>CM061155.1:3172849-3480349 GCA_030710495.1 Labroides dimidiatus
CTGTTGAATTACAGACGTAGACCGTACACAGACTGGACAGCGTGGGTCTGTCTTTAATCATTGTACAGTCTTGAAGCCAAAAAAAACTCGTCACAGGAGCTGCCAATGTGCAGGCAGAGTCTGTGCAACAGAGAATCTGAGGGACTCTGAGAAAATCTGAGTGGAGCCAGGGGACAAAAGGTCTAATCTCTTCTTAACTCTGCTTCTTGATGTATTTTATGATTCCTGAAAAAACTATACAAGAAGAGCAGCTGTCAATCATCGGTAAACAAGACGTAAAACACCCATGAGCCGAGTGAGATGATTTTTTTTTACAGTCCATGATTACAGAACGTTCTGACTAATGGCCCCGTTTGTTTAATGACTGGACGTGTGTTTGGGCTGGGGCTACACTGGTTGGCATCTGCATTAGAAAAGGGCAACATAGACCCATACCACTGGCTATACCATTGGATGTGGAAGTCCAAATCAGACTATAAAATGCTTATCCCATCAAAACCAGCCTGGCTTCTGTTCTGCTTCTCTGGAAGCTTTCTCAGCAGATCTGCTGCGTTAAAGAGGATCCCCTGAATAAAATACACTTACTATTAACAAGCTATAAAACCCCAAAATGTGACCTGATATTACCTTAGGGGTTTGGTAAAAACTGTGCATTTAGCCCCAAACACACCACATACAGATTCCTCTGTGAATGATTGGAGGTGAGAGGAGTTTGGTACGTGTGTGTCTTCATCTTCTTTATTTACTGCTAAATTATGTTGAGCTCAGTCTGTGGTGCTCTGCAAACAGACTGGTGAAGTTGTTAAAGCCGACTGGAGGGTGACACTGATACGCATTGACGGGGCAACAGGGTGAAGCCAGTGTGTGTGTGTGTGTGTTCATCTTTGTGTGTGTTACCTATATGTGTTATAAAATGTCTGCATGGTCGGCTGTTAATTTTGTTTACCCCCTCTGAGTATTTGTGTGTTTGTGTGACTTTTCTGTGTGTGTGTGTGTGTGTGTGTGTGTGTGTGTGTGTGTGTGTGTGTGTGTGTGTGTGTGTGTGTGTGAGTGTGAGTGTGAGTTTGTGAGATAATCTTTAATTAAATTCCTGAGTTTAATGGGATTATCTTTGGGAGACAAGCAGCACAACGTCCTTGACATCCATCCTCAGGTTAGTTACGGGTGAGAGACTGATAGAGACACCCATACTTATACAGAGAGAGAGGGAGAGAGAGAGGGAGAGAGAGAGAGAGTGAGAGAGAGAGGAAGATGAAGATGAAGAGGAGGAAAGAGAGAGGGAGGGAGTGAGAGGAGAAAAACCTGAAGGCAGATACTAAAAGAAGAGGAAGATGAAAGAGCAGCAAGGGAGATCAAAGTGTGATCAAATGCTTGTGAAGTGGGAGAAGGAGAGACCACATCCAGAGAGGGAGAGGCTGATGGAGAAGTGGTTTGCATTGTAATGATCTCATTTTCTGCTGCGTTCACACTGAAGGTCAGCTGGCCTTGACCTTCACCCACAGCACTCTGCTGCCAACCAGGTCATCTAAAGAAGAAATATCACTCCTTTAGAAGATCTTCATCATCCGTCCCTGCACTTGAGCTCATCTTTCATTTATTCACTGATGAACTCTCAGACTGAGCTGCTGAGTCTAAATATTGTCTTTTATTTTTAGTTTGGCCAAAATTAGGCACCTTAAAAATCTTGCACAATGATCTTTAAATGGCTTTTCATGCATCTAAAAATACTACATGCTATGTTTAGATGCTTTTCACTCATCAAATCTGTCAGATTGTCAATGGTAATACCAACTAAAGCCCCTGTGAGGAGTTTTAATTTTACTTCAAAAGAAAAGAAGACCAGGAGCAACATGATTGACTATTTCTGAATCCTCCTTTTTGTATGGCAGCACTGTCTTTGTTCAAACTTATTCTTAGATTACTGTTCTGTGGTCCTTCATGGGTTTTTGTTTTCCATCTTTTATTATAAAACATCGTGACAGGGTTTTAATGGTGTGTTTAATACACACACACATAAAGTGCATGTTTACTATGTACAAATGCCTCTACTGTCCTATGAGGCTATCTTTTGTAAAATCCCAGACTGTCAGTGCTTCACTGCCCTCTGGTGGCCACAAAGAACTCCCAGTTTGTTGTCCTCATAGATTCAGAAAGAGCGTGGAGAAAACTGTTTTGAGGTTATTTATTTTAGTGTTTCAATCTAATATGAACAAATGATTGTGTGTTTTTTAATTCTAATTAAGTGAGAAAGGGGATGTTAGCTCTACCCATGAGAATCTGTTACAAAGTAATAATAAATAAATAAATAAATAAATAAATAAATAAATAAATAAATAAATAAATAAATTCAATCATTAAATCATTTTTCGTACCGACCCAAATGTAATACAAACAATAATACAAATGATTGTTCTGAACCAAAATGACAAAGATGTAATGAAACCACAATACATTCATATTCAGGTCATTTTGGACCCACTTACTGAGAAATGCAAGGTCCAATCACTCTTGCACCGTAAGGTTAAGTAATCGAGATTTGTAGACTTTTATGCTGACACTTTGTTGTTTTACATTTTGAAATGAATTCCATACAGATGGTTGGTTGTTTTTTATAAACAAGATGTGACTTGTGAAGACAAAAAGCAACTTATTTATTTATGTCTGCGTTGTGTGTTATGTGTGAACAAAAACTGCATGAAAATCTGAAACTGAGTTGGGACACCCCAATCAAAAAAATAAAAAAAAAAGAGCAGACACGCCCCCTTTCCCTTTATTTATTTAATTTTTGTCAAAGTTTAGGTCTTGATTTTGAAACAGTCATCGCGATATAAAAACATAAAATAATCACACGTTATCTTTAGAATAAATCTTTCTTTCAGAATCTATCTTTAGACAAGAAGAGAAAACAGAGGAACGTGAACATACCATTTACATTTCCGACTTCCGCACCGGGGAAAGGAGTTTACGGGAAGCACCTGAACGTACCACACCATTACGGACACTCCAGCGGCTGAGAAGAAGCGAGGTAAGAGCTGTCACAGTCCTTAACCGAGATTTACAGATGTTGTATGCAGAAAAGAAGCATTAAATGAGAGGAAAACTTCAGATTGAATGAAATCATCCTGAAAACAGTGACTGTTAGCCTCCTATGAGTTAACTCAGCGAACCGGCAGCTGTCAAAACAAACGGTTTCCTTTAGCTAACTCTGTTAGCGACCTTAAATCTCTGCTTAAACTTACTGACGTGATATGTGGGTAAACCAGATAAACTTTGTGTCAAAGTTTCGAAGATTAAAATCCTCAAAGTTGTTGTTTCCCCGTTATAATAGGCTCTTTTTTGTTATGGGTGGGGGTCTGGCGGATGTAACTTCACCGTTCCGACCCAACTCGGCTAACATAGCTAGCCTTACAGGAGAAAACTTTTCAACATAAAGCAGAGAAAGTTGTTTTAAAGCTACTGTCAAGTTTAAATTTGTTTAGGTAGAAAGGAAAATATCGTAGTGTCGGGTTGGAGGTGTATAAACACTTAGGTTTAGTTTTTCAAAGCTATTTCCACAGTTGTGTACGCGGAAGTGACCGAAAAGTTATAAAACACCAGCTAACGCATCCTCTGTTCACATAAAGCTCTGGATATGAACTGTTGATTTCGCTTTGTATGATTTCCCAGCTGTCAGGTGTCAGCAGGATTGAAATAAATACGAAAACAGTGTAGTTGTTCCATTGTGATTCCTAAAGGAGGATTAATTCCTTCAAGTTGTTTTGCAGCAGAATATTAATCAAACACTTTTTTTGTCACTTTTTCCTTTTTTACCCCCCCCCCCTTTTTTTTTAACAAGCAGTATATCACATAAATGATCGTTTTAATCTTATACGATGTCCAGCAGATGATTAAATGATGCATCTATAAAATACATCTGTACTTTCTTAAAGAGTTTCAATGAATAATGGTCAAAGGAACATTAATAACCAGTTCTTTGATTATCAATTAACTGATTTGTTCATTATAATTTTAACTATTAATGTGATACTTTGAAAAAGACTCTAGACAGAAAAACAACAAACTGTCAGTCAAATTATGAAAACACGAGAAGGAGATTGAACTACATATTTTGATATATACTCCTCTTTTCAGCACAACTGACCCACTCACTAACATACCATCATTGTAAAATATCTCAGGACAGCATTTAAAATAAATTGGTATTATATAAATGAAGACTGATAATCTGTTGCTAATATCGTTCAAAGTTATGTTTACCATCCCTGTGAAACTTTTGTTGAAACAAAAACTTTCTGTCTGTCTGTGATTTTGTGTCAGTCATTGTTGGCAGATTTTGTACAAAGTCCACAGAACTGCTTTCATTTGTCATCTTCTTCAACACGAGTGTGCTGCAATTGTAGCCACAGGCCAGCCAGCTGGTTATAAAGTCTTTCTTTGCTGCTGCCCTGTCTGTTTACATCTGTTTAATGTGCTTTTCTCTGGGTGTTTTATTCAATCAGTTAATCTTCATTAAATGTCTGAATAACTGTGAAGCAAAGTGATAAACTTGCAAAAACTGAAGTTATATCTTGAAACTATTTTATCTGATCACTTGTCCATAACCCAAAGGCAAAAATTACAAGTTCTATGAGAAAAGACAACAAATGTCTTGCATTTGTTAAGACAAAAGAAAAGCATGTTTTTGTTGCAAGTGTTAAGTGTAGTGTTAAGTTCTCATCTGGTAACAAATGTATTTGCCTCATGTCTATATCAGCAGTAAGTTTATCCTAGCCTGTGAAAGGGTGCATGCATAAGGAGTGTGTGGCCATGCAAAGCTATCAGTTACTGCATCTCCAAAAGCCTTGGATAGCAAAACAGCACCAAGAAGATGCAGGTATCAGCATGTGAAAGAAACAATGGTGCATTTAACGTTGGAAGGTTTAAAACAGCATTTTCCACAACTGCCTGCATGTGAAGTAAATTAAGTGGTGCAGCATCTCTGCTGATGGGCAGTTAACTCCACCCTGACTCATCAGCTGAGCTCTGCCTCTGCCAAACAGCTTCAGACAAAGAGCCAGTGATGAAGTAGCAGCCCCATACCCCTCACCATTGTCCTCCTTAATGAAGCGGCAGCCCGGGTATGGTCGCTGTTCAGAGTCTAGGAGGTCACAGGATCTGCAGCCAGTGTGTAGTAAACACTGTTACATTGCTGCCACTGTTTCTGTGAGCTGGTCACCCTCTTCTCAGTCAAACTGCCTCTTCATAAAACAGGCTGAACCCTGCTTGCTGCTGGCAGGAAACTTACAGCACATGCAAAAATATTAATTTTGTATTATTTTCATGAGTCTGTGACTTAGTCTTTGGATAAATGAGCCTGTCTGTTTTCCTCTATTTATCTGGAGTCAGGTCAAGCTGAGCTCTTCAGCTCTTCATCTGGGATTCTGAAGACGATCCCAGTTTACATGGGATGTGAAATCCCTCCATTCCTCCTCCTAATTCAACTATAGACTGTATAATACATGGACCTAGTCTCTCTGATGTCACCTATTTGTTTCTGAACTTGAGTTTTAAAGCTGTCGTGGTTGGAAATGCTGAACTCAACAGAACTTTGTTCATACCAGTGTGAGGTGCAGAGTTGGAACTTAATTTAACAACAGAACCACAGAGCCTGACAATAATAGCGACTGTGGAGCAGTGGTGGAGTTGTCACCTCTCAATCGGAAGGTCGAGGGTTCGATACCCAGCTCCTGCAGTCTCATGTCGAAGTGAGCAAGACACTGAACCCCAAATTGCTCCCACTGTTAGTCAGTGGTTTGTGAATGAGTATGACTGGATTAGTTAAAAAAGATGGACTTCAATACAATAGTGTGTGAATGTGTAGAAAAACTGGTCCATTTACCATTTACCATCATAGGTTGACAGCTGTTGACTACAACAGTGGTGTATGAATGTGGTGTGAATGTTAGATATAGCTGATGGTTTGATTAGGCCATCAGTGTGTGAATGTGGTGTGATTGGGTGAATGAGGCTAGCAGTGTAAAGCACTTTCAGTGGTAGGTAAGACTAGAAAAGCGTGATATAAGTACTGGTCCATTTACCATTTACAACTCTTTGACTGAAACTCAAATATATTTCCACTGTTGATAAATCTGTCAGTTAGTGATCTACTTTTCTCCTCCTCCTCTTCCTCAGATGCAGACCATAAAGTGTGTGGTGGTGGGTGATGGTGCTGTAGGAAAGACATGCCTTCTCATCTCCTACACCACCAACAAGTTCCCCTCTGAATATGTCCCCACGGTGAGTAACTCTGAGAATACAAACAGACAAATGGAAAGTGACCAGGACTGACATCAAAGTGGGAGCATTTAGCAGCTGAGTTGTGCTTAGTTTGAGCTCTTAGTGCCACTGTAGCTCTTTGCTGTCAAACAGAAAGTGATGTGCATCATAATTCAGTCATAAAAGGACTATTTTATGCACGAGCAGACCTGCCATCAATGATGAAAAACAACCCCAGGCATATCAACACATTAAGTCTTAGGTTTCAGAAATTTGACCACAATGTTGCTGATTTAAACCCTCTTTAAATGAATAATAAGGAGAAGATGCTCTCGTTTTTCACTTAGCAAAACAAAATAAAAGACTGGATCTGGATCAACTGATCATGGCATGTGGTGTACTTCCTACAAACACCTATCACGCTTTCTTATTACACTGTTCCTTGTATCAGAGAAAACAAGTCATCTTGAAACTGAATAGGGATGTACTGGACAGACCCTGAAGTCCAGATTCCAAAACTGATACCTGTGCTTTGGTATCTGTAGTCATCTCACTTATTATAATAACTGTTGTGTAACGTTACACTTTGGTCTGTAAACCTAGACAACTGTTTTAGTTCAGTGTAATGAAAGCAAGAGTACCAGCTTACTGTCAATGGAGCTCAAATGTTCATTTCTGGTAACTGCTCTTTGACATGTTGAACAGGTTGCACAGCTTTTCTCTTTAAAGTCCTTTTTGTTGTGTGTTTTTGTAAAGATAAAGTCCGTTTGTGCGCACTCTGCTTCTTTCATGTACCTGCATGTTAGAATATTTCAGATTATCTGTTACTTTTTTAATCTCAAGTGTTGAAGCTGCACCGTGACGAAGCACTCTTGGAGCTGCCGATACTGAATGTAGTTGAGACCAACACGAGAGCAGGACTGAGCCTGCACGCTCAGATTTTTGGAGGCTGCTGGTGAACAGCAGACTGGTTGTTGACAGTCCTGCTGGAAATATCTCAAAAATCTCTGACTGACAGGCAGCTTCACAGACTGCTGACTGAAACTGATGAGTAATACTCTACTGTTTTCTATCTGTACCCCATCTCTCTCTCTCTCTCTCTCTCGCTCTCTTTCTCTCTCTCTTGTCAGCACTGTCTGATCAGAGGATTGCAGAACCAACAGTGCTGACTCAACTTTTTCTTCCTCTTCCTGTCTGAGCATCTGTCACCCCCCCCTCATCATTTTTAACCATTTGGTTTGAAGTTGCCAGAAAACCGTCTCAATACCTACATCTCTAAGTTCATCATTCTGTATCCCAGGTGATTCTAACTGTCAGTGGTTTACTGCAGCTTCATCACTTTGTAATTCAAGCATCCAAACATGCTGTAGTGGATATCAGTTCAGAATGTAAAGCTGAAATAATGAGAGTCAACACATCCCTGTCATCATATTCGTGGTATGGGTGGCGTATTAGCAGACCTCTCACAGAAACGCACACAGAGTCTTTGCTCTGTCTTTGCTGTGCCTGTGTATCAGTGCTGCTTCCTGTCAGTCAGCTGATGAACATGACAACACCACAATAAGAAACCAGGAGAGAGGAAGTCTCCTCCAGGAAGTCATGATGCGTTCACATGGTCATCAAATGGTCCAGTTTCTGGGGTCGAGGAGTTCTTCTGACGTCAGTGTTCGTCCATGAGCTCGGAGTAACTCTAAGAAGAAGGACGGTCATTAAAAAGCTGTTAGCCCACAAAACAGTATGATGTTGAGTCAGCAGCAGATGCATTCTGGTTAAAATGTTTAAATATTATCACTCTTGCTTGCTGGCACCAGAATAACTAGCCGGTCGAATGAATTGTTAATGTTTTTTTTCACATTGGCTCAAACTGCTGGTCACATGTTGTTTTGAAGCTGCTTTGAAAGCTACTTCCTCTGTCTTCACACACGCATGAACAGAAGTGAGACGATGATGATCTGATCGCTCAGTCTTCAGGTTGATAACACTTTGAAAGCCATCAGTGGTTGTAGTCTTTGTTGTGGTTGCTATGGTTACCGGTGTTGTGTTTCCTCTGACAGGAGTTAAGCAGGGAGGCACCTGCAGCATGTCTAATAAAGAGGTTTGAAGTCAGAGTTTTGTTGATAAAAGTCACTTGATTTTATTTTTGACTTTAAATTAGCATTTATTTTTTTAACGACTTTAAGATTTTAAATTAAGAGTCCTGGAAAAATATTCATCAGCCACAAAAGAAGGAGTACAGCTTACAGCTTGATTTGTAGGAGATACTTTACAACAAGTGGTCCCAGCCCCCTGCTGTGAGTCTGCCTGTTTAAATAAAGATTAGACAGAAACAGGAGTGAACCCAGCTTGACTCCATGTTTGAAATACTCAGTGTAGCTTCCTCTCCTGCAGGCTACGTCCTCCAGTTTATCTGGGACCTGTCTCTGCATACTGAGCTTCATTAAAACCTGCCTGTGTCTGCAGGCTAGAGCAAGTCAACACGCTGGAACTGTGCTGTGTATTCAAGCATGTAGAACAGCAATAAAACACTCCCTCTATTTCAGACCATTCACACACACACACACACATGCACACACACACACACACACACACACGTGCACACACAGCTGAGGTTAGCAGGCATGTTGGGACTCCTTTTTTGTAGCTGGCACCAGCCTGAAGGTGGAAAAGTGATGAAACGACCTGGTGAGGGAAGTAAGCACGTTTTACCTGATTCTGAAGTGCCATCTTTTTTGATAGTTCAGTAATAGGGGCCCAATACTTTTAAAAAAATGAATCTTTGCACTGCAAAAACTAAAACCAAAGCAAGTGTTTGTGTTATTGGACTTAATATGACCCATATTCGCCCAACAAATCCAGGAAAATGTCTTATTTCAAGATATTAAAAGACTAAGATAACACCTAGATTGGTTTAAAAAACTGAAATAAGAATTTATTTAAACAAGAATCCAAAACTGATTTTATTTGACTGTTTCCAGTCAATTCAGGCGTCATTTTTCAGATTTCAGTTTTGGCAGTGTATTTGTTCGCAGCGGATCACAACAAATGTTTTGTCAAGACTGGTTAAAAAACATGAGCATTAGTTAAATCCAGAGAAATGTACTGGATTTCCAAAGAAAAAAAAAATATTTTTGGTTGTTTAGTTTCTGTTTTTGATTCTGTTTTCATTTGTTGTCAAAGGTATGCTGGTTGGATCAACTTTATCTAAAACAGACTTTTATAGATTTTTAAATTCAGATAACAATTTCTCCATATAGGACGACTTTTTACACACTTTGTCCGCAGGGGGCGATAAAATCCACACAAAATGAAAATTCCTCACAGCTTTCATTGGTTGTTTAATGTGCCAGATTTGCAGAGGGCTCTAAATTCTTACATTTTGACAATAAAATGATTGTTTTCCATTTTAAAATCGATTTAAAAAAAAAAAAAAAAAAAAAAAAACTTTTTTTTTATTTTTTTCAAATTTAAATCCTTCATTTTAGTCTTTGTTTATAAGCTGAGTTGAAAAAAACATGACTGCTTATCTCCAGCAGAGGGCGGAATGTTGTTCTTTGACTATCTAGTAACATGATGGCTCCTGATATGGTCCGTAGACACCATTCTCCTTTACATGGGCTGGTGTTAAACAAAGGAAGTAAAACTGCAAAAATCACCAACATGGAAGAAAAGCATTTTAAATTGAACTGGCACCCCAAAAATCATAAAAGAATCAAACATGGAGAAACACATTCTGTGGACATCAGTAAAGCGTTGAAGCCTTGTTCATCCATCCTTTCTTTTAGAGGGCTTTGTACAAAATTCCCAAGTGGAATGAACACCCAGAGGGCGTTTCTGAGCTCATGTTTTTCTGTTAGATCAGAGGGTTTGGCTCCTAAATGACAAGCTCACTCCTCTTAGAGGTTCAGCAGAGCTGACATCAGTGCTCTCTGCAGACTGATCGAGCTCCTCCACACCAAACTGGTCCGGCCATGTTTTTATGGACCTCTCTGTTGCCTGAACAGCAAAAGGCTTTCATGAGACCAGTGTGACAAGACTCCGACCTGATTGTTTAGACCTGAGCTCATTTCAGGGAAGATTAACTGATTATTAATGCGTCTACTGATTCTGTGGAATTTTGAGCTGGAAAAACGGGCCAAGGAATCCAAAAGAGCCCAGGCCCAACACTGTTTTCTAGAGTGAATAAATTTCACCCACATCTCTCGTTTCTTCAGGTCTGACTTTGCACATAATTAACTGCAGTTTCACACAGTGGTGACAGAAAGCTCCCACATCTCTGATTTCTTCAGATTTGTCGTTGTACTCATCAACGACTCATCAGCTGTTGTTTAACAGTTTGTGAAATCAGATCACCACATGATCAGAGCTTTAATTAGCAAGCTTAAGACCATGCATCATCCTCCTGTGCCAGAAGTGGCTACAAACATGCCACCAAGTAAGAGACACATCTGTATGTTGTTTTATTATTTTCTGCTCTACAGGTGTCAAAGGTCACAGAAACACTAGACGACAATGAGGAGAAGATGAGTGTCAAGCAGCTAGCTGTTATTAAATACTTAATAAAGCTGTTTAAGAATGGAGGTGGGGTGTGAGTCGTAAAATGTTTATTACCTAAAGCTGGTTACTGCCATGAATCAGCTGATAGGTGTGCACCTGAACGTGACAACCGTCTCTTCCAACACTTCATGTTTGTTCTTGTTTAAGCCTTCTGACCTTCAACATGCGCAGGATTGTGAAAGAGAGGAAATGTTTGTAATGTTGTGATATAAAATCCTCACTTTGTTTGAAAGTAACATGAATACAGATGTTTCCTGTTTATTTGACCAATTTATGGTGCTAGAAAGAGTCTCTAACCTTTGAGTCTGCTGCCAAATTGATGATTTTTTTTTAAAACTCACCACAAACTTGAAAAACAGCTCTACAGATAGTCTTCCCCTTACAACTAAATAACCATTTATGATCTGAATCTGTTGTTCTTCTGTTCAGCAAAGGGCAAATCTATCTTGGATCTTTAACTTAAAGGTCACTCAGAGAGCACACACTTCCACTACAGCCTTGTTTTTAGTCAGACTTAGTCAGAAGTATTTTCTGCCAGCTTGGATTTAACTCAATGATTCAACCGTAGTAGGAAGAACTGCAGTAATGTGGAACCTGCTGCTCTGTATTTGCTCCATCTCTGTGAGAGTACGACATTTAAGCCTTGACAGAGAGAACATCTGTTGAAGGTCCAGACCTCTCTGGACCTTTTTCTTTTACTTCTCTAATAAACTGTTTCAGAATGAGACTCGTCTTTCAGGATTACTTTATGTCAGGGTTTCTGGTCCTGAAATGTGTGTCCTCAAGACAAACACTCTGAGTGAAGGTTTTCTTATCCTCTCTCAGTGTCTTTAACCTGAACCCCCTCCTCTCTCAGGTTTTTGATAACTATGCAGTGACAGTGATGATCGGCGGGGAGCCGTACACTCTGGGACTTTTTGACACTGCAGGTAAGTAAAACAATTAATTATTTTGTTGGTTATGGTGGCACTGGACACAGTGTGCTTGTTTGAAGGCATTACACTCTTGTTTGTCTCCCCCTGCAGGTCAGGAAGACTATGACAGACTGCGACCTCTCAGCTACCCTCAGACTGACGTCTTCCTGGTCTGTTTCTCTGTCGTATCACCTTCATCTTTTGAGAATGTCAGAGAGAAGGTGAGGTTGAGCATTTTGTCAACGATCTCTGATTGACAGCTTCTGTCCACCTTTAGGAGGTCTGCACTTGAAATTATGATTCCAAAAGGACTGATTTTTAATTTGACTTTATTTTTCCTCATCTTGTTCTGAACGTTTGTCTTCTCAGTGGGTGCCAGAGATCACACATCACTGCCCACGGACACCTTACCTGCTGGTCGGGACTCAGGTGGATCTGAGAGACGACAGCAACACTCTGGAGAAACTGGCCAAGAACAAGCAGCGAGCTCTGACCTGTGAGGCTGCAGAGAAACTGGCCCGAGACCTCAAGGCTGTCAAATATGTGGAGTGCTCAGCTCTGACACAGGTACACACACAGGGTAGAGGTCTAATAATCAACACAGAGTGTCTTTGGTTCAGCATTACGCCAAATAACAATGAATGTGTGGGGGAAACTATCTCAGACCAATACTGAGGGAGGAATCATCTTTTAGTCTCAAGAGGAGATGTGTCCAAATGTGACTCAGAACAGGAGGACACTGATTTGAAAAATTTGACTCATCACCCAGCCTACATACTCATTTCTCCATTTCTCCTTCTGTGTTTCTCAGAAAGGACTGAAGAATGTGTTCGATGAGGCCATCCTGGCTGCTCTGGAGCCTCCAGATACCAAACCCAAGAAACGCTGCGTGCTGCTATAGACGCCACGGGAGAGGGAGGAGGAGGAGGAGGAGGAGTTTGGGAAAAGATGAGCCCAGATGGGGTCAGAGGGAGGGAAGGAGAAAGAGGAGGGTGTGGAGGTGGATAACATATTTTAACAGTGCCTTCAGCCGTAGTGACCTAATGTGGGGGTGGTTTGGAACAAACAGGCTTCGTTTTCATCATAGATGTGTTGTTGTAATTTGACTAACGTGGACAAAACTCCTCAATAACCAGATGGGCTTAACTGAGGGGGGAGGTGGGTGTGAAACAAAGAGGTTCAAACCTCAGATGCCTTCAAGTTTGAAACGGATGACGTATTCACGATTAGAGCTGGAAACAGGAGAATTCTTTCTCAGAATGGAGATTATACTCGGAGTCTTTCTGTGGATGAAAACTTTTGTTTTCATCAATTCCTCAAATTCCTCAGACAAGCAAAGAAAAAAAAGGTATTCCCCAACATTAAAAACAAATGTTTTTAAGGGCTGTGATTTATTTCTTGGGAAAGTTCTGAGCAGATAATTCTTCATCACTCCTGAAACTGACAGAAAATTCACAAGATACAGATTTTATTTTCTAAAATGTAAACTATAAAGAGCTCAAGCTCTCATCCACAGTCATTGGTATTTCAGCCTTTGTAGCTCACAGGTTGGGTGACATAATTATGTTGTGAGCTTTGCTTCCAGCCATGAGTCTGACTGAACAAACAGAAAGAAGGAAAGTTTGTCCCAAACATACACATTCCTGCTGTCAGTGAAAAGGTTTTTAAAGAAATATTCCCTGCAGTCAGGTTTCCCTGAAGAGTCAAAGACTGTTATCTGACTGCATCATTATCAGTACAAAGAAAAAAAGAGAACTTTGAGCAATAATATAGAGTTTGGTGCTTTAGTAACTTCAGATTTGCACATGCAGTAGATAAACTTGCTAACATGCAGACTCCCTGTCACCTTACACAGAGTTATGTTAGAAATGCAACATCCCTGCCTTTTTCAATGTGATGCTTTGAAAAAATCCTTTGTTCCCCTCAACATTAAAAACTTGAGCTGTCAGGTTTTTACCTGAGGATAGAGTTCTGTTTGTGTTGCACAAACACTGGTGTAGACTCACACCTTCTCCTGCGTCTCACTGTGCACACCCAGAAACATTTTTTTTTCTACTGCAGAATCACTCATTTAAAGGATTTAAGGTGTGAAGTATCACATTTGACCGTCGATAAATTAATTCTGCATTGATTTTAAGACAACATCCTTTTTTGAGCTAAATCGACCAAAACTGTAAACATTTCCATGTTTTCTGTAAAGTTGGGCATTCAAACATGGGACCTAATGGGGATTCTTGGACTTTTGCATCCAGCCTCAAGTGGACACTCCAAGAACTGCATCTTTTTTTGTCTTGATCTGTTGTGCATGCGTGGAACTCCTCATTTAGGCCCATAAGTTTTCACTCTTTGGTAAATGGAGGTGATTTTTGTGCTTTCTGGGATCTTCTCTCCCAGCAGATCTATCTCCTTGCAGAAGAAGAAACTTAACTAAACCAGACCTCCTTCCATACTCCTCCTGGCCCGGACTCAATTCTCAAGCACTCATTGGTGTAACTGCAACTCCTAAAAGCCTTGTACAGGAACTAGGCCCAGTTAAAAGGCTAACTTGTGTTTTTCTGTTTGAGTAAATCAGTGTTTTCAAACCTCAAAACCAAATTGTTTGGACGCTAGACATAAACCTGGATCAAACTTATCGGTTCATTGAGTGAGGTCAAATTTAAAGCCTTTAAACTGAGATTATTCCTAAATTCCATGTTTCTCATCCTTCTCTTCCACAGTTTTAGAGATGACAGTTTACTCTGTTAATATATGGATCATTTACAAGTATTATATAAAGATGTTTTCTTTTCTTCTTTTGTTTCTTGGGGAAGAATATTTTAGGTTTTTGGTTTTGAAACTTGAGGTTTTTTTTTTTTTTTGCTTTTACTTGATGGTGGAGTGCCAACAGTGTGAGAGAACCAGTGGCCTGCTTAGACGATGTAAACAATCCTCATGATAAGCTTCAAATAGCAGTAAAACACAGACATGTAAAAACAGCTGGAGCAATAACTAGATGAGAAAGACTGCTCTCTATCAAAGATGAATGTTGGAACTGATGGGTGTTTGGAAAAATAAAAACAAAACTTGAATTTTGCTTCATCTTGACTTTATTATTATTATTATTATTATTATTATTATTATTATTATTATTATTTCACTCTTGATCTATTGTTTTCTTCTCTCTCCTGCTACCTCTTGTATCATCAGTTGAGCTCTCAAGACTTTTTTTTTTTAATAAAGCTTCTTTGTCCAAAATTGAGGTGTCAAAAAATAAACAAGAACTGTGATGAACTCATGACTGATGTGATGGAATATCGTCAGGGTTTCATTTTCTTCTGATACCTGTTGTGGTCCCTCTGATATCAGAATATTTAACCCCTCCCAGTGGTGAACTTCCAGAGGTGATGGTGGCCTTGGGGGACTAAAATAATAAGCCATGATCGAGTCCATTTGCCAGATTTTTAACCATCTAAAACTGTCAACAGAAACAATTTTGGACACATAAACCACAACTCTCTTCTTCTTTTGTTATCCAACTGGTGTATTTCAGATGGCTGCTCACTAATTTCTGCATAGTCTGTTCTACAAGATGCTGCCAAAAACAAAACACTACTTTTAACAACAGATATGGGAAATACTGCATGTCCAAAACGTCATTGGAGTGGCAGCTTCAATGTGTAATTAGGCAATGCAAGTGTACAATGAAAAAAAAAAAAGAGAAATAACCCTTCAGACGGGAATAAAAATGGGAAAACATGCAAAACTGCACTTGCAAATAACAGCAAATGAGAAATGAATGCACCTCAGATTTGCTGCTTTAATTTGTTTTGGTGACATGGAGGATACATGCAGCTATGGTAAAATGGGTAAATGGACCAGTACTTATATACAGTGCTTTTCTAGTCGTTCTTTTCCACTCAAAGTGCTTTACACTGCTAGTCTTATTCACCCATCAGCACCACATTCACACACTAATGGGAGGAAGTTCTATCTAGGAACCATCAGTTCACCTAACCCCATTCATACCAATTCATACACCACTGAACAACAGTAGGAGTAGTTTGGGGTTCAGTGTCTTGCTCAAGGACACTTCGACATGTGACTGCAGGAGCTGAAATCAAACCTTCCATTTGAGAGACGACAACTCTACCACTGAGCCACAGTCATCCTTGTAGCTATAAATGTCTGAAATACACAAGACAGAGACAACATATAACATCCCATAGCATGTCATTAAATTAGGCTGTTTATTCATCAAACCCCTGAATATAAAAATTTTGACCTCAGTGGTCAAAGTTTGGTGAACTCAAAAATGTTCTTTTTTTGCAAGTACATTTTTGATATATTGATTCATACATTATAAAAATAAAAAGGAAACTGAGCACATGTTGATAGCTACCTCCTACTGAGTCAAATATGACGCATAGTGACAGAAAAAGACTCGACTTGCTTTCCTCAACTCCTGAAATCTGGATGCTGGAGGGTTAATGCAGTACTTGACAGTGCACACTAGGGGGAGATGTCCTGCTTGTTTTTAGCAGGCTTCAGTAGGTACAGTATGTAAATGATCAGGACTCTCTTTGATTGGCAGCTCAAAATGGATCCTGTAGACCAACGTGGCATGGAGGATCCTTTGTCTGACTGATGGCAGAGACGGAGACACAACAGACTGAGAGACTGCACTACAAACAATCTTTTCCCATCATGCCTCACTCTTCCTCTTCTTTGGTTTGAGGTTATAAGGATTGAGGCCCAGAACCTCAGTTCACCTTTTCTTCAGTTTCTAACCTTGAGTTCCTCAGTGATCCTTATGTTGACACAGACAATTGAAACCACTCACTAGTCGTTCAACACCATGAACTCAGGCATCATCCTTTAGAAATTAAAGCTGCAGTGTGTTAAAATTAGCAGCCTTTCACCTAAAAGAAAGTGAAGATTCATAAGTACATTTAAATTAGTGTATAATCACCTGAATCTGAGGATCTTTTTGTTTTTGTAAACTGAAAATGAGCCTTTTGTTTTAGAAATAAGTGGGTCTCCTTCAAGGGGGCAACATCTGGTAGAGAACAATGAACCTGATGTGGTTGCTGTTGCTGTTCATGGAGAATCCACTAGAGGCTGGCTGCAGAAAAACCTGAAGTCACATACACACCAAGCCAAACAAACAAACAAACAAACAAACTTTTACAGCATTAAACCACATATTTACAGCCTGGTTCAAAACCGGCTTGGGTCTGAAACGATAATTTGGCTATCGGCACACACTGTACGGGAGGTGAATTTTCTTCAAATTCAACGCTTTATTAGAGATTAGGATTACGAGTCTGTCCAATCAAAGGCTCAGCTCAGCTCACGTGACTGATGGGCACCCTATAGCTGTTAGAGAGGAAGCTCAAAGCTAGCGTCATATCCAATATAGCCCTGTCCAATGATTGGCGTCATTTGACTGTATCAGGAACAGACAGGTGACTTCACGGAGACCACATCCATATTTCATACAGTCTATGGTCCCCTTCCAGAGAGGTCCCCATCTTGCACCACCATGTTTCAACAGTAGCACATAACAGACAAACTAGTAATACACGTTTAGAATTCAGAAAGTTTTCTTGTTCAAAAATGTGGATATGATTAAAGTATCTCCCCTTACCAGCTCAAGGCCAAGTCCTTATGAAGCCTCAGAGGTTTTGTTTACACTGTTTACTTATTTACCCTATTTTTTGTTTTTTAAAAATGGGACTTTTTAATGTCTTATTAAGAGAGAAGACATTGGATATGTGGAGCAAAGGTCCACAGGTCAGATCTAAACCTCTGCCTCACAAAGACTAAAAAGCATCTGTACATGAGACAGTTATCTCAACTGGAATCCCCTGATTTATCTTCATCATAATTCCAGGTTGCATTTATTTATTCCTGATTTGATTCCTGTGGTATGAACTCAACAGTCAACACTCTCTGGACACTTCCTGAAGTGAAGTTAACCCCTGACTAACTGTTTGATAGAGGTCATATTTCCTACTCCTGAAGTGGTTCATATAAAACAGATGTTTGACCTGTCTTTGATCCTGAGCAGAGATGGAAAGCATTCACTTTTATTTACTGAAATTTTTTGTTCAAACAAACTACTTTATGATATATGAGTTACAGCTCTTTTCCAGAATGACTGACTTCCCCTTAAAAATCATCAGACTAAGACGTTTAAAGGTTAAGCTCTTCAATAAAAACACATTCATAACTCAAACTTACAGTCATTGTCTTTTGTCACTTCATGAGACTCGTGAGCGCTCAAAGAACTCCTGATCTGACAGAGATCTAAACTAAATTCAGAATTATTCATAACTCTGACGCTGCTTCTGCTAAATTAATGACCCTTTCAAACAAACACATTACTGTTAGAAAACAGCAGCAGCGCTTTGCGACCACAGGATGACTCAAGGTTTTTAACTGAATTGGTTTTGCTCGACCAGATCCATTTGTTTATGTTTCATAATCTCTCATTTTCCATAATTTCTGTTGAAATATTCATCCAAACTCACAGGTCAAAGTCCTTGGATGTCCAGGCTAACTCAGCTACCAGATACAGGGCAGGTCAAGCCTAGGTCTGTGAGCTGATCCTGAATCTCTTCCATATAAACTTTGTGACTTGGTGAATCAGAGCCAACTTATTGTATTTACATGGCGGCCATCTTGTCTTGTTGCTGGTGCAGCCCTCTGACACTTGACTGCTGTCTGTCCCAACACGCCTCGCTCTCTGCTGCTTGCTGGTTTGGCTGGTGAATATTATTGGATGTCCATCTGACCTCATTATAAGTGTGTTGCTAAGGGCAACCAGCTCAGGGAAGGAGAAGGGGAGGGGCTGGGGGGTATGGGGGGGAGAACAGTTGCATCATGGGATAGAAACCTGACCTCTCTCTTTTTTTCCTTCTTTTTTCTGTCTCCTCATTGCTCAGAGGACGCACACGTGCACTAATACGCATGTGTGCATGTGCGCACATGCACATGCAGCAGCACACACACACACACACACACACACACACACACACACACACACACACACACACACACACACATTTACCCTAAACAAAGATACATAAGAGGGGTGGAGGATCATGATGTGGCGTGTGAACAACAATACAACATTTGTTTATAGCTGAATGTACGAGAAGAAAACACAACAACACACTGAGCACTATTGTCAAGGAAAACAACTGTGTGTCAGTGTGTGTGCGTGTGTGTGTGTGTGTGTCAGTGTGTGTGTGCATATTTATGCTTGTTCATGCTCAGTTTGTATCAGTGATGGCAGAAGTTAAAAAAAATGTTTGACCACAGAAAAAGTGTTAGCAGCAGAGTGTGACATCGTGCTGTGAGTTTTAAAGGGTCAAGATGATAACTGATCCCATCTCAGTCGATGGATGAATATATGTTTTACATGATGGAAGCAAAAATCCACTGCAGAGTCCAAAAACCCAATAAGATTGATTGAAATATGTATTTAACTATTTATGTTTCTGCAACAACGCTTAACCATTCAAGCAAATAAAACTTTCTTGACTCTCGAATACAGACAGACAGACAGACAGACAGCAGACAGAGACAGATAGACAGATATATATATATATATATATATATATATATATATATATATATATATATATATATATATATACACACACACATGTATATATATATACACACACACACACACACACATATATATATATATATATATATATATATATATATATATATATATATATATATATATAGAGAGAGAGAGAGAGAGAGAGAGAGAGAGAGAGAGAGAGAGAGAGAGAGAGAGATAGATAGATAGATAGTGAGCTGCATAAATAGTTGATTGTGAGATGCAAAAAGAACGAAAGAAAGAAAGAAAGAAAGAAAGAAAGAAAGAAAGAAAGAAAGAAAGAAAGGAAAAACAGAACAACAAAAAGAGACAAAAACAAGCCTGGAAAAGGTGGAAAAAAGACATGAAGAAAAAGGATAAAAACAAATAAAAAAGAAAGTGTCATCCTAACTGTAAAGTGTAAAGGAGAGTGTGTCCATGTCCACACATCAGTCATGTTTGAGACTTTTATTCTGTTTTCAAATTTCATTGATTTTAAGCCTTTCAGTGTTTCTTTGTGTCTGTCTGTGAACATGTATGTAACCTGCGTGTTGGTCTAATCATGTTATCGGCCTCTGTTCTGTGTGTTTGACGTTGTGTCTGACCTGTGCCTTTGTTTGTGTTTGGATTCATGATCAGGTAATGCACACCTTTGTCTCTGTCTTCATTTCTGAAGTGTCCCTTTAATGAGTGTGTGTTTATTGTTCAGGAGTGTTACACATCATGAGCTGATCTGTGTATGTTTTTCATCATGTGTCCATGTCCACGTTGTGTGTGCGTGTTGTCTTTCTGAGTCTGTGTTTGTCTCTAAACCTTGTGTTTGCTGTGCTTTTGTCATGTTTTGTTTGGGGCTTTGTTTGAACCCTGGTGTGTGTAGTTGTGTGTGCTTTTCTTCTGCCTCACTGTTCTTGTTCATGTGTGTCATTTTGTATATATGGACTTTATTATGACTATGTGTGTTTGTGTGTGTGTGTACATGTGGCTGGATGTTAGCCTGTAATTTTGTGTGTATGTGTGTGTGTGTGTGTGTGTGTGTTCTTGTGTGTGGTGTGTATATGTGGGTTCGTGGAATGTCTGGGTAATTTTGTGTATCCTCAGTGTGTGTGTTTATTTATGCATGAAGTGAGCATTATCTGCAGACACACTGCTGTATGAATATGAGTGTGTCTGTGTGTGTGTGAGAGAGAGTGTGTTCATATATACAGTCAAACACACACACACACACACACACACACAAACACACACTCAGTGCCTTCATCTCTGACATAACTGGTTACCATGCATACTGTGCGACTCTGACTATTATGGGGTGTTCTTTGTTTTGTCACGATGTGCCCTGGTATGGAATGGGAGGGGGGAGGGGAACAGGGTGTGTGTGTGTGTGTGTGTTAGTGTGCGTGCGTGTGTGTGCTGGGGGGGCAGGCTACGTGTGTGAGGGGGGGTATGTGTGTTTCTGGTGTGTGTGTATGTGTGTGTAGAGGGGAAAAGAAAGGGTGTGTGTGTGTGTGTGTGTGTGTGTGTGTGTGTGTTTGCATGTGTGTGTGAGACGAGCAGAGGATCGGGTGGGGGTTGGGTGTGCGTGTCTGCGCAGACGTGCGAGCATATAATGTGTGCATGAGAGGGAGTGAGCGAGTTCATGCATGTGTTTTTGAGAAGGTAAGAGGGTAAGATAAAATGGCGGCTGGTGTGTGTGTGTGTGTGTGTGTGTGTATGTGTGTGTGCTCAGGTGGAAGTCAGAAGTTTTTTAAAGAGGCCTGTTTCTGCTCCTGCTCACATGATCACCACTCGATGAAGCGTTTAATCCACAATCATCTTTTAAAGTCTCATAGTGAAGTCGTTTTTGTTGACTGGTTTATTCACACATAGATACGGGCTGAGCATCACCTGTAAACCCTTACACACCTAATATTTCACATTGCTGATGACACTCAGTCACCCTTCTCACATAGAAATTTGGCTGCAATGCTGTACAGACACGACACTAAATCTTTAACACAGAATCCCACAGAAGCTTGACATGAGTGTATCAGCGTGTGTGTGCTGACATTAAAGTACAAAGGCTAAACTAACAGCTAGAGAGCCACACACACTGCAGTCCCATCTCA
The DNA here is from genome assembly GCA_030710495.1 of Labroides dimidiatus. Lineage (NCBI taxonomy): Eukaryota > Metazoa > Chordata > Actinopteri > Labriformes > Labridae > Labroides > Labroides dimidiatus. The sequence continues at coordinate 3,194,275 of CM061155.1, forward strand.
GCAGGCTCTTTAGTTTCACAGTGACCCTGTTTTGTGTCTTTTGCTACCTCCATGCAAGCTTAGCAGCAGAAAAACTTCGCCCCACTGCTGTGCCTTATATGACGTATATGGTAAAACAGTCTTGTGATATATCTTGTGATATAAAAGGGGCGAGTGTATGTAAAGGATTCAGGCAGGTGGTTAGTTTGGTACCACAGATCCTTTTAAGTAGTGGATGGTTAAGTGAAGTTTGATTTGGGACATGCAGTGAAGACTGGCAAATATAAGAGTCCACAACATTGTTTCAAATTAAAGGCACTGTGAGGACTTATACTCTCACTTTAATATATTTGCCTGTTCATAATCCACAATTTAAAATGACATTATTAGCACCAAATTTTGGTATTTATGTTATTTGTTATTTCTTAGTATCTGTGGTTTGGTCCGATTTTTCTGGGAGAACATAAATCTATTTACGGCATGTAGACTGAAAGTCCCTTTGATGGCACTACACTGACCAGCAAAGTTTAGCAGTGAGAAGCAAGATCTGTCCTTTTCTTGAAGGAAAGGATTTCTGTGATTTATTCAGTAGTGATGATAGACACTGGAGCTGGACTGTCAAAAAGAAAAAATGGGGTCAGAGCAGAAGAAAGCTAAACAGGAGAATGATAGAGCACGATCTAAAACTGGGGTTAATCTGTTTGTGCTAACGTTCATTCCAGCCCACATGCTTTGGTGAGGTTGGAGTTGGTAGATGAGCTCTGGTAGGACATAACCAGGATGTCACAACTTATCAACTATTACAACTATGTTGTGAGTAGTGGTACAGGGATGCAAGCTGAAGATGAGCAGCTGTGTAGATATGAAGTTGGGGACTATTTGCATATTTATTGATCCATGCAGACCATGGGGTCAAACTGAGTTTGGTTTCCCCTCTGATATCTGAGAGTCACTGTCCCCCTGACTGACTTCATGTTTCCCCATCATGTTCTTGACCTCATCTGTTCAGTCCTTTCTCAATCAGACATGTTTGATAAGTGTCTGAAGAAGAATTCTGTCTCTTTAAAGATGGAAACAGTGCTGGGTTATCCTCCCTCTCTGTATCACAGTTTCTTTTTCTTTCAGCCCTAAAGACTTTAGCCCTGAATCAACTCTCTGTTGTTTGATAGATGTGAAAAAACCACAAAGTCTTGATATGAGGAAAAGTACACAGTGTAGAAAAAAAGAAAAATCAAAATTCATGGCTTAATGAGTGAGCTTGCCTGCTGACAGAAGGAGAAAGTGGAGATGTTTGTTCTTGAAGTTGAGTTATAGAAAAGAACAAGGGAGTAAATCTAATTTATGAAGTATGGAGCATGAAATGACAAACCACGCTTACGAAATGAAGCGCTAAGAAATCAAATCAAGTTCCTTCTCGCAAGTTTTTGTACCAAAGTTTCAGTAAAATCTCCTCCAGTGTCACAGATCATAACAAAGTGGATGGGGATGGAAAACTATGACAAACCAGTGATAACTTTAAATCACTGTCAACACATTCAACACTGCAGCTGTCACACGTTGGGAGATGCAGCTCAGTGTCACCGGCCCACACCAGAAAGACTTCCCATCAGCCTTTGTGGCATTGATTTCTTCAGCCATCAGTATGTACAGCTCTGTACGTCCTTGCACCATGACTTTGACACTTTGATGCATCTGCAAACACATGATTAAGTCACATCGACTGTGCCTCAAGGATGAATGCTGCTTTCTTTAAGATTTGGAGTGAATACAGGGGTGGATCATTACTAAGATAGATATGAAGAGTACTGCTCTGTTTCTGGAGAGATCATGAAGAATATTTTGAGGAGGATGAAGACTCTTGGGTGGGGAGCACATGGTTTCTGAAAAGAATAATAAATTAGAGTCTAAAACCTGAGCGAAGTGATGGGTGATGTCACTCCAGTTTCAAATACCTTTTAAAAAGTGCCTCATTTCCAAAATCAGGTACAAGCTTGCCAAGAATCTCTGAAGTACTCTCAATGCAGAAATTGATATTACCAACAGACTCTGGATCAGATGGATTGAAAGGCTAAATCTGCTTGGCTCTTGGGAGTGCATCCTCCAAGGGACTCAATTGGAAAATGGTGTTGTTCAAAAATATAATGTCTGATGCTAAGATTTTATCCCTGACAAATGTTAGTACTTGCACAACACAGACATTCATTTGAACTTATGAAATAAGCTTTTGGGTGCTAAACCCAAAGACAAAAAAGTGGACAGGGTGACATCTGTGTTCCAAAACTTGTTCGTGACCTTGAGAGTAGCCAACAGAGTAGCCAGGACACAACACATAAACTACTTTCCTGTTTCTTGATACCCTGGATACATAGTTTTAGAAGTGTTTCTTACAGTGATGTTCTGGTGAATCTGTTTAGTTTATCTTGGGACCCCTGACACAGGATGCTACAGTGAATATCTACAACTGTAGTTCTCTAAATGAGGACCATGCTTTGGGTGGATTTGTGAGAGACAGTTTGTGAAAAATAGATATCACCCATATGGATCATGTTTAAACAGGCTGCTTCTTGTTTCTGTAAGTCTGATGATGTGTGTGGGTGTAGGAGGTGGAGAAAGAGAAAGAGAGAGAGAGAGAGAGAGGAAACCCAGGTTGATGGAGTGCGATGAGACGTCACAGATAGGAAACGCTGGGTATTTTGAGCCTCTTTAAGTGGCTGCTGTTTGGAGAGACATACTGTACTCTGCACTTCAGGAACCTATAAGACAGGAAATGATGATGGCAGAGGGAGGAGGAAGAGGGGGGGGGGGGGCTGAGGGGAGCGAGAAAAAGAGAGAAAAAGAGGAGGCGAATTAGCCGTGTGATTATTACAGAGAGGCAGGCCAAGCCGTGAAGAAAGGAGGAGGTGGTTTGCTGGGGGGGGGGGGGGGGGGGGGGGGGTTATTATGGGATGTCTGTGTTGTTATGTGGGGGAAGGGCAATAAAGTAATGTGTGTGTGTTGGGGGGTGGGGGGTGTATTGTGGTCTGGCCCAGGTCCGTTTTTGTGTGTAGAACCACCCCCCCCCCCCACCCCCACCCCCCCACATGAGCTTTTTGTATGTGAGCGTGTGCTGACATCACAGCTCACCCGTGTGCAGACCACAATGTATATCGGGGACATAGTATCCATCTTCAGGTGAAGAGTGAGTCACATACACGAAGCAGAGAGGCTGCTGGGAATTCATCAGAAAACTTCACTGGCAAACTATCTGAGCGGCACACTGAGCACAATACACTCCCTGTCGCTGCTAATGTAAATTATTGAGGCGGCGCTGGAGCAATGGATGTTTCTGTGCAGCGGTTTGCCCTCTTTAACTACACCAGCTCCTCAGCTATGTCCTTTGTGCTAACTAAAACGTCATCTTAAATTCATCATATTCACTCCAGTTGAATCGTTGATCCAATTTACAGGCCACTGTTTATGTAACATGATATGGACACTTGATTGTTATTGAATCAAAAGTGCACAAAAAGCTGAGTGAAACAGAAAGTCACAACTGGATTTTGGCTCTTGGCCCAGCTGACTGACGTTCCCACAATGTGTGCACTGGGACCAGTCAGACTGGGACTTGAGGGGACAAGGGAGCTTGGACCATGCCAGAAAAATATTACAACAGACTGGTGTATTGGAAAGATTTTGTCTTTGTGCAATCAAGCTACACATGCCTGGAGACCTGAAGAGAAAAATATGAAAAGGAAAGCAGAAAGGCTTCATGAACATTTCCAGCCACAGTAGCAGTTTGACTCTGTGAAGGACAAAATCTCTTGTGAGGATGACCTTAATAACAACTGATTATTTTACTCTATATTAAGATCAGTTACAAAGGTAGGGTGGCTTTATGGATGGATGCATTGTAGTGATTCCAAACTGAGAAATTCTGAGAACTCTAGTAAGATACTTTCACACTTCCAGTCAGTTTTCCTAACTCCTCCTCAAACACTTTTATCCCCTTTTTCTTTGTTATTATTTGGATATTTTTTCTTTATTAATAAGACAGCTGAGGAGGGACCGGACATGAGGGAAGGATGTGGGGTCTGACCAGTGACTGCTGAGACAAGGACAGGGGAGCTTACTTAAACAGTATGAATTACACCTGCCTGACATTTTAACATTGACAGTGTCATCATGTTTACATACAGTAGTTAGCACTTAGCATATGAAATCCTGTCCGAATTAAGCCTGAATTTGACTCCAAAAGACTGATAGGACAATCAGTTGTCATTCCAACCAGATGTGATTAATTTAGCTGATAACTCAATGAGACACTTTAATAATCAGGTTCTCAGATAACTGCTTCTGGTGTGTCGTTAATTTTGGATTGCTTTCTTGCAGATCTGTAACATCATTCATCATTTGTGTTAAAAAATGTGCAGTGCACTGTAATTCTGTTTGAACATAGCTGAAAAATAGATTCCCTGACCACTTCAAGACCAGTCTGTCTGCAACTTGCTCTGGAACCTCTGAACTTAGTTTCACATTTACAAATGATCTTTACAAATGGGAACAGCAAAAACAGCACTGAAGGCTACAACTTATCAAACAACAAGTTATGTGACACGCTGGTGAGTTGATAGGCTAGGTGGCTAACTCAACATGATACAGAGATGTGTCAGTGAAAAGGGTTATATATCTGTTTATATTCAACATGACTGCAGATGTTTTTACGTACTGACTCAAAAGCATGTTTTAAAGAGTCCACATCAGTGTCAGATGTCCTGTTTGTTTACAAATGCCTGGACTGCACTTCAACTGCCTTCATTTAAGTCAAACAGCTCAATCATCTGAGTGCGTCACATGGAAATCTGCCTTTGTCCCTTTTCGTCAAGATTCTTCACAAACCAGCAGAGTTTCCATGTTTACATCCAGTGTGAGCTCCCACATCGTTTCCAGATTATTGGTTTGTTCTGTGAGCATAAAGGACAGGAGAGGAGTCTGGCTGAGTGGAATTCAAAGACATAATTTAAAAAACCTAACAACACTAATATGAAAGCCCAGAGCCCGGCTTAATTAATAACCACTAATTAATTTAACACTTGTCCTCAATGAACCAAAAGATGACACTGCTTGGGAGAGTTAACGGGGGATGAAGTGGACATGAGGAAGACTTGAACTCAACATCACCAGCACATTCAAGCCGTCTGGGACATGCAGCCAGGCTCAGTGGAATCAATTTCTCTCTCTGTTTTTTTGTTTCCTCCATCTGTCAAACGCTGCTTTGTGTTATCTCATGAGGCAGACATGTTGGGTCTGATCAGATCCATTTGCACTTTTGTTATCTGGTGCAGTGTCACAGCGTGGTCTGTGGGGCAGGATAGGTGGAGCAGAGATAATGCCTGAGCTGGAGGGAGGCGGGGGGGTCCAGAAGTATTATGGTATGCATTTTGACTTACATGATAATCTGACCCTGTCTGTAACCCCCTCGACCCCTCAGCCACCACCTAGACTGCCATCCCCCTCTTTATATCCATAGCAACCAGCAGCACAGGAGCACTATTATGGTCTGTAGTTTTCCCTCCACCACCCTCCTCCTCCTCCTTTTTTTCCTTTTTGCCTCAGAAATGATATTATTATCATTATGTGATATGCAATTCTGCAAGTCTGGTGGGGGTGGGAGGGGCGTCAAGAGCCGTGCACGAGGTTTCTATGACAACTGCCCCCAGTATCCTTCTGATTGGTGATTATGGGATGTCCCCCTTCATCCTTACACCCCCCCTCCCAAGCCCCCCCACCCCGCCCTTCCTCCTCCTCCCCAAATGCACACATGAACACTGTGTCCATAGTCAAGGAAAGGAGAAATGTGGGGGAGGGGGGAGATGTAAGCTTGGGGAGAAACAGAAAAGGCAAAAATACAGAGCAATGACAGATAGAAGTTGTTTTTTTTTAGGCGCGTCTTGAGTGCAGGACAGAAAGAGGGAAGCTGCTCTCAACAGTGGGACAAAGAAAAGACCAGCAGAGAAAGAAAATATCTAAATATGAGGTGGCACTGAGTCAGAGTGGTCTGTAAGAGAAGAGGCCAAAAGAAAGAGAGGCCTCGACTAAATCCAGGAGAGAGAGAGTGAGAGAGAGAGAGAGGAGAGGGGAACAGCTTGAAGCGGGTTAAAAGCCAAAGAGTCGGGGCAATGAACAATATGCTGACATGAATAATTTGTTAGTTGATTCATGAAACCCCCTAATGATTACACAATCACTCACTGAAAATTAACTGACCAATTTCACAGGAAAATGATGCAATGATGTTTGTGTGCGTTGCAATGTAATGATTAATCTCTCCTTCAAAATGAATGAATAAAGCACGCTCACTTTGGGAAATTACAAGCAGCTGTTGCCTTTGCTTGCTCCTCTCAACGCAGATTTTCTCCTTCATATACATGGCCAGTAAAACCCTCTGTGTACTCTATGCCAAGGGCTACAGCTGACATGTTTGTGTGTGTTTCCGTTTTAGCCATTTGGAGTGGGCCCTGTTTTAAACATGACAGGCATTCAAAGCTCTGTACTTTGCCCCATTTTGGTGTTAAGAACATGACTTGCCTTAAACGAGCCTTGACCCTAGTCAGGATAACCTGGAATGCCAACGACAAGCAATGTGTTTTATCCAATACCAGAGGCCAACTTCTTTGACAAGACTAGGTTCAGGTCCTCTGCTTCTTTCATTCATGAAGGAGACCACCTGAGTATGGACACACAAATTACACTCTATAAATTATGAGGTATCTAAAAATAAGCTACATTGTTTGTATATTTTTATGCAGCAGATATAGCTAAATGGCCCTCATACCTTTGTAATCATCTGTTGCAGACCTCCAGTGGTCTTCAACTTGGTTCTTGTACTGGACTTCGCCTTTTTTCCTTGGGCTTGGATAAATTTGCAGGTCATTCTAAGCAGAAACAATATAAACAAAAATGCAGTACAGCAGCATTACTAAAAAATATGTGTCAATAAGCCAAACACTTATATTTGTGGATACCTCATAGAAAATTCAAGTTTTTTTGTGATGTGAATTTGTTTCATGATCAATAAAGCCTTGTGTTATGTTATGTAGTTTGAGTAGTCTCAAAATGCATGGATACGTAGCTGTTTACATCAGTTACCTGCTCAGCCAAACCTGTGCCTCACCCTCCTTTGACTTACCTTTCTTTTGTGATAGTTAGTGATAGTGTTGTTAAATAATAAACACAGACAGACAGACAGACAGACACACACACACACACACACACATATATATATATATATATATATATATATATATATATATATATATATATATATATATATATATATATATATATATATATATATAACCTGTTTTCTAACAGCCAATTGGTCCATCACTATAAACACCATACAACATTTTTAAGGGTAAAGAAATCTCCAGGATCGGATGTGTATGTATCTGGTTTGGAGTCAATGTGCAGGTGTTGCTCTCCAAATACTTTTGGCTACAATGTGAAGTGAAGCTGGTAAAACAGCTGTTGAATTTAGTTTTTTTTTTTTTTTTATCTTGAGCAGCAGCAGCAGCAGCGGCATCAAGAGAGCAGATCGGTTCAGCAGTGCAACGCTAACAATAAATATCTCATTCGATGCCTTACAGGCCCCAAATACAGTCGCCCATGAGCTGACATGTACTCTGTTGATTTCCCATGTGGTTAAACATCACTCACAGGCCTTCCTGACATGCTAGGTACTACCAGCTCTGTATTTCTCTTCACAGTCTGAATGTACTACTGACAGTCAATGGTGGGAAAATACTGTCTAGGACCCAGACGTTTTTCCCACCATTGACTGCAATGCATTTCCAAGCAGCCTGTGGAGCAAGCCCATGTGTGCGTGTGTGAGAGTGTGTGTGTGCAGACAGCTTAACTCAGCTGTTGGCTTGGCTCTTGTACTTCTGGGCTCCCTGTTTCTTGTTTTGAGGGGGGGCTTATGGCTGCAGACATGAAGGTTTTGACTACAGTTTGACCCCTGTGACCTCTTCCCAGGGGTACATTGCATGTAACCTGACTTTTTAACCTCACACTAATCTTGGTTCAAAAACTTTACTCTTTTCAAGTTTGCTCAGACTTCTTGGCATGCGTGTGGTGATGAGACACTGATAATTTTTGGTGAGTCATGTAAACAAAGGAACCTTGAATTAAACCCAGAATGCACCATGGGGGTTTTACTTTGGGTCACCAGGTGTCATCCCACTTTTAGTGCCCTTTAGGTGCTATGGGCCCACAGACTTCAACTTCAGCCTGTGTGCGCTGCAGCAGTCAGACTCATATACAGTACAGTGCCTGCGCATACATGCAAACATGCAAACATGCACACTCAAGTTAAGCAGTCATGTGGCACACACAGTTGCCATGTGACGACTCCCCCCCCTCCTTTCTCCTATCTCTCTCTTTTTGGAGTTATGCTCATTGAGGGATGTCAGTGACTGCGCTCATTACTATTATGGGATGGCACGGGTATGGGCGGGGGTGAGCGTCTCCATGGTAACCTTGGTTGCTAAGGGAGGGGGTGGAGGTGCGAGGGGGTGGTGTGCATGGAGGAATGGGGAAGAGACTGTAGGAGAGGGAGGGGTGAGTTGACTATTATGGTCTGTACGTTGCAAGGTAACTATGCAGAGTGGGGGAGGGGTGACTGAGAAGTGTGTGTATGCGTGTGTGTGTATGGAGGGGGGATATTATGGGATGCCTGCCCCCTGATCTCTTTGTGTGTGTGTGCGCGCGCGCGGGGTGTGAGTTGTGTGCGAGGGAGAGAAAGAAGAGACGGCGTCGTGCGCACACGCTGCCACAAAAACACGGAAATATATTTAAATTGTATGTATACCGTTACCTTAACAAAAGGAGCCTCCAAGTATTGATTGATAGGTGAAGTGAACCTGGAGTTACTGATTTTGGAAGCTGTGTGAAATCAAGTTGTGAGTATCTCATTTTTTTGTTTTATTGTTTGTAAAGAGTCGGGGTAAGATGGTAGGAGAGAAACAGTGTGGGATGCCGGGTTGTAAGAGTGATTTATTTTGTGATTTGTGTGATGCTCGGTTCTTAAGTCTAGAATCTAAACCCGGTCAAGCTCGGCTAGCACGCATGCTAATAGCACAGAACAAACGATAGTGGCAAGATGGCATGTCAGCAGAGATGGAGTGATTGAGGAAGCAAATCTTAACAGATGATAAAGTTAGATTATTTGTTTGAGGAAAAACCTCTTTACAGTGTGTTTATGTGGCTTACCAGGTGATGTATTTTGAATGGTCTTTGTTGCTAAAAAATCACTTCCGTTTTCTCTTTTTGTTCTTATTTCCCCTGTTGAAACCTGGCCAGCTGCCCTCTCATAACTACCTAACATACGACCACGACTTGGACCGACTCAAGACTGGGTCAGAACTCTGGATTACCCTGCAGATAAATAACTTTATTTAGTTAGCTAAAGTGTTAGCTAACTAAATAGAAAGTTTTCTGCTGTTTGCTATGTCTGGAAGCGAGGATGACAGGGATGATTATGGAGCCCCCGATGACCGGTTAATGCACGGTAAGACAAGGCTCATTTGTTAGCTGAAAAATGCTAATGTTCATGAGCAGATGTTTTCTGACATTCATATCAATCACTAGCAAAGCGAGTTAATGCAGCTAACTGCCGGGTAGCTAATGTTAGCAGCTCTGTTGATAAAGTTGCCATTTATGCGTGTGCGCTGCTGTTAAACATATTAAATCAATCCCTTCATTTTACCTAATTAAAGTGAGAGGTGGTTGGGCCGATGGATGCATTGTAGTGAAGTCACGCCGACTCACCGGCATGTTCCCGGGGCCTAACGTTAGCCAGCTACCGGTATTTTTACGTGTCGATGACAAGATGGAGGCAGCCAGTTAGCTTGGAAGCTGGCGGATGACGTTCTGAATCATTCCCCTCCTCATGGCCGGCGCCTTCAGTTTGACTGAAAGTGAAAATAATAATACTAAATTTAAAAATAGATGATAATTTTTGATGATGCCTATAATCTCTACGTGCTCGATTCTTATGGTGTGGCCGAACATCTCATTGTTACAGTTTATATCACTCCGACGAGCACGCGCTCCGTCCGTTAAACAGTGAAACCGATGAGAACAAATAGTCCTACAAGTTAGCTCTGAGTGCTACGTTCGACCCAAAACGTACAGTTTGTCAATAAATAGATACAACTTTGTTTACATGACATCGTATGTGTCGTTTATTCAGTCTTATTGGAGTAGATATAGGAATGTACTATTGATAACGCCTACACTGAAATACACGTTATAAACCATCAGAATAGAGCAATTCCTTTGAGCCACGATACGATTAAACGAAACGGTCACTGGTTCTTCAGGATTTTAGGCTACCAGACACTAAATCTGAAAACTCAGAAGGGCCAGACAAATAATTCACAAGTTAACCAGCTTCCAGCTTTTACATCGCAGCTTGTAGTATTTCATGTAGATGTCAAGTGTTTGCTTTGTCTGCAAAGAAAAGTCAAAGTTTTCGCTTAACAATGATAAAACACTAAGTAATGGAGTTAAAAAAAAGTGCTGCATCTATTTTCAGATTTCAGAAGTAGCCTAAATTGTGAACTACTTGGACATATTTCACATTCTCTCATACTGGTTAAAAACGTTATCAACAGCTTTTTATTTTCCACTAAAGGTTTTGTGTTTTTTTCCCAGTGATTTGTGCTCCGTCACCGGTCTGAAACACCAGTCTTTGTCAGAGGCAAAGACTGGAGTGTAATTTTATTTGTAGTTTGTGAACTTTTTTGTGGTTATTGGGTAAGACTTGAGAGACGATCTTGTGTCACATCAACTTTATGTGCACTCAAAGCAAGGAGAACAAGTCTTAGAGCTAAGATGTTATTTTATGGGCTCCAAACTTACTCTCATGTTTGCATCTACATCCCATAGCTCTGTTTTTAAAAGACTTGATGCTACTAAGACCCCACATCCCCTGCAAGTTTATGGACTCATATCACATTATCCATTTATTCAAATTTACAGCCAAACAGCCACCTACACAGTTTGGTCTCCTCTATTTGACCTAAAAAGCTCATTACATTAAGATTTCTTCCTCACCAGGTGAATCTCCATGGCAGCTTGCCATTCACTTCTTTTTTTTTTACAGAAGTGAATTCAATTAATGTGCTCATTGTGCCAAAAGTTGAACTGAAGGCTTGCAAGAGTTGGCATTTAGTCATAATGACTAAATTACCATTTAGACCACTTATTCTCGTCATCTATTCACAGTCCACGTCAGTATTGTTTAAGGTTGTTGTGGCCTGGCAGGATGAAAAGAAGCCATCTCGTGTTTAAACCACAAGGATGACATGTGCTTAAAAGTAGCAAAGGGGTGCTAGTGATACAAAATATGCCATATTCACAGATTTTTGAAAGATGTCCTTAAACTGGATCACAATCTATGAAGGCAAATTTAAGATGGTTCCTCCTGGTTTAGACAGTTTATAAAAAATGAAAGTAAAACTGAACCCAAAGCTGAATAAGTCATTAGTTTCCAACTAGATTTAAACAAATAGCCATAACCAGAGTTAACCAGTCTGTTTCGTTCTTAGCAGAACGTGGAGGTGCCCCCTGATACGCGTCCATGCTCTCTCCTGAGAAAATTCTTATTTGTCACACTTCCCTCAAACACACAGCCTGCTGTGAGGTGTATCTGAACCATAAAATGCTCTGTTTTCCCTGATCTACAGATGATGAGGAAGAGGAGATCTCAGAAAACGAGACTCCAAAGGTGAAGAAGAAGAAGAAGGCCAAGAAGAGCAAAGAGAGCAAAGGAAGCAAGAGGCGGTCGCGCAGGGAGGTGAGTTGTGGTGTTTGGTCATTGTAGTGGGTATTCCTCACCAGATTCTTGCCAATACACTGCTTTGTTTACACACCTTTGTAAACCTGTCCAAACCAAACACCAGCTCTGTTTATGTCTCTGCTTGATTTTATTGACATCAATGTTTTATTTCTATGATTGAAAGAATTTGTAAACTCGTTTTGCAGTTGGAGAAAACTATAAAAATTATGCAAAGACCTGATAATTGCATGTTAAATCTGAAGTGGACCTCCCTCCCTCCCTGAGTCATTACAGGTGGTTTATTCTTCATGAATTTATGATATTGTAAGAGTTCCAGCTTCACCGCATCAGTAAATCTGTCTCTTTGTCCTGTTATCATCATCATCATCACCATCACCATGCCCTCAGTTTGCTGATCCCTGTCTGTTTTCTCTCTCCGTTTTCAGGAGCTTCCCATCAGCTCCCCAGAGCCCATGGACGTGGGTGGGGCAGAGGAGGCAGAGGAAGGTGCCGGCCAGCGCTCTGACAGCGAGGGCAGCGACTACACTCCGGGACGCAAAAAGAAGAAGAGAGCCAGCAGCGGCAAAGAGAAGAAGAGAAGCAGTGCTGTAGCTGAGAGGAGCGCTTCCAAGAAGAAAGAGCCAGAGCCCGAGGAAGAGGATGAAGATGATGATGACGATGGCATGGTGAGGAAAAACAAGCACATTATAATGGCAAAAGAAATACATTCCGCCACACTTACGCCTGTATTGAGGATACATTAAAAACTTAATTTTAGACCATTTAATGTCATCAAACTGCAGAGAGTTTTCAGTTTCCTTTCAGACTTCTGAAAAAACCTTCAGTGGTCAAAACTCATGTAACATTTTTAGTACACACAACAACTTTCAGTCTTTTGTCTTCATCAGAACTTTTAAGAATGAAGGAGTTTGTGTTCTTAACAAATCTCTATCTCCTATCTCCTCTGATAGGAGTTTGAAACCATGGTCAATTTCAAAAACTCTTTCCTGTATTCCAGAAAGTTCAAGAAGTGTGATGTGGGATGATTTCACCTTGAATCATGCTCTTTGAGCCTGCCATTGGTCTCTCTAGTAGGTTTTGCAGGTTGGATAAGTGTTCTCAGCAAAATTTAAGGGTTTCCTCCAATGGTATTGATTTTTTTAATAGATTTTTTTTCATTGAACCAATTTCCAGTGTAGAAATTAATTTTTAAGACATATTTTTTTAACCACTGTCAGCATATTCCTCTAAAAATGTGGTAATGCACAGATTGAATCAAAGGGTCTCCTTTTTCTTTGCTAACTTCTGATTAGACTCTGAGTGTACGTTTTCAGCAGATTTCCTTATGGACAGACGTTCTCTGATGCTCTACATAGATCTCTTTATACTTGTAAAATGCAGCAGAATGGTATTCAAATTTATCTATTTAGACTTGAGCAAAATTTGGAGGAGAAACAGTTGATGTGGTCCCTGTAAAGCTCCCTGTGGAACTCCAGAACAATTTTTTTTGTTAAGGCATTTTGTGCTCTTCGTTTTCTGATAGAAAAAAAGATGAGTCCATCTTTGGAGTTTTTAAAAATATCACTTTACAGATTTTGATTTTGGCTCTGTGAGAAGCATCAGGCTAAGTTTGTCTTTTTAGTTTTGTTTCTACATTTATTGACTCAGTATTGGACTGAATGGATAATGAAATCATCTGCAGTCACATCCCTGCAGACATGCTGTATTCACAGTAGCTGTAATGGCTGTAATGCAGCTGAGCTCTTGTCTGTGTTGAAAATTGTTTGAACGTTTATCGTCTGGACAACGTTGCAGCATCTTCCTTTTCTGGATTATAACTTTGTGAATGCGTGTCTTTGCTCCGTGATGAGCATCTCTTGACCGTGTTCCTGTACGTGGTGTACCTGTAGACAAACAGAGATGTGATATGAGAGATGCTTAAACAAAGAGCTGCGTCTGCTGGACTCGCAGCCCGGCGGCCAATAGGGGGCTGTGTGCTTAATGACACTTATACAAGGGGTGGAGTGGGGTGTCTAAGCCTCTGTGTGTGTGTGCGCGTATGTGTAAGGGCTGGGTTTGTAAGGCATATATGCTGTTGCCATGGTAACCCCGCCTAGCGCCTCTCCGCACTGCGCTCTTGACCCTTTTTTCTTTTTGGTTAGATAAACACATTTTAATTCATCGGCAGAGCCGCCCTCCACCCTGCCTGCAGCTCGGTCTGTTAGACAACTAAACGGGAAACAGCTTTTTGAGGAGGAGGAGGAGGAAGGTGCAGGCTGTCCCAGTTTACTTCACACTGGTTGTAGTAGCTTAAAAAATGAGTACTCATCTGCTCAGGGCCTTTAAATCACAAATGAAGCTCCAGTGGTTTAAAAGAAGGGCCTTTACTTCATACTTTATTTCTTTGAGATTCATGTCACCACTCCAGAGTGAGCGTCATACTGGAGCTAAAAGGATTTCTTGATTTACTCTCAACTCTTCAGTCCAAACATTTCTCGTCATCATTCAGGCCCGTTTACAGTTTAGATGAAGTCCAGATTTTTTGTTTTCAGCATCCTTAATATGAAAGTTTACTCTGTATAAATCTGGGTTCTGGACACAAGAAGACCACTCATGATTGGTTATTGCATCTTTTTGAATGAATGCAACACAGAAGAATGAGGAGCACAGCAAAACTGAAAACTAAGCTTAATATGAGCCACATTCACCTGACAGTACGTCTTTTAAATCAGAATAATGTCTCAATACACAAAACCCAACATGTAACTTTCTCTTACCCTAACGGCCACAACTCATGCATCCTGTCTGTTAATATGAAATAAGAATTTTCTTGGTCTTGTCAACGGATGATCATTTATCCAAAAACAGAATTTATAGACTCCTCTCTAATAAATGCACCCAAATCAACACAATGCATATAACAGATGGTAGTGAATAGCTACGGATCATATAGAGGTGTATGAAATGTCAAACACTCTGAGTCTCCACATGTCGAGTTTTCTGACAACTTGTTCTCCCAAAGATAAATAAGCATGTCCTCATGGTCGAGTGTAAGTTGGAAGCACAACTGGGTCAAAGGCGGCAGATAAGGTGCTCAGACGACACAGATATTGCTGGTCTGTGGATGTACACGTGCTCTGGTCTGTGGCTTTGTGTTCAAAGCTGGAAAATGTCCTACATGAAGTTCATGACATTCGTGTCCGTTGATGATGTTGGTAGCTGTTCTGTTTGCTCCAAAAATCTTAACATGACGGAAGTTTGGAGTAAATTCTTAACCATCAATTCATTAATTCCATCGATTATTGTACAATGCCAGATTAAGGAACCTCTGGCTCCATTTATAATGTGATAAATATTAGTGATAGACCAATATGCTTTTTTTTTTTCATGACCGATACAGATTATTAGACGTAAAGGAGGCCGATAACCAATATTTGTAGTAAAAGTGAATATATTGGCATTACATTTTTGAATAATACAAACTCTGATACTTAACTTTGTTTAAATGCCTTTCAGCACATGTTTATTTAACATTTTCCAGGCTCAGCAGCATGTCTTCTAAAGGTGAATAAAAATTAAACAAATAAATAGCTCCCTTAAGTTTTCCACAGTATATAAACTGTTTCAAAATTTCAATACAACTAAAAATGTTTCTCTTCTGTTTAACTTCAAACAGTAACAATAACAATATCATTTTCAAGAGCCAAGCAAGCTGTGAAAGTTATAAGAAGTTCATAGAGTGTGAGATAGTCATGATGCTAATTGCGTTAGCCGGTCAATGGGATTTTCCATTCATGTTAGCATTAGGCTAGCGGACTTTTGCTAACCGAAGCAAAGTAGTTAAGAATAGCTTTCCTTTGCTAGGTTAGGCTGTGTATATCGTTTTGGCTATTTAGACTAATCCATTATGTTTCTATTTTGTATTTTACATCCTACTGTGCCCTTTAGTGTTGAGTCTATATAAATTAATCAACAACAGCGATCTCTCATTACACATGCACTGTTTAGCTGTCTGCCAATCAGATGGTGCTGTGGGTGGGACAATGCTGGAGATAGAGTATTGACTGCAGAGAGAGGAGCAGCTGCATTACAGCCAAAATAACCCAGTTTTGAAGTGACCAATTATCGGCCGTCGTATTAAACAAAAAAGGCCGATGCCGATATGGGTCAAAATGACAAATATATGCGCCGATAATCGGCCCAGTCGATAATTGGTCTACCCCTAATAAATATATCAGTTGATGTCAGCACGCAGGAAGGAAACAAAGCTTTTTCTCTCTGATGGTTGTCTGGTCCACATTGTTAAACCTCTGCATGGAGCAGTGCAGGTGAGTTCTGTCCCACAGGTCGATCATCCAGTCCCTGAGTGATCATCAGCTGGAGATTCTTACGTGGATCCTTTATTGTTGTTAAGAACACACACCACCTTGTCACCGGTCGTGTTGTCTCTTTAGCACATATTGATTTAGTGCAGAGAAGGTTTGCACATGTCTGAGCCTGTCTGTTAAACTGGATTCTGTTCCTCCACACTCCACGCTCCAATCGATTGATCAGATTAGTATTGATAACCCCTCACTGACTGGGTGAAGGTGAGCCTGAAGAAAACAAGCCTTGGTAGGTCTTAACGTGGAGGGGCTGAGCTGTCTTCATGTGGAGTGCACCATCAAATCATCTAACTTTATTTAAAATGTAATTCAGTTCAACAGATCTTTAGAAATATGACTCAGACAAAGAAAGATGCTTACTGTCAAACTGTTTTTACCCAGCATGCAGTGAGGCTGAGTGTTGGCCTCACACTACAGTATGTTATGTAGTTCTTTGTAGCATTCTGCTAATATATTGGAGTGAAAATTTTGGCTCTCAGCACATGATGCAGAGTGGAGAATTTCAACTTTAAACTTCAGATAGAAGAGAAGTCTAAAGGTTGAAAACTCCCATCAACCCTTTTGGTATAAAGAGTGGTCTAATAACAGCGTCCTGAGGTCTTCATTCTGAAACTGCTTTCAGAACGGATCTAAATCACATCTAACAGACACTTTTTTGAATCTCTCCTCTGCACAGTTAAAGCAACATCGACATTGAACATCACCTGAAGATCCAAATTTTAGTTGTCCCACTGGCTGACGTGCCTGTGGATTTGTTTTCTTCACTCTGTTTTTGTTTTTTCTTCCGGTTTTCACTTTTTCTTTCTGATATTAAAGAAGTTTGTTTTCTTCTGATTCCTGCAGGAGCCCAAATCTTCATCCCAGCTGCTTGTTGACTGGGGCATGGAGGACATCGACCACGTCTTCACCGAGGAGGACTACCGCTCCCTGACTAACTACAAAGCCTTCAGCCAGTTCGTCAGGTAGATAATGCACATTTTTGTCGTATTAAAGTTATGAACACAATCGAATTTCACCTGCAGAAACTTACAGGTATTGTTCCAGCTGGAGACTCTGAAAAAGTCTGACTACATTGTGCTGATGGATTTCTTTTTCCCACCTTCAGGCCTCTCATCGCAGCAAAGAACCCTAAGATCGCCGTGTCTAAGATGATGATGGTGCTGGGAGCAAAGTGGCGAGAGTTCAGCACCAACAACCCTCTGAGGGGAGCTGCTGCTGCCAACGCCGCCCTGGCCACCGCCAACGTCCCAGCCGCTGTGGACAACATGGTGGCTGAGGTCGCCCCGGCTGCTGCAGTGCCAGTGGCTTCTGAGGCCCAGCAGCCGCCTCCACCACCGCTGCGCAAGGCCAAGACAAAGGAAGGCAAAGGTACAAGCATTGTGATGCAAAGGTTAAAGCTGGAGATGTCAGAGGGGATTTCTCTCAGAGCCGTGGTTTCTTAACTTTTCTTCATCAACAGTCAAAACAGTTTGTGGATCGCTCTTTACTCTCGTTCTCCTCTGTGCATGACTGACCTGCACCTCTCTGTTTTGTGTTGGCAGGTCCAAACGCCCGCAAGAAATCGAAACCTGCGCCTAAACCACAAGAGAAGAAGAACAATGCCAAGACCAAGAAAGTAGCTCCTCTAAAAATCAAACTGGGAGGCTTCAACAGCAAACGGAAACGCTCATCGGTACGATCTGTTCACTGCCTCCTTTTTTTAATCCCTTGTTTGCAAACATAAAGAGACTCCCACAATGTGTTTTTGTGGAATAACAATGACTTCATGTCTCACAGAGCGAGGAGGATGAGCCTGACGTGGACAGCGATTTCGATGACGGCAGCATGAACAGCGTCTCCGTCTCTGAGGGGTCCAACAGCCGCAGCAGCCGCAGCAAAAAGAAGACGTCCAAGAGCAAACCCAAGAAGAAGAAGGGTCTGTCTTCTTCTTCTGTTTTCTGAATAATTCCCAGCCATTGATAAGTTTGATGAACGCAGGTGATTTCTGAGGATGATGGGGAGGAGAGTCATTAAATGCTTTCCTGATACCTGACAGTCAGACTCAGACAGAGCTGATCAAACAGAGCTTTGAATAATAACAATAAGAATAATAGATGGCTGCAGGGTTAAGATCAGAAGTCTTGAATGCCCAACTACATGAGGGGGCATACACACACACACACACACACACACACACACACACACACACTAGTCATGATGCCTGAAGTATATTTAGATGGTCGACATCTCAGCTGGAGCCGTCTCTTCCTGATGTTTTTCTATCTGCTGTCACAAGACAGGCAGTCATGGATGAGTTCAGATCTGAGGCAGGTTAACGGGTCATCAGGGTGGAAATCCTTCCAGATAAACATCTCTGAGAACCTCTGCTGTGAAAGAACGTTAAGCTTTTACAGTTTGTCAAATTTCACACACTCATGGAACTTTTCTGAGGAGCTGTTCTTTGAGAGTTTTTGCTCGACGTTGGTCTTGGTTAGAATCTGCATCAACAAGTGATAAAAATCAGTTTCAGCTTTGATGTGTTGGTTTCTCTCCTCTTTATTTCAGAAGCTGAAGACGGTGACGGCTATGAGACGGACCACCAGGACTACTGTGAGGTGTGCCAGCAGGGCGGAGAGATCATCCTGTGTGACACCTGTCCCAGAGCGTACCACATGGTCTGCCTGGATCCGGACATGGAGAAAGCCCCTGAGGGCACGTGGAGCTGCCCACACTGTGTAAGAAAAACAGCCCGACACCTGTTAGGCTCCAGCTTTACAGGAGAGGAGAAGAGCCGCTGATGAAGGAAAATCAAGGAGGCTAGGACATCAACAGTTTTTACATACAACTTTTTCCTTCAGATTCTGATGTTAAAATATTCATATTCAGAATTTGGCTTTAATCTCAGAATTTTGACTTTAAAGTCAGTCTAACTCTATAGAATTTTCAGTTTACAGTCTGAAACAGTTTTTGGATAAGAGTTCTGAGAGAAGAGAGAAAAGTGTGACAGACTTTTGTCAATAAAGAAAGATATAACGTGAAAACCCTCTTCTGAACCCAGGGTAGTAGTTCCCTGAACAAACCCTCTCATGCTGTGTCATGGACATTTAGATTCATATCTACATACAAACTGGATTTAGCATTTCAGTTCCACTGCATTACTTTCTGAAAAACCGCAAACAGAAGAGAAGACGAGATGGGAAGAGTTTGGCTTGAAGAGGAAAATATGAGAAGAAGTGGTTTGCAGAGGTGCTCTGCTGACTTTTCCAGCCATGTGAAGGTTTGGAAACTCTTCAAGCTGCTGCTGTTGCTGAGAGGAGAAACACATGAAAGCTCCACAGTGTCCTCCTCATGATTCCCCGTCACCCGATGGCCAACCTTTAGCTGGCCATCGAGGTAGAAAGCATTACCTGAGGTTAACTCCTCTGAGCTGACCACAGCAAACGGCTCGGTTCAAAGAAACTCTCTGCAGATCTCTAACACTCACCTCAGGCTGCTGAAGCAGCTCCACAAATGTGATTCTCCCTTCCAGCAGGGCTTTTGTGCAGATCTGAGTACTGAGAGTCCTTTTTGTAAGAAAACCAGATTCACTTTGAAGCAGTGGAGGCAGAACTTTAATATTCAAGATTTGTTTTATTTTCCTGTAAAACAGTCAGATTTAAAGATCTCTGATTTTTTTCCCTCCTGTCCAGGAGAAGGAGGGCATCCAGTGGGAGGCCCGAGAGGAGGCCTCAGATGCTGATGAAGACAACGGTGAGACCGGAGAGATGGAGGAGGACGACCACCACATGGAGTTCTGCAGAGTGTGTAAAGACGGAGGAGAGCTGCTCTGCTGCGACTCGTGCCCCTCGTCTTATCACATCCACTGTCTGAATCCACCGCTGCCAGAGATCCCCAACGGAGAGTGGATCTGTCCCCGCTGCACGGTGAGTCCTCGGGACAGGAATGAGTCTGACATGTTTCCAAGACGACCTGAACCAGAAGAAAAGAGGAAGCAGTTATATTGTCTCATTTCCTGTCCTCTGCTGCAGTGTCCTCCCATGAAGGGGAAGGTCCAGAAGATCCTGACGTGGCGATGGGGAGACCCTCCTGCTCCCACACCCGTCCCCCGCCCTCCAGACCTCCCTGAAGATCAGCCTGATCCCGCCCCGCTGGCCGGACGGCCGGAGAGGGAGTTCTTCGCCAAGTGGTCCAACATGTCTTACTGGCACTGCTCCTGGGTCACAGAGCTCCAGGTGGGCATCATTCACACACACACACACACACTCTCATTGTTGCTTCCTGAATTCTCCGGTCTAACCTTCATCTTACCTCTCTCTCCTGGTCCAGCTGGAGCTGCACTGCCAGGTCATGTTCAGGAACTACCAGAGGAAGAACGACATGGATGAGCCGCCGCCCATCGACTTTGGAGAGGGAGAGGAGGACAAGAGCGTGAAGAGGAAGAACAAGGACCCCATGTACGCTCAGCTGGAGGAGAAATACCTCCGCTTTGGGATCAAGATGGAGTGGCTGATGATCCACCGCATCCTCAACCACAGGTGAGGACAGATCAGCTGACAGAAGGAAAACGTTTGTGTTGGTGGTTAAAGTAGAAACTGAATGTTGGAAACTTTGGAATCAGCAGGTTAAAAGCCAGTGAGCTGAGTGAACGAGGCTTCAGTCTGCTGCTGTACAGCCTGGTTTAATAAATGTTAGATCATATAAAACAGCTGCAGTCAAAGTCAACATCTCTTCCTCTCTTCTGCGTCCTCCAGCGTGGACAGGAAGAATAACGTCCACTACCTGATCAAGTGGAGAGAGCTGCCGTACGATCAGGCCACCTGGGAGGCCGAAGACATGGACGTGCAAGAGTTTGACGTCTTCAAGCTGCAGTACTGGAACCACAGGTGACACACACACACACATGAGGATGATGTTTTTATGTGTGTTTTTATGTGTGGCTGTGTAAACTCTGTGCGTTTGTTTCAGAGAGCTGATGATGGGAGATGAGGGCAAGCCGGGGAAGAAGTTGAAGGTGAAGGGACGAGTGAAGCGACCCGACAGACCTCCAGAGAATCCTGTGGTGGATGTGAGTCTGCAGTCTGGATATTTTTAACACAACACGGACACAGTAACATGTTTCTTTGAAGGTAACTTTTACAGATGGATCATGAGGAATAAAAAGAAACCTCTTCTTTTCTTTTTTGTCTCCAGCCGACTATAAAGTTTGAGCGTCAGCCGGAGTACCTGGACAGCACGGGGGGCACGCTGCACCCCTACCAGCTGGAGGGTCTGAACTGGCTGCGCTTCTCCTGGGCTCAGGGCACAGACACCATCCTGGCTGATGAGATGGGTTTGGGGAAAACGGTGCAGACTGCCGTGTTCCTCTACTCGCTGTACAAAGAGGTGAGAGAGAGTGTGACGCCCCCCCTGAGAACAAACTGAAACTAAAGACTGCTTTTCTTTTCTCAAACGCTTCGTTCACATGGGTTTGTTGAAGAGCTCAGAGACTTGAATGAGTTATGACTTCCACTTTGTTATTAGATGAACTATTTTCACAGTGGAATGAACTGACTCCTTCTCTCTCTGCTGTGTTTGTCTGAGCAGGAGCAGCTCAGTCCTCCTCCTGCTGTCTGTAGTCCTGTTGGTCTGCAGCCATTCAGCCATTTTGTTTAAGTCAGGTGAAATCTGACGACATTAAGTTCGATCTCAAATTGTAAACATTCAGACTGTGATCACATGTGTGGCTGCTGCCACCTACAGGCGGGAGGCCAGAATGCACTTCCTGTGTGAGCAGCAGGAGATCTTAATGTCTCCTCAGTCTCTCAGAGGTTTTTAAGACCTCCTTCTTTGACTCTCACGTCTTTATGTAAACTTTTTTGAGTTCAGTAGAGCTTCACAGACATGTTTCAGGAGTACATGCGTGACCACATTTTAAACAGACAACATAAAACCATGAAGTGACTGGTATTTAGAATAACTTTTTGTTGTCTTTGGATCAGAGTTTTGCTGCTCTGTGGGTCTCAGACAGCTGAAACTTACCTGAAACGTTACATCAGGTGTTTGGAGATGGTAGTCAGGAACTCTGCTGGTCTCTCAGACTGACCAAACTAACGCCTCCTCTCTGCCTTCAGGGCCACTCGAAGGGTCCGTTCCTGGTCAGTGCTCCGCTCTCCACCATCATTAACTGGGAGAGAGAGTTTGAGATGTGGGCCCCGGACATGTACGTGGTGACGTATGTGGGAGACAAAGACAGCAGAGCCGTCATACGAGAGAACGAGTTCTCCTTCGAGGACAACGCCATCCGAGGAGGAAAGAAGGCGTCCAGGATGAAGGTGAGAGGAGGGAGCGAGGGATCAACTGTACAAACTGCAGATCAAACTCTGAGGTTTAACTCTGTTTATGTGAATTTCCTCCAACAGAAAGACTCGTCCATCAAGTTCCACGTCCTGCTGACCTCCTATGAGCTGATCACCATCGACATGGCGATCCTGGGCTCCATAGACTGGGCTTGTCTGGTGGTGGACGAGGCCCACAGACTGAAAAACAACCAGTCCAAGGTGAGGCTCAGATAAAGATCTGTACAGCTCCCATCAAAGATTAGGTTTGATTCCCACATGTTTATCTAACCGCTCTTTCTGTAGTTTGACTGAGTCGTTTGTCCTGTGTCTTCTTCCTGCTTTAGTTTTTCCGCGTCTTGAACAACTACCCTCTGCAGCACAAACTGCTGCTGACTGGAACTCCTCTGCAGAACAACCTGGAGGAGCTTTTCCACCTGCTCAACTTCCTCACACCTGAGAGGTTCAGGTGAGCGCTGACAGTCATGTAGAGAGCTTTTTCTAACTGACTGCACACATCTTCAATGTTCCAGAAAAACACTGAACAACCTGTGAAACAGAACAAACTTGATGTTTGAGCTGCACAAGAGGTAGTTCAAAGTTTAGAGAATTTCTTTCTAATCTACCAAATGATATCACTTCCTTTAGTCTTTGATTTTCCACATTTTAAAAATGAACAACATCAGGTGCATCAGGTGACACTGCAGGTTTGTTTTGAGCCTCGTACCAAAAATAAAGTGCACTGCGGTGTTCTGCTTTTACAAATAAAGGAAATCACAAGGTTTGGGTTAGGTTAGCGAGATCGGTTCGTATGTAAGGATTGGCTGATTGTTACGCCCCCTCTAGGGGTGTCCAGGACACAACATGATGAAGTCCATTTCCCCCAAGTCCCCAACAAACACAGGCAAACAAAAGGCTTCAGTGAAAATCATGTGGTCATTTATTTACACAAAACAAACAATTAAAATTCACAACAACTGAAGCCAACTGAAAAAACCTCAGAGTGAAACTCAGACTATAACTAAATGAACTCTACAGTAGTTTAAAGAGTGAAAGAAAAGTGAGCTATGGATAAATAATAAGATAAATCAAACTGAGATGACGCCCCGACATTAACCAAAGAGAATAAATATAAAAGATAATTGTGACGTCACAGTCATCTGTAAATACAGCCCCAGCCTCTGACGCAGCCAATCATCTGCAGAACAGAGGAAACCAAGTCACCAATCATTATGTGAAGTAACCTGTATGCACTCACTTAAACGCATGCACACCACAGTACCACTCTAAAATAATGTTATACATACACTCTTATATAAACAAACAAGAAAGAAAGTGAAGCCCTCAGTTGTAACACTGATCCCCAAAAATCAAAGAAATGTTTTATTTGGATTGAAGTAAAATAAGTTTGCACAACCTTAAAAAAGTTTAACCTGCTTCATAAAGTCGAACAGAACTTAAACTGAATGCATCATCTGTCTGATCCTTTTTGGGACAAAATCATCAAAGCCTGCTCAGCTTACTCCCTGGATTTGGTTTCTGCTGACTTTAATCTAAACTCCTGTTCTGGTTCATACTGTGGTTTGGACTCTGGGTTGTGGAGAAACTGTTGAAAAGCAGTAGCACTGCTTGTTGCCATCTTAAAAATGTTTAAACCCGTGGAGCAGCCTCTTCTCTCCGCTATCATCGGTGTGACTGTTGATGAGTTGAACTGTTGAATCTCAGCCTTTTCGTGGAGTTTCTCGTGTCTTGACAGCAGGCCAGGTGAGGCCCTGAATCTGACAGGCTAAACTTACTGAACTACTAAACTGTTCTGTTAAAACTATGTCACTCAAACAGAGTAAAACACACGAGGAGTCCAATCATCAGAAGAGACCGTTCAGCTGAATCCGAGATACTTTATTCAAAACAAGCAAATCTGAACAAAGTAAATGAGTTGAGAGCTTCTGCAGAATACCCAAGCAACTGAAAACAAGTAGCATTTTCATAACCCAGAGGACGGTTATTTTCTCCTCGCTCCTGTCTCCGGATTGGTCGTCTCTGTCGAAAGACAAGTCTCCTTTAGGTTAGCTCCCTATAAGGAGGGAAGATCCTTCCTGATCGATGCAGAGGCTAAAAGTAGAGACGGATTACTGTGGTCATACTGAAGATTCTGCTGTGAATCAAACTGAGCATTATTCAAAGGTGTCATCATGAGTTTGCTTATATACTTTGGTTCTGAACCTAGTTCCAATGTTAGTTAATCCATCTTTAAGTTATTGCTTCTTCTTCAGCTGGTCATTTTTGGTAGATCAGATGTCTGTGAGCCTCAGCATCGAGGCCTCAACAGCGTCTCGATAGGGCAAAGATCAGCAGATTTATGGCTTTGTTCTTCACTCTGGGAGACAACTGCAGTCTATACTGTGCATTTTGCACCTCAGCAAGCTTCACTCATCTTTCTCTGTGAAAAAAATCTTCTACAGAACTGCTCACCTCTGTCTGCCTCTGTCTGTAGTAAACTGGAGATCTTCCTGGAGGAGTTCGCCGACATCGCTAAAGAAGACCAGATCAAGAAGCTGCACGACATGCTGGGTCCGCACATGCTCAGGAGGCTCAAGGCCGACGTCTTCAAACACATGCCCTCCAAGACGGAGCTGATCGTCAGAGTGGAGCTCAGCCCCATGCAGAAGTAAGTCAGGATGAGCAGAGAGAGAGAGGAGAGGAGAGGTGATGAACATGCAGCAGATTTCAGAGAAGAAGGTCAATGTGCGTCACTTTCTCTCTGCAGGAAGTACTACAAATTCATCCTGACGAAAAACTTTGAGGCTCTGAACACCAAAGGAGGAGGAAACCAGGTTTCTCTGCTCAACGTCGTCATGGACCTCAAGAAATGCTGCAACCACCCCTACCTCTTCCCCGCGGCTGCTATCGTAAGACCAGCACACCTGATCCCCAAACTGTATTTGTTAGAAAAGTGGCATAAAAATACTCCAGAAACAGAGAGGCCCTTCACATGTTTTATATGAACTCTTCACCACTTCAGATAATCCTGCTTCAACAAAGAATTTCTCTTAGCCAACATTTCTCTGCAGTCATCCCTTTGTTTTTCCACAGATCTAAATGTTTGATTGTCTTCTTCTCTCACAGGAAGCTCCAAAGATGCCCAACGGGATGTATGACGGCAGCGCTCTCACAAAGGCTGCTGGGAAACTGCTGTTACTTCAGAAGATGATGAGGAAGCTGAAGGATGGAGGACACAGAGTGCTCATCTTCTCTCAGGTCTTTATAGTTTTTCTTTTTCTGCTTCAGGGCTGAATGAGCTGAGTTGTAAAAGTGAAGCGAGCTTTTTCTGTCAGATCGATGCGTCATTCTCTGCTTCAGTTTTAATAAAGCTTTTGGTCGATCCCACCAAGCTGGGGAATGTTCAAAGGCTTCCCGTCTCATCATCTTTTTTACTTTTGACTGTAGATGACCAAAATGTTGGACCTGCTGGAGGACTTTTTGGAGAACGAGGGCTACAAGTACGAGAGGATCGACGGAGGAATCACAGGAGGGATGAGACAGGAGGCCATCGACCGCTTCAACGGTGAGACTCGCAGCAGCTTTCTGTTTTTATTCCTCCCTCCTGCTTTTCTTTGACGCTCACAAAAATGGAATCCTTCTCTTGATTTCCACCCCTCAGCTCCGGGTGCTCAGCAGTTTGCTTTCCTGCTGTCAACACGAGCCGGAGGTCTGGGTATCAACCTGGCCACCGCCGACACCGTCATCATCTATGACTCTGACTGGAATCCTCACAACGACATCCAGGTACAGCTGCAGCTCTATCTGCTGCCCCTAAAACTAGTTTTAACTTTAAACTTCAGCCTCACACCAAACTGATGAGAAGGGATAAAGTTCAATTTGATATAAACTGTTCTTTGAACTGTTCCCTCTCTTTGTTCAGGCCTTCAGCAGAGCTCATCGTATCGGTCAGAACAAGAAGGTGATGATCTATCGCTTCGTCACCAAGGCCTCAGTGGAGGAGAGGATCACTCAGGTAGATAATCTCATTTCTCTTCAGATTCTCCACCCTGGCCTCTCTCAGTTTGGAAGCAACCTTCAGCTTTCTGTCTCGGTTCCGCCATCATTCTCTCTCTCTCTCTCTTCAGGTTGCCAAGAAAAAGATGATGCTGACTCACCTGGTGGTCCGACCCGGCCTGGGATCCAAGACGGGCTCCATGTCCAAACAGGAGCTGGACGACATCCTAAAGTTTGGAACAGAGGCGCTGTTCCAAGACGAGGCACAAGGTGAGAGATGGAGGGATGCAGATCTGAGAGAGAGAGAGGGGGGGGGTGTCTTCAGGGTTTTAACTGCTGTCTGTGTTCAGGTGAGAACAAAGAGGAGGACAGCAGCATCATTCACTACGACGACAAGGCCATCGACCGTCTGCTGGACAGGAACCAGGACGCCACCGACGACACGGAGCTGCAGAGCATGAACGAGTACCTGAGCTCCTTCAAGGTGGCTCAGTATGTGGTCAAAGATGAGGAGGAGGAGGTGAGCCATGAAACCCTCTTGTTCTCTGTTATCTCTGGAGAATGCAGTCACTGGGATTTTGGTTTTGACGAGGAGAATCTTCTGTTTTCTTTCCCAGGAGGAGGAGGTGCAGCGAGAGATCATCAAGCAGGAGGAGAGCGTGGATCCAGACTACTGGGAGAAGCTGCTGCGTCATCACTACGAGCAGCAGCAGGAGGATCTGGCTCGAAACCTGGGCAAAGGCAAACGTATCCGCAAACAGGTCAACTACAACGACGGCTCCCAGGAGGACAGAGGTGAGAGAAGAGGTGACCAGGGACTTTTCTCAACTCTAGCATGCTCAGTGTGTTTCCATGCATGTCTACAGGGGGGCTGATGAGATGACAGTCTGACATGTTTACTCTGGACTTGATGGACGGGTTAACTGTGAACTTAAACCTTGTTTTATTGTGCTCTGGATTATAATCTGTCCTCTGTTTCTCTCAAAGCTGATTGGCAAGACGACCAGTCTGACGGCCAGTCAGATTACTCCGTGGCGTCTGAGGAGGGAGATGAAGACTTTGATGAGCGATCAGAGGGTGAGAAACGTTTCTGGTTTTTACTTTGAGAGCAGATGATGTCAGTTTTTTCTCCTTTTGTTTATTGTAACAGACTTTCTGCTGTTTAATGTGAGAAAACAAAGAAACCAGCTGCTTATATAAATAAGAAATCAACAACTGCTTGAGTTTAAGACGTAAATATTTGTTTGTATATGGAAAAGTATATAAGACATCTTCATAATCATGGTGTGTGTTCTGCTTCTTCAGCGAACTCTCGCAGGCCGAGCAGGAGGGGCCTGAGGAATGATAAAGACAAACCACTGCCCCCCCTGCTGGCCAGGGTGGGAGGCAACATCGAGGTGAGATCCCCTTTTTTTAACAGCTTCTTCAGGAGATTCGCTGTATTTAGTTTCTTCAACTCAAACTGGACTCGTCTTCGCTCCTCAGGTGTTGGGTTTCAACTCCCGGCAGAGGAAGGCTTTCCTGAACGCAGTGATGCGTTACGGGATGCCTCCACAAGACGCCTTCACCACTCAGTGGCTCGTCCGAGACCTGCGAGGGAAATCTGAGAAAGAGTTCAAGTAAGAAAAAGTGCCGACTCAAAACAAGATCTGAACCCTTCACATCGTACAGATTAACATCCAGTACATGGATTCTGAAAATCTGGACTCTTGTTAATTAAAATGTGATTAATGCAAAATAGGGCTGCCACATACGATTATTTTGATAATTGACTAGTCACTGATTATTTTTTAGTCGACTATTCGGATCATACATAAATTGCATCTTATTGCACCAGCATACAGCTAACATCATTAGCTTCCAGCTTCAAGTGTTTAAGGTATGTACTAACTAAAAATGAAGACAGTTAATATCATAGTTCATTCAGCTTTAATGAACTTTGCAGCTTGTAGCAGCATTTCTGACATTTTTTTAATGTACCAATTTTCTGTTCAAACATGACATTGCTATTAAGTAGGTAGCTCCCTGTTGATGTTAATGTTAGCAGCCAACTAGCCAATTAGCTTACCGAGATTGTCATTCTTCGTCAGAAAATAAATCAGCCACGGCGTGCTGTCTTTTCAGATGCTCGTGCATCGCCGTCGTTCTGTCATGGAAGGACATTTCTGCTTTGCAGATTTTGCATTGCACACGTTTCTCCTTTATTTTGGAAAAATGCTCCCAAACTTTCCTGCTCTGTTGCCGGCTAGCCATGATACTGTTGGGCATAACTTTTCCAGTGACATCACGGGTTACCCTGGTTACCATTTCTGCGCGTATGTGTCAAGGACAGAACGGCAGACGAGACAGGTGAAAGTACAGCCGCAGTTTTGAGGGAAAAATAAAGTTTTAAAAAAATATTTAAACAACGACGTCGATTATTAAATAAGTCGCCGACGAATTTGATCGTCGACATCATCGTGACTAGTCGACTAATCTTGGCAGCCCTAATGCAAAATAATAGATGTTACTGTCACAACCTGAAGCTCTAGAAAGATGAGAAGCTGTCGGCTGTCAGAGGACGTATCGTATCAAACAGCTTTCTGATGTCTGAACTGTACAACTCTTGAACCTCATCCTTTTTGTGTAGTCCTCTTTAACCCTCAGTCTCATTCTCTCTCTCTCTCTCTCTCTCTCTCTCTCTCACTCTCTCCCACTCTCTCTCTGTCTCTCTCTCTCAGGGCTTATGTCTCTCTGTTCATGCGTCACCTCTGTGAGCCCGGAGCAGACGGGGCTGAAACCTTCGCCGATGGCGTCCCCAGAGAAGGATTATCACGACAACACGTCCTCACACGCATTGGCGTCATGTCACTCATTCGAAAGAAGGTAACGAACACGGCTCAGTGTTTTAGTTTCTGAGAGAAAAATGAGGGAAAGATGTGATGAGACTTTACCTGCTCTACATTAAGTAAAGTTCAATACTGATGCTTTTCACATTATTAAGTAGAAGGAGTCAGGAGAGTCCGGGGCGGATCCAGTACCCTGCAGCTGAATTTAGACCCAACTTCCTGCCAGTGCTGTTTTTGGCAGCTATCTTAGTTTATAGTCTTTTGGACAAAAAAATAAAGTAGAAAGTTTTAGTCTTAACAAATGAAGTGGACAGACATTTTTAGTGTATAAATCTAGAGAGCAGTTTAAACACACAGTCACTCCATGCTTATTGACTGCATCATACATACCAGACTGTGAAATATAAAGACATGAACTGTGTCAATGAAGCAGAAACCCTCCCAAACCAAAAAGAGCTCACAGAGAGCTGAGTCTGAGACCTGGGTCAGAATAAAGGATCCAGAAAACCAGGTCCAGACAGAGAACTGCTCCAAATCTATCAGAATATGAATGCTTTGATATTTTCAGATTACTAATCAGACTGATTCATAGTTTGATAATATACCGTAGTTTAACCTTGAACTTCAAATCTGTTTCTATTCATCATCATTTATAGCTTCACTTATTATTTCCTCTCCATAGTGAGTCCATATTTGGTCAGAACCTCGGCTCCAAACCAACTTTTTCATCAAACACTCAAAGTAAAAACTGGATTTAGAATATCAGCAGTTAATATTGATTATTGGAGCTCAAACCTGGTTAACTGAGGTTGATAAAGAAGACACATTTAATAACACAGCTGCAGACAGAGCTGGTGTTTCAGTGTAAAGTGTGACCCTGTTAACTGGAGACTCTCAGTATGACCATCACTGACACGTTCAGCTGAGAGTCACCAGTTAGCACGGTCACTCTTTACTCCAAAACACCGGTTGCTCTGTAACACTCTGAACTCCATAGAAGTTGACTCCATGGTGTAGTATCGTTTCTGACAACCGACCACAGAACAAGCGGACATTTTTATGCTGCTGACAGTTTGAATTTAGTGTTTAAAGAAGGGGTTCTGAGGGGGTCTGTAAACTCAGTGTGTCAATGTTTCAGTGTGAGACAGATCACACACACACACACAATATACAGAAATGTCATGTATTTTAACGTCTGACAGACCACACACTAACATTTTGGTCTCATTTACAAAAACTCACAAACATCTCGTCATGTTTTAGTCATCAGTGAGCCATGTCATCATTATAAAAAAAAGGGGCGTCAACAAAAATACTTTCGTTGTCATCGTTGATGCAAACATCACTGGTTCCTGCTGTTGAGTCCCTTATAAGGCCCCTAGTTCCTGCTGCTGGTCTGATGTGGGGTGTGTTTTTTTCTTGCTGACCGTGCCGTCCTCATGTTTCCAGGTTCAGGAGTTTGAGCATGTGAACGGTCAGTGGTCGATGCCGTGGATGGCCGAGCTGGAGGAGAGCAAGAAGGCCGCAGCTCAGCCCGAATCCCCTGGGAAGACCCCGTCCACCGGCACCCCCGCTGACACACAACCCAACACTCCTGCTCCGGTTGACGAGTCGGTGAAGAGCGACGAGGCCATGAAGGACGGAGAGAAGGAGATGAAGAAGGAGGGCGAGGTGGAGAAGAACGGCAAAGAACCCGCAAAGTCCAGCAACGAGGTAAGACACCATGTGTCTGAGACACTCGAATGAAAAGAGGGATTACCCAGAGCTGCCTGTTCACACAGCCCTCGCAGAGTGAAGTCTGTTCTGAGTTCTGCTCCTCCAGGTTTACTTCATTGGTTGATATAAACCTCATCACTCACCTGCTCGCTTGGAACAAAGTTTCCTGCATAATTTCTTCTCTCAGTCACGTTGGCTCGTCACACAGACGTTATTCTAGGAGTCTGCTGGAGAAAAGTCAGGATAAAAATGGATGTTTCATGTTTAAAAACGACTTCTGTGCTCTCCAGGTGATCGCCATCCCAGACGACGACGAGAAGAGTCCGTCCACAGAGGCCGAGAGCAAGAAGAACGGAGAGGAGCCGATGGAGACGGACAAACCAAGCAACGGCGAGGCGGAGAGCATGAAAGAGAAGGAGGGAGAGAAAGATGAGAAGAAGGAGGGCGAGGGCGAGAAGAAGAGTCCGGAGGGAGGAGAGGAAACCAAGTCACCTCCAGAGGCCAAGACGGAGGCGCCAGAGGTCAAAGCTGAGGAGTCCGAGGTCAAAGGTGAGTCCTCCTTTCCTCAGTTTGTTTGTTCATGAAGAAGATTTTCAGTTTTCTGATCTGAACTTTTTTCTTCCAGCTGAAGAAAAGAAAGAGGAGAAGACAGAAAAGATGGACACCTCTCCACCTGCAGATGAAAAGAAAGGTAAAAAAAAAAAAAAAACCCGCCTCATGCCCAGATTTCTGATGTTGACCTTCAGCGGCGTCTTCATGCCTCATGGTCTGCTTTCTCATGCTCATTTTTGTCTCTTGTGCAGCAGATCTGAAGGAGGAGAAGGAGGCGCAGAAGCCGGAGGAGGCGACCAAACTGCAGAACGGAGACAGCAGCAAAGAGGGCGGAGCCTCTGCCGCTTCGGCTGCTGCCACCGCATCCGCCACCATCAGCGAGGAGAAGAAGAAGGCCAAGACACGCTTCATGTTCAACATCGCTGACGGAGGATTCACAGGTAGGAAAACACTCACAGGACAACAGACTGTGAGGTAAAAACTGAAGAGAGATGGAGTCATCATCTCTCTCCTCTCATTGGCAGAGCTTCACTCTCTGTGGCAGAACGAGGAGCGCGCCGCCACTGTGACCAAGAAAACCAACGAGATCTGGCACCGCCGCCACGACTACTGGCTGCTGGCGGGCATCATACAGTATCCTTTCCCCAGCCGTGATTGGCTCACTCACTTGTCTCCCTGCATGGTTGAGTTATGTATCAGTCTGTATTGGCTCAGATTGTTGGTTTCCTTTAACCGCGCTCCCCTTCAGACACGGTTACGCTCGCTGGCAGGACATCCAGAACGACGTGAAGTTCGCCATCCTCAACGAGCCCTTCAAAGGAGAGATGAACCGAGGGAACTTCCTGGAAATCAAAAACAAGTTCCTCGCCAGGAGGTTCAAGGTAAGAAGGGATGAAAAAATCTGACACAGAGGTCAGATGAACAAAAACAGGTTTCCCACAATCCTTGATTCTGGATCTTCAGCCTCACTTTTGATGACGTAGACGTTTTATCAGGCTCATTTCTGCAGTGATGAAGTCTTTATTTCATCAAAGCCTTAAGGCCTCATGTTGAGGTGACCACAGTAAATAAAGACGAAGATGCTCAGTGGGCTCATTTTCCTCCTCGCCTTCCTTCCTTCCTCCTCCAGCTGTTGGAGCAGGCTCTGGTGATCGAGGAGCAGCTGCGCCGCGCCGCCTACCTCAACATGTCCGAGGACCCCTCTCACCCCTCCATGGCCCTGAATACCCGCTTTAGTGAGGTGGAGTGTCTGGCTGAGTCCCACCAGCACCTCAGCAAGGAGTCCATGTCTGGGAACAAACCGGCCAACGCCGTCCTGCACAAAGGTGAGCGACTCTTCACGCATGCAGGAAAAAAAAACTGCATCACTTTAACTTTTTAAGATTTGATTTCAAATCCACCTCCACAGATTCCTTTTTTTTTTATTCATATGGTTTTAAAAGTGTTTTAGGGATGATTTAGTCTCATCATTAAGGGGATGAATTCAAAGCTCAGTGTTTGCTCCTCCCGTCAGCACAGACTGTTTCAGTTTATCTTCTCATTTTTATAGTCCTGCTTTAGCTCCGAGTTTAGAAAGAATTTCCTTTAACTAGTTTTTATTTCTGTTAAAGTCAGAGTTGGTAATCAGATTTAGATAGACTTTTTGTTATCCAGGTGAAAATGATCTTTATGTCTGTGAGTGAAAAATATCTGCTGTCTACAGCAGGAGTAAACCTGGGAAACACCAACCAATCCTAGTGTTTAGGATCTAATTTATTAAACCAATCAAATCCCTTCCTGCCGTTCTGCCCGCCTCCTGCGCGTACACCTCACCAGCATGCTCTAGCCCTGATTCAATGCTCATAACCAAGAGGGATCCAAGTACACTGGAGAACAGCAGAAAAACGACCTATACCCTGATTACTGCTAACATGGAGCAAACAAAAACAATGAGCTGAGGACCAGTTTGAGTCTGTGGTTTGGAATCAGTCACCATCATATGATCACGAATCAGTGGCGCTTGTGCATGTGAGCGGGGGCATCGTTTTGGAGGAGCTCCGAGTGTGGGAGTGTGGGGGCTAAATGGAGTCCTGAGGAGATGCTACATTCAAATTCATGCTAGTTTTCAGTGACTACCAACCCTGACTTTAAGTAGAAACAAAATATGACTTTGAATGACTCAAAGATGAAATAAAACAGTAAAACGAACCTTTAGTAATTATAGTTTTACAGTTTCTAATAATTTCTCTCTCTCCCCCTCTCTCTCTCTCTCTCTCTCTCTCTCTCTTTCAGTGCTGAAGCAGTTGGAGGAGCTGCTGAGCGACATGAAGGCTGATGTGACCCGCCTCCCGGCCACCATCGCCCGGATACCGCCCGTAGCTGTGCGGCTCCAGATGTCTGAGAGGAACATCCTGAGCCGGCTGGCGAGCCGAGGCCCCGAGACACAGACACAGGCACAGACACAACAGGTACGCTGAATGAAGATGGTCCGCTAGCTTAGCATAGACACAAAGAAGGAGATTTTGGAGCTCCAGCTCTTTATTTGGAGGATTTATTGCAGAGCTAATGCTGACCTGCTGGGCTGTGTTTTCTTCCTCCAGATGTCGCAGCAGTAGACACAAACTCTGCTCTTTACCTCGAAACCCCCTCGCCTCACCTCGACATTCCTGATTGGTGCGCAGCAGAATGACGGACAGCGTGCTCCAGTTTGAGGCCACGTCCAGTTCACTTTTTTCCCCCTAAAACAGACTTTACAGAGTTTTTCTGGCGGATCGAATCCCTTCCCCACGTTTGAGGCGGTGGACAGAAAAGCTATTTTATTTTTTTCCTCCTTTTTTCAATTTCTGTATTAATATTATTGATATAATGTTATTATGATGGTTTTTTGGGACCTAAATAAAAAAATGTAATAAAGAAAGTCGGCTTCCGTCAGTTTGAGAAGGATCACGTGAGAGGAAAAAGGAGAAATACTTATTATTCCCTGAAATTTGTGTTTTTTACAAGTTGTGGGAAAAAAAAACATGGAGTCTGTTTTTAACCGTTTTAGACTAAAAAGCTCTTTTCATAACCTGCTTGAGAGAATAACAGCAGTGTGTGACGTAAGAGTAGAATTCAATAAATTAATTTAAATCATGAACAAAACAGGTTTCCTTTGCAAACATGAATTTATTTGAGCTCTCAGGCCGTTCATCCTCTCAACACGTTTAATGCTCAGTGACACCACTCAGAGTCTGACTATCATCAACCTACACTTTAAACAATGAAACCTTTAATATTTACACTCACACACACACACACACACATTAATCTCTTTATACAGATGAGTCACATTCAGACATAAAGAAACATGAGACCAGGTCGGATCACAAGACAATAAAAACATGAAGAGGAGAGAATCAGCTTCACAATAACTCAGACTGAGGCTGGACACAAACAGATTTTTTTTTAAAACATCAGGAGTTTGTTTTTCTTTACAGGGGGATGCACATCCATAGCAGTACCAACACTGACAGCCAGGGGGCAGCGTTCCTGAATAAAGCCTTTACAAAGGGAAAAATACATGTGAAGTGATGTTAAAGTTTCAAGAAACAAAAACTCCTTCTCCAATTTATTCAAATAACCTCACAGTCTTCAGTCTGTAAGGTTATGTTTCTGTTCTGCAGCTCCATTTTTACATTTCTAAGATCTGTATGTTTGAAAACAAGAAAAAACTGCACTGACATCATTTTTGAGTGTTTGAGTAAATCAGCCCTGATAGAAAACAGCTAACTGTCTGACATGTCCATTCTCTTCTGCTTCATCCCTCTACACTCCTACTGCCTGAGTGCAAATTCTGCTGTTGAATCTCCCTTCAGTCAGCTCCTCTTCAAACGGAGAATTTCTTCTCACCTTTTGTTTTCTGATTTCACTTCATGCTCCTGAATCCTGATGACAAAATAATTCATGGGTCATGTGGGAGACTTTCATAACTCATATCATGCACAATAAGAGATTCAAACAGCCTTACAGACGGTGTCTTCTGATAAAGATGCTCAGTTTTATGTCAAACATGACCACTAAGGCTCATGACCAGAGTACACCAGCAGCAAAAACACGTTGAGTTCAGCTGTTCAGCTGAAGTGTGTGTGACTTCTTTCTGATTGGCAGAAATTGGCTGATTGTTGTGACCATAAAGAGCTACCAAAGAAATAAAATGATACAAAATAAAATATCTATAAACCAAATATTTCCAAACTGGAGAAAAATGAGGAGCAGAGAAGAAGAGGAGGCACTGACTGGAGCTCTCTACAGACCATGCAGGGAGGTTTCTGAGGAGGAGGAGGGAGAGGAGGAGGGGCTGGATTTGGCTTGGTGGCGTTGGTGCGGACTCGCTCTGACGTTTATGTATCCATCCATCCCTGATGAGCAGCTCAGTAGAAGAAATACACTGAGGAGAGAGAAACATGTCAGACTTTGAGTACGTCCTCAGAGCATGAGGAGCAGAAGTTTGGTTTCTCTTCCAAAAATTCTCAGTGATTTGACTCAGTCTCTTTGTGTGTGTGTGTGTGTGTGTGTGTGTGTGTGTGTGTGTGTGTGTGTGTGTGTGTGTGTGTGTGTGTGTTTGCAATGTTTGATTACTTACAGAAAACAACTCCAACGCATATCACACCTATAACAGCCATCATGATCATCATCTGGAGGGAAACACAAACAAACAAACAAACAAAAAAAACAAGAACGTCAGAATGGAAACTTCTTTCAGGGGAGGAAACTAAAGAGAAGTTTAAATTAAAAGAGAAAAGAAAAGAAAAAAAAAAAAAAACGATAATCAAAAGCAAAAGCACTGAAGCAGAGATGATTCATTCTTTTAAATGACCAGTAGAGGGCGACTGCTTGTTGTGGTGATGATCATGGTGGAGAGGAAGACAGCAGAGAAGCTTACATTTAAATACTGTGTCTGGAATGTCAATCAAATATAAAAATAATAAAATAAAACAGTAAAAAAACTACATAAAATAAAAGCAACTTACATTTAACTAAAGGATAAACTCTCTATCTGTGTGTGTGTGAGTGTGAGTGTGTGTGTGTGTGTGTGTGTGTGTGTGTGTGTGTGTGTGTGTGTGTGTGAGTGTGTGTGCGTGTTCTGACTAAATGCTCCATAAATAAATCCACATGATGAAATGAGTAAAAGCTGCCCACAGAGAGGAAATCACATCACCTCTG
Organism: Labroides dimidiatus; assembly: GCA_030710495.1. Taxonomy (NCBI): domain Eukaryota; kingdom Metazoa; phylum Chordata; class Actinopteri; order Labriformes; family Labridae; genus Labroides; species Labroides dimidiatus. The sequence goes on from CM061155.1 coordinate 3,231,026, forward strand.
ATGGTGGGGTGAGAGAGATTAACACAAATGGAGAAGGGGAGAGAGAGAGAGAAGAAGGAGAGAGAAGGAGGAGAGCAGTAGGAAGGACAGAAAGACAGTTAAATAGAAAGGAAGAGGAGAGACAAAAGACAAAAGAGGGAAGGTAAGTGATGGAGAGGTAGGAGAGAGAGAAAAGAAAGGAGGAGAGAGAGAGAAAGAGAGAGAGAGGAAAGAGAAAAGGAGGAGAGAGGGATAAGGTAAAGAGATAGAAAAGGATAGAGAGATGAAGTGAGAAAGAATGCAGGGAGAGAGAGAGAAAAGAAAGGATGGAGGGTGAGAGAAAATGAGAATGTGAGAGAGGAAGCAGATGTTTGTGTGACAACAACAAATGAAATGAAAGTATCAAAGTCACTGAAGACTTCACTTCCTGTCAGAAATGTGCCGACACGCCCTCAGGTTTAGCAAAGATTCTGTTTTTACCCTCCAACGACACTAAACATGTTTTTTAATCCCAGCATCAAACATGATTTTGGAGCTATTTTCAACGGTGGAATAATCCAGGTTTGGTGTTCTTCTGTGTTTTTAGTGCAGGGAGTGGAGTCAGAATAAACAGCACATGTTAATCTTCACTCCAGCTGCAGACTCTAAAACATATTTCTCAGTGAACTGCGAAATTATTCAAGGGTTAAAATTAAAGATTAGAAACACATCGTGTCACTAAGGGTCCACATAAGTATATTAATACAAACACTTGTGTTTTCAGAGGTGGGCGGAGTTACGTCACAATCCACAGCTGGCTCTATAATCCCTGTAATCCAGATTGGGATCTCTCTCTCTGTCTTTGACTTCCTGGTCTCTGTCTCCCCTCTAATATAATCCTCTCCGCCTCTCAACACTCGGCCGCTTCTGATTGGACGATGTGAAACAACACATCCTGTCAATCAAAGGAGGGGCTCAGAAAGGAGGATAAAAAAGGATTGTGGCGGCCGAGGTCATTTGGACGATAAATGGATGAAGAGGAGACAGAGTGATGTGAAGGAGGTGGATGACATAAAGATGGCGGCTGGTGTGTTTTGCAGTTTTTTTTGTTTACAAGTGTAGACGGGAAAAAATATTCTGAAACCATCCAACACATGTAAAAATAAAGGTGCCGCTTGAATCCAGGTAGCTAAGCAGATATAAGGCAACCCGGAAGTGCCAAAAAACTGAAGATCCTCAAACGCCCACCAGGGGCCGGTCCTAAAGATGAGTGAATCCTCAGCAGGTTCCATTCTACAAGCTCTGATTTAACAGCAGAAATAAACTCACTCACAGCACAGTACAAAAACATTTTCAGTCTCTTTGGCTTATTTCTCAAAATGATTTAATAAAATGAACTGTTTATGTTTTATAAAAACTTAAAGTTAGCCTCAAAAATCCTGTAGAAAGGCTCACTGCAGGTTTCACATGAAGAGAACTGAGCTGCACCCCCACCTTGCAGTTTTTCCACCAGTACTTGTTCTTGAGTTTGGCGGCGCTGCTCTCAAACTGTGAGGCTCCGGCCTGCAGGGCGTCGGCTCGATCGTCCAGCTCGGACAGCTTCTGATCTCTCTCCAGGACTTTGTCCACGTTCACCCGCATGATGTCCACCACCTGACAGACAGAGACACACCTGTCAGCTCCGCTTCACAGAGACCTTCAACTCAGACTCTCTGACCTTCAGTTCCTCAGAAAAACTCATGAAGCTGTTAGAAACTAAGACCTCCTCACCTCGTCCACCTGCGCCTGCGTCTGCTGCAGGCGTCTGTTACTGGTCAGATTAGGGGCTGGAGCTGCAGGGCCCCCCTCACCTTCTGCCCCTGGAGCTCCTTGTGCGTCTGGAGTCGACCTGCAGAGAGAGAGAGAGAGAGAGAGAGAGAGAGAGGTGGTCCCATTAACAGAAAGTCGGTCTGTCTTCAGCTGAGCTCCATCATGACCACCACCAAGTTAAGATCATGTTCACTTCTAAATGCTGCTCCAGAAGCTGTGAAGCATCAAATGAATACAGAGCAGAGAGGAAGAAGAAGGAGGAGATCAGACAGAATCAATCTGACACTAACCCCCCCCCCCCCCCCATACTGGACATTCTGCACCAAATGAAACTAGAGGATCATGACCATCAACATCACTGAACTCAACACCAAACTGAGACTCTGACTGTCCAGAGGAGCGAGGCTGACCTCTCCCATTTCTCTGTTTTGGGGGAAGCATTTGTTACAACAGTAAAACAAACAACATCAGTGAGAAATGTTTCACACATCACAGAACTACACGTATAATTACTGATGAGTGATCAAAATCATGATAACTGATTAAAATCACTGATGCTTAAAGTTTTACAGAGTCTGTAAAGTTTTCAGGAGTGTGAATGATTTCCTTTTTGGCTGAATTTGGGTCGAAGTTTAGGGACATACAGCAGTTAAAAGGAGCTACAAACGAGAGGATGTTCATACAGGCTGTTCATCTCACCTGCCAACAGCTACAAACAGAGGAGCAAAGGAAACACACGTTACATAAGAACAGAAAAGAAATGCACAAATGCCGACATCCTGACCAAGCGACTCTATTAAACCTGCACGACGTCCAGCACACCTCAAACAAGTTAAACCTTTGACGCTCCAGTTTTAAACTTTGATTCTCTGTGTAACATCAAACATTGTAAGAGCTGTTTGTGCCCTTTAAAACTGACATGAGATCATTATTTCAAAGTTTATTGACCACTAAACTCCGTGCTAGCAGCAACAGTTGCTTCTTTTTCACCTGCACCTTTGCTTCACTGTGCTGTTTCTCTGCAGGGTTAAAACATTTCATATTACTGCAGCTCATCTTTATGTTGTATAAGATTTCTTTGAAACTGACTCAATAGGAAATTACTTTACTTCTTACCCCACGTAAAGTATTCAGCAACTGGAGTTACCTCACAGCTTCTATAGACAAGTAGATGAGCAGCACAGGTTAACCCCTCGAGGACTGTTGTTGTGAAGTTGTGACATACCAGCTTTGGAGATGACCTTTGTATCCCAAAATACCCTTTGATTCATATTCTACACAAACCAAGGATCGTATCTATGGGCTGATATTTGTGCCACCAGAAACTGAATTTGAATTATAATATTGAATTTAAAAAGCATGTTTTGAAATTGAACTTTATGTTTTGAAACTGAATTTATTTGTGCTGAAATTGAATTCAACCCATTTGAAAATTCAACTCTCCATATTCCTTAAATTCAAAAATATAAAATTCAATTTCAGTTCACAAAATTCAGATTCAGTTCTAAAATTCAATTTCAATCCAAAGTGGCGCAACCATTACATAATCCACTCCCGCGAGGGACGACTAATCGAGCACAGATTGATAGACGTCATCTTCACATCCACCTGAAATCTTTTGTGGTCTGCTGTACCGCTCAACCGAGCGGAGCAAGCTGAGGCAGCGCCAGGTCCACGATGACTGAGGACCAGGGACTGAATAATCAGGTTTGTTTGAAACTTAAGATGGTATGAGGAGAAAAACGTCATGTAAACCTTAGCACTACTGTGTCTATTGGAGCTAGTTATTAGCAGAACTCAGATATTAGCTCATACTCAGTTCAGTATCTGTAAGAATAAAAAACACATGAAGCATTTTATAGATTTATGTATAACTACAAATGAATTCAGGCAGTAGAGGTTAAAGCTGCTGTGAGGAATGTATGGTATGTGTTGAATATGGCGCCCTCTGTGGACAAACCAGTGCATCACATCGTTTCAGGACAACAACTTTAACCTCTCCTGCTGTTTTATCTCTTTAAAAATGTAAAATAAACTCTGTTTCTGTACATGGAGTCTGACATCTACTTGATCACAAAATAAAGCCGTTCACATTTACAGTTTTGAACTCATCATTGACCAGTCCAGGGTTAACCTCACCCCTCACCCAGAGACGGCTGGGATAGGCTTCAGCCACCTGTGACCCTGAATAAGATAAGGGTGTAGAAAATGAATGAATGAATACACTCATCATTATTGTTGCTGACGGCCTTGTTCACCTTTGTAGCTCATAAGAGGTGTTAATGTTAATGTTAATATTAAATTTCAACATGTTTCTCAACCAGGTAAAAACTCTCTTGCAGAGGTTTCACTGCTGTCCACACACACAGGTCTGTGGTTAGAATGAACTGTTCTAATGTTTGCAGACTTCAGATTAAAATCTTTTCTTATCTCTGCAGGAAAACAAATCTTTGTTGTTGTCTGGGTGTATGAACTGCTCCCACAGCATGAATATTAAAACAAAACAATAATAATAATAATAGAAACATGACTCATCAAACTTTGGCCTCCGTCCATGAATCAAAGTATCCCAGACTGTAACAGCTCAGCAGTTTAAAACACACACACACACACACACACACACACACACACACACACACACACTAAATATAATATTAAAATCATCTTGAACTTCTGTTGTTTTTGACACACTTTAACAGAAACATCAGGTGGCTTCATCACACACACACACACACACACACACACACACACACACACACACACACACACACACACACACACACACACACACACTGAAAGGCTGCTTTTCAACGAGCAAAATGGAGAAAGATTAGTGCAGCAGCAGCAGACAGGGAGGCTGGACATGATGAAGGGAGATCAACATGCACGCGATTATACTTCACCCCCTCCCCCACGAGATCAAATAAATCAAATCAGACCATCCCTGAAAAATGAGAGATATCTCTGACAAACTTCCTCCAGGTGTCTTTCTCATATTTCAGACTCGTTATTGTTTTGTTGACTCGCTGCAGGCTGAGTAGTGTTGTTTTTTTATTTTTTATTTTTTATTTTGAATCCCAGAACAAAGTGTTAAAAGGCTCAGGAGCAGATCACAGAACTGATGGATAGTTTTAGGTGAGTCAGCCTGTGACTCACTGTAATATTCCTGCAGCTGCTGCTCAGAATATTCCAGAATCTCTCAGTAAGTTTAGTTAAATCATGCATTTTATAATAAAACTAGTTCTGATAGTAAAGACATGTAGCTTTAATGAAAAATACGTTGATTGTAGTCAGTTGAAATATCATAAAGTGCCATGTTTATTAAAAGTTCTGCATGCAGCTCATCAAATAGAGTTCATATAAATATATATAAGTAGTTTATATCCATAGAAAGTGATAACAAAATTTAGGAGTACTCACATCTCGGCGGCAGGATGATGGAGATAATCTGAGTCCGCGAGAGAGAGAGCGAGAGAGAGAGAGAGAGAGAGAGCGAGAGAGAGAGAGAGAGAGAGAGAGCGAGAGAGAGAGAGAGAGAGAGAGAGAGAGAGAGAGCCCAGTTGAATGTAAATGAAGGATGACTTCACGGTTTTCTCCTCTTCTCTTGTTTTAAATCCTCTTCAAACTCCAACAAAAAACTAAGATAAAATCTTCTGAAAGCATCAATAATGGATAAAAATAATAATAATAAAAAAAAAACATCTGCGTCACACTGACCACGCCCCCGCACATGCGCGCGCAAAAAGCTGAACACAAGTCCCCCTGTGATGATTTGTTTCAGGATCTCACACATGCGCACTTGCAGGAGTATCATTTCAACACGCTTCACCTGTTCAGGTAAGCAGGAAATCAGCTGGGCGTCTTTTTAGCTGTACTCAGAATGTGAGTGTTAAGATGTTTGACAAAACAATCACGGCTCAAGGTCAAATTTTCATAAACTTTATACCTTATCAAGGTCATCCTCATTTTGCCCTTGTGATGAACAAAACACATACCTGTGCTTTCAGAAGAGCCTCACTGAAGAAACCTGCCCCAAAACTACCTGGACTTATGAGTCACCTTTTACCCTCAACCCTCCACAGCAGGACTGTTGGACTGCTCCTTCGGCCTTTTTCCTGTCAAAAATCTTTCCATTTTTTACGAGCTAGCAGCTCGACAACAGGCACAAGCCGCCAGTCGACAAAGATGATGACATCATCATGCTCAGGTTGGAACTGTCACACCAGGTGTGGTTAAGTACAATCGGAAACTGACAATAATGGCAGTTCACTTTTTTTTTACATTCAGGACAAATGGTTATATAAAAAGAATAACTGAATAAAACAACAAAAAAATTTGATTCTATTTTTCCCCTTTACTCCGAGTTTCTGAGGCCCACTGGAGGCCCTTCAGGGGGCCACGGCCCCCACTTTGCAAACCACTGTATTAAGCCATTTGTTCATGATGGGGGGAAGTTTGACACCATGTTTTTAGCAAGTTTGTTTATCATTTGTCATGCTAGCTAGCTCAGGTAGCCTCAAATAAAGTTAGCTGACCAGGCTATGTATGCTTATAAAGCTTTAGTGTTTGTTTCATGAACGCTGGCTGAAATAAAATAAAACACATGCTTGTAATTCTTTTGCAGTAAAGTTTGAATGTCTTCTTCTGAGCTTTTAAATCATAGTTTAAAGTCAGATCAAATGAAGTTGGATACTTAAAGCTAACTTTAAAAGAAGAGGCAGTATTTGGTGAGTGTATTCTTTGGAGTCTCTGGTGTTGGTGTGTTTTCAAACCCACAGCAGGGTTCTCAGACTGCTCTCCATGTAAACTCCTCCAGCTGTAGTTTTCTGAGCGCTCGCTCTTTCTTTAATGTGCTGAAGCAGCAGCTGTTTTCCCTCAACAGCTTTTTCTTCTTCTGCTGTTTCTGTGTTTGTTCCTCTTCATCGATTGACTGTGAAGCTGTTTGTTTTTCTGCTCTGGACCTCCCTCTGTGTGTCCTGCTGAGCTGTTAAAAACGTCTGAACGGAAGGAAACCCATGTCTGATCTCTACCGAGGAGCAGGAAGTACTGAAGTGAGACTAATCGAAATACATGTTAGTAATTAGTGTGAGATCAATAAACAGGACACGAAGGCTCAGCAGTGTAATGTTTTAATCTTTGACAGGATTAATAACAACACAGGGACCAGTTTGTCTTCTGACAGATCTCTGAGTAAGAGCAGACTTCAGTTTTATAAACAAATGATGACCCATTATAGATTTGACCACAAATAATAATAACACGGAGCAGAAAAATCTGTGACAAAGTAAAGAGATAACCTCAAAAACATCAATGACTCAACCCTTTTTTCAGCATTTATGACGAAGCTTAAAGCTCCTGTGAGGAGCTCTGTGTTTGTGTTGCTTTTGCGCCCTCTTGTGGACAAACTGATACACCTTATATCTGTGCTTTTTTTTGTCCTGTGTGAGTATAAGTTTTATTTTCTGACAAAAGTCTCCCTCTGGTGAAACTCTGTTTGCTTTGTTTTAATCCTCTTTTTTTGTGTGTGTTTCATTCCCTGGAGATGGTTTGGGGATGAAAGAATCAGGCGCGTCATACTGGGGGGAAAAGTGGGACTGACTACCTAGGGCCCAAATGGGGAGGGGGGGGCCCTTGATGGGCCTAAAATAAAACTTCATTAATAAAACTTTTACAAATCTTTTCTTTTGTTTCGTGTTATAGCTGCAGTAAGATAATGAAAATTGTTTAAATAAGTAAGTAAAAGTAAAACAGGAGTCTTTCTCAATGACCCACCTCCCTCTCTTCCGATTGCACAGAATGGTTTAGTCCATCCCATTCCTGATCTCTCAATCGCCAAGTCTGGTTATTAGAAGCGACTTTGGGTTTGTTTGGGTTTGACAGCTCGATATGTAGCTCGGATTTGAGTCAGTTAACCAGGAAATTTTAAGCAAATATTTTTTTAAAAACACAAATAATTTTCTTCTCCAGATTTAGATCTTCCTGAGGAAATATTACGTTCCCTATTGTGATTATTTATTTACTTTTTTTCAGGGCTGTAAAACCAAGTTATAGTTATTTATGTCATGTAATGGGTCATACTGGTGTGGTTATAACAGTTTTATAGGACTGGCTGTGGTGAAGGGGCCCACTGAGATATTTTTTCAGGGACCCCAGAATTCCTGACGATGCCCCTGGAAAGAGGTAACAATAACAGTTAACCATGAGAAAGAGAGGAAGGAAGAGAGTATAAACAAATCTAAAGGTTTTAAATTAAATAAGGAGAAAAAAAACACTGAAAACAACCAGCGACGCTCAGCTCTGATCCTGGTGTCGCTCTGATACAGATCGGATATGGTGACAAAAATGCAGATCTATTCATCTCAGTTCTATGCTCGTCTGTGCATTTTTACCAGGCAGATCTTAAATATCATGAAGGAAGATTACTACAGCAGCTCAGCAGGTCAGTTATTTCATGTTTGTTTTCCAACAAGTCTGACAGAAACGTATCCACTGCAGAGGTTTACAGTTTAACTGTAACTCCTGTTAGTGTTTCTGATTTACTCACCACACATTTTACAAATTTTATAGCCCCATGAAATAATAAAAAACAGTTTAAATTCATCATGTTTTCATTTTGGTTCACATGAAGTTTCCGACACTTCTGAGTCTCGTCCTCATTTTAAGGAACAGAGGATGTTAAATTCATACTGGTCTCAAAAAGGATCAGTATCTGTGGTAGCTGGTATCAAACTCCTCAGGTTAAAGATGGGACTCTTGAAATGGAGAGTTAAGCTCATGCTCGTCTGTTTTTCCAGCACACCTTTCTGCCATCACCTGACAGGTATGACTGTGGGCAGACAGTCAGAGTTATTTCATGTAGAGTGGTGTGAAGTCTTAGTAAACACACTCAGAACAACAGATTCAGGCTTCATCATCGTCTTTTATTCTGTGCACATTCAGTAAACAGATCCATTTCAGGCCTCATGAAGACTTTCACTCACCGTGTCTTTAAACAGACCCCCCTTCATGAGGCCTTCCCCTCAGTTTCAATTCATTTTCTCTCACAGGTTATATTTACATTCTGATAATATAGATCTGGACAGTTCCAGCAGAGCGAACATGTTGATGAGGTGAGTCTATTATTTTCAGATATTGTACACTTGTTTTGTTTCTTTATGACATTAAAGGAACAGTTAAAGTCTGCTCCCTTCTCTGAGCAGATCAAACTCTGTGTGTGTGTGTGTGTGTCTGTGTAAAAGGATAAAATGAAAGTTTATAATCTGTAGAAAGAAGCGTTTTCACTTTCTTCAGGCGTGGTTTTGGTGCCTGTAGAAATCTGCTCAGAGACGTAAAGCACAGACCTTCAAATGTTCCTCTGGAGGAGCTGTTTGTGTGATGAATATGACAGGTTACTGGAGAAGCAGACATTCATTTATATAAAGATGTGTTTGAAGAGATGAACCGTGAGAAACAATCACTGCAGAACTGGCACACAATAAATAACAATAAATAAATAAAAAAACATCTTCAGACTGTTTCTCCTGTAGATGAGTTTCCTTCTCCTTCATATGTACACTTTAAACCTCTGCTGCAGGTGTTTTCATCCTGAAACAACCACAGGAAGCATCAACAACACGAAAACTAAACAAAAGCATGAACTAAGCTTCATTTACATCAGCAGCACGAGTGTTTGAGCATCATCACAGCCGCGTTATGTACATAAATACAGCCTCTACAAACTGTACAGCTTTCAGGATAAATCTCTCTTAAAATAGGATTTTTAATTCTTTAAAATAAAGTAGCCCTACATCTCCGCTGCTCTCCTCTTTTCAGAGCCATGTTGAAGATCTAAAGGAGAGAGGAGGAGTGATAGAAACGTCTGTAGGATTCTGCAGGAAAGAAACCTGAAGATTATCTCAGAGTATAAACTCTGCAGCAAACTAAACTGTATGCATCAAATAAAGATCATGATCGTTTCTATCTTGTGCGCTTCAGTTAGATATCGAGTGCCTGCTGATGTGCCGGCTTTTCCTTGCATCGTATCGATCCACGTGCTCTGACGTAAGGAGGTTGGACTTCATATCCTGATGATTTTTGTGAGTTAATAACAGCACTGAGATTTTTTACAACCATCAGCATTTAATCAGATTATTCCTTTTGAGCTGTGAAGAATCTCAAACCTGAACCTTTCTCTACGGTAGTTTAGAGGATGACCCTCCTGTGTTTGTCTTCAGTGGTGGTGAGCGTTAGATCTTTGGCTTTTTTAAATTATTTTTCTTAGAAAACTTAAAAGGGGACTTGGGCTCTGGAAAAATATTGAAATATCTTTTAAATGTGTCAGATTTTACAGTGAACATGCTTCACTATTTTCACCAACGCAGGATGAAACAAATCTTTGGAGCTTCAGATTTAGGAATCAAACAAAAACGTCCCAACATCTCAAATTTTATATATTGTTGGGCTGAACTGTGGTTGCGTATTTTTGCAAAGGACCCTTTAAATTTAAAACAGAAACAAGAAATTTAAACAGGTTATCAAGATGGTTTTTAAAGGACTGCTTTTTTACAATTAATGTTAACTAAATTTTTAAGGCAAGCAGGGCATCGATGGTCAATTTTTTTCAAATAACTTGAAATGATGTAAAACCAGATAAAATCAAAGCTGCTGCAAATGGCAGGACAACATTATTATTATCATTGTTATTATTATTATTATTGTTATTAAAAGATGAAATAAAAGTCTGCATTTCAACAAGGAGAAACCATAGAGGGAATGTTATTATTATGTTGTTTAATGTGCAAACTCTTCTTTGTGCGTCTCTGCCTCTCAGTTTTCAGGTGTGAACCTGCAGCTGAGAGGTTAATATACATAATAATACATAAAATGTGCAAACTATCAAATCCTGCACTCAGCAGCAGATCAGTGTGTAAAAAATAAAAAGAGGTAAAGAGTTTGTTTTGAAGTACCATTTTGTTCTGGTTGACCTTCAGAGATGCAGTTACAGCTCAGGACCACCAGAGAGCAGCGATGGCACAACATGAGAGGATATATTGCCTTTTGAGCTTTAAAATATATGAGAAAACAAAATCAAAACAAAACAAAACTTGGCATCTGATTCACCTGCAGACATTTTGGTTGAGATTGAGACCAGAAAAAAATGTTTCTGAGGAGTTTAAATATCAAGAATTCTACAGTGAATCACTGCGTCATTGTCTTCTTCTGGTCATACAGGAGGAGAGGAATTTGGGTAAAGTAACAGCAGTGTGTGTTGCAATGTGTGTTGCAGTGTATGTTGCAGTGTGTGTTGCAGTGTGTGTTTGCAGTGTGTGTTGCAGTGAATATTGCAGTGTGTGTTGCAGTGTATATAGCAGTGTGTGTTTGAAGTGTATATTGCAGTGTGTGTTTTAGTGTGTGTTTACAGTGTGTTTTGCAGTGTATATTGCAGTGTGTGTTGCAGTGTATATTGCAGTGTGTGTTGCAGTGTGTGTTGCAGTGTGTGTTGCAGGGTGTGTTGCAGTGTGTGTTGCAGTGTGTGTTGCAGTGTATATTGCAGTGTGTGTTGCAGTGTGTGTTGCAGTGTGTTGCAGTGTGTGTTGCAGTGTATATTGCAGTGTGTGTTGCAGTGTATATTGCAGTGTTTGTTGCAGTGTGTGTTGCAGTGTGTGTTGCAGTGTATATTGCAGTGTGTGTTGCAGTGTGTGTTGCAGTGTATATTGCAGTGTGTGTTGCAGTGTATATTGCAGTGTTTGTTGCAGTGTGTGTTGCAGTGTGTGTTGCAGTGTGTGTTGCAGTGTGTGTTGCAGTGTATATTGCAGTGTGTGTTGCAGTGTGTGTTGCAGTGTGTGTTGCAGTGTGTGTTGCAGTGTGTGTTGCAGTGTGTGTTAGGGTTTCCTCCAGGTGAGCGGAGGGATGGCGGCGTTGGTGTCGCAGTAAGTCTCTCTGCTCTCAGAGTCGGCAGGGAGCGCTGGTTTTCTCCTCTCCTTCTCCTCACTGTCGGAGTCGTCCACGGTCAGAGTGATGAGGGAGGTGGACTTCCTGTGGAGGAACTGAAGCTTTAGGACACACTTCATTTTTTCACTGTGGACACAAACATCTGTCTCTTTCCTCTGCCCATCAATCCTCTGTTTTAGTTATACTTGTCTTTAAGGTTTTTGTCCCTCAGCCCTGTTTAGAAGTGAGCAGCCTGAAGGTCAGAGCACTGCTCACTGGCTCCTGGCATTTTACAAACAAATCGTAGCATTCACAGCAGCTCTAACCTGGAATGAATGAATGAAGTTTGGTGACTTCCTCTGCTTCAGAAGTCTGTTTTTCTAAAGACCAGTCAGTGATTGAGAAATGATACTGATTCAAATGAGGGAAAACTCCTTTGAATGTTTTTGGGATATAAGCCAGTGGAAAAAAATTTAAGATGTTTTTTTTTTAATTCTGACTTTGAGGTCAGAATTCTGAGACCTTGGGTCAAGAGTTCTAACTTTAATCTCAGAATTAATTTTTCTGAAAAATGTACAAATTCTAAGAAAAGTAAGTTTTCTCATTGAATTTGGACTTTTTTTCAGTTTTGACTTTTTCTCAATTTTCTGACTTTTCAAGTCACTGAGAAGTTTGAGAAAAATGACAGAGCTCAGCCTGCAAAGTCACAATGATAAATAATTAGGTTTAAAAAGTAATCCAGACTCCAGATTCAAAGAATAAATTTTCACAGGCTCTAATACTTTTCTGTCCTTTGGAGAGTGCGGAGAAGATTTAAATGTGCTGCAGCTGGAAACAGCTGACATGGAGGCGTTTTGCTCTGAGGACACTGAACTGAACTGAAAACATGCACTGCCAGCACCAAAAGAGCTTTAAGGGTCATTTCTTAGATTGGATTCTTTTGCAGTTTCTCTCTGTGGTTTATAAGTCTGCGTGGATGTATGTGGATGTGTGTGGATGTGTGTGTTTGGGTAGTTTGTATGTTGGTGGGCTCTTCACCTGTCTCCACTCTGTGTGATGAGTCTCCTGCAGGTCTCCATCTGAACGTCCAGCCCTCTCTTCATGGAGCACATCTCCATGTACTCGTGCAGGTGACGGTTCATGTCGCTCTTTGCCGTGGCCAGTTCCAGCTGACAAAAACACACAAACACACAAACACACAAACACAGAGACATAAAGAGGTCGGCCTCAGTAAAGATCTCAGTGAAGGTTGATGTAATCTGTGTTTAACTCCGTCCACCTGAGCTTCACCTCACCTCGATCTGGTCGATGGTCTCCTGGTACTCCTTCTCTCTGGATTTGAACAGAGACTCTGTGTCTTTTATCACCTCCTCAATGGACTCCTCCTGCTGCTGCAGCTGCACACAACAAACAAACAAACAAACAAACAAACAAAAATACATAATAAGAAAACAGGATGTCTGTAAGGCTGTTTCGAGCTGTTGCAGCTCCTGCTAAAAGAAATTTAAAATTTGAGCCATTTTTACTCACAAAGTGTGAGTTTGAGAAACCCTGAGCTCATAAAACAAGGCCGAGCTGTTAAAGTGCATTCAAACATATTTGAGCATCTTTGTTTTAACAACATGTTTAAGATTAAATAAGTCTGTTGTCTGTTCAGTCAAAGATCTGACCTGCATGACGAGCTTTAACAACCCTCAGGATCAGATTTATTTTATCCTTCCGGCTGATTGTGCAACATTGTTTGAACAAAAAGTTTTCAGGTAACTTTAAAGCTTTGATTCAGTTCAATTCAACAGTTTCTTACATGTTTCGACAGAAATCCATATGTGAAAATATCAGTAACCTGAGTTCCCTGTATTTGTAATCCTGCTTTTCCAACCTGCTGATTTCTGACACAAGCCTGCAGTGGAACTAAAGAAGTAAATGACGTGTTGGTCAGGCACAGTTCGTCCTCTCAGTCCTGAAAGATTGAGGTCTGAGCGTCTAAAATAAGAACGCTCACTCTTCCTGTGTGTGTGTGAACGTCAGTAATCTGCTCAGGCGTCTCCTTCAGCTCTTATCTAAGCAGCCTGTTAACCTCTCTGGATTATTTACAGTCAGTTTACAGGTCAGTTTACAGGTCAGCTGATTCCACACGTCGGCGCCAACCAGACTGAACCAGAACTCAAAATCATCGACCTGCAGGAGTTAACACTCGCTCATCAGGCGGGTCAGTGGGACAGAAACATGTGAGCACAGCAGGAAAACACCTTCAGCTCTTCTGACGCCGGGGGAACAGATCTGAGCGGAGCTGGACGTCGATTCAGGCTGGATTTCACTCACATACAGACAGGGAAACCCAGAGTTTTTGGAATTATTGTGATATTTCATGTTTTATAGTCCTAAACACACCAAACATCCTGCATCATGTAATATCAGCGGGAGTGGAAGTTGTTTCTGAAAAGGTGTTTAAACCTCTTCATCAGAGATCATCAGGTTTGGAAACAGATAAATCAGTCTGTAAACTGCTCAGAGAAATGGTGTGTGTATAAGTGTGTGTGTGTGTGTGTGTGTGTGTGTGTGTGTGTGTGTGTGTGTGTGTGTGTGTGTGTGTGTGTGTGTGTATGTGTGTGTGTGTGTTCACACCTCTCCCTGAGTCTCCACTCCCAGTGGGTATCCCGGAAAATCTTCCCACAGCAGAAGAGTTTCTTCTGTTTCCTCCCAGGCCAGACTGTCGCAGTCGTCCTCAAACTCACACTCCCTCCTGGACACACACACACAAACGCGCACACACACAAACACACGGTTACACACACTGCACTGAATCTTCAAACATCAGTTCTTTGAACACTTACAGATGATTCAGCATCCTCTGCATCTGCTCGTTGATCTGATTGGCCGTCACTGATTGGTCTGACTCCTCCTCTTTAGCCCCGCCTCCTTCGCCCTCAGACATGCTCAGTTCATCTCCCTCACCCTTCGCTGACTGCCCGCTCTGTTTCCTGGTCCTCAGAGTGGAGGGGGGTGTGGCCACCTGCAGGAGGAGGTGTGGTTATCAGAGCGGAGACGGATGGATGAGTCTGTCGAGGACGTTTAGAACGAACCGAGTCGTACCTGAAACATGTGGATCATGTCCTCACAGTTCCTCTGCTGGGCCACGTCACAGAGGCGGGCGGTGATGTCGATTCGGCGGCAGATGTCCATGTCCACCTTCATGGCTTTCTCCTGGATCTTCGTGTCCAGATCTGACAGGTTCTGATGGACACAGAGAGAGAGAGAGAGAGAGAGAGAGAGAGAGAGAGAGAGAGAGAGAGAGAGAGAGAGAGAGAGAGGACTCACTGAATGAACTTCATCAGTCAGAAGAGAGGGGGTTGATGACTCCCCCTGGAGTTACCTGCGTCAGTGTTAATATTTTTGTCAACAGTCACAGGTCACTTTTATTTATTTATTTATTTCCAAGTTGTTTTTTGGGGCTTTTAATGGAAGAGGACAGTACGGAGGCCCTGAAGCTCACAGCACTGCAAGTTCAATTTGACAACACATGAGCAGCTTTTAAAAAGCATGCTGCAAAGACCACAACACAAGAGAAGTGTTTCCAGAGGACACTTTAAAGTGATGCACACGTCCTGACCTGTTGATGCAGAGTCTGAGTCACAGCCCGCTGAGGTTCTCCTTCCATCAGTGATGTTGGAAAATGAGATGAAAGTGCTTTTGATTTATTTTAACATTGTGATCACATGATTCAGATATTAGCATGTTGGCTAATAACATGTGCATCACGTATTTAACCCTTAGCCCGCTGAATTTAAATTTCCCCACCTTTAACCCAAGAGCTGAATTTATTTTAGAAATGACCACTTTTGGAGAAGAAGAGATTTTTTTTCTGCATCTCTTGTGATGGTTGTGAGATTTTTTCTGGACTCTCTGTCCTACACACAGCGTGCTTGTTTGTTTGTTTGTGTGTGTGTATGTGTGTCATACAGAGAGCAGAGGAGAGTTGTGAAGGCTTAACCATCCCGTCATATAAATCAGATAAATAACATGAGGCTGTTTCATCTGTTAAATAAAGAACAGAGTATAGATCTGATCTATAAGAGAGGTTTGACCCTCATCTGGTTCAGAGCCACGAGTCCTTTTTTCTGCACTCTGCTCTCCCTCTCCTGAGCTCTGTGTGTCTCCCTCTCCAAGAGGGTTCTCTACAGTCATCTCAGCCTGGATATCACACGCTTTACAAATCACTATCTGTGGGTCTTTCTCAGATATATTGGAATAAGTCGGTCCTTATACAGACAAGAGCTCGCAGGTCGTGGTTTGAGCTTGTGTCATCTAAACATTCTGTTTCAGCCGCTTGTACCAGAGATAAAAATCTTTTAGATGAAAACCAAAAATGCACTTTTGAGTCATTTTTTGCCGAAAACTTTCAGCGGCCAAAATGTTGGTGCATCCCTAACAAAAACCGAACATCCTTGGGCTCAGCACTGGTGGAAACGAGAGGGGAGATGAGTAGACTCGAGGGGCTCAGGGTTCAGTGTCCTCTGGAAACACTTCTGTTGTGTTGCGGTCTATTTGCAGTGTGTTTTCTAAATGCTGCTCATGTTTTGTCAGACTGATAAAGATGTTTTCTTCATTTGTTTGTTTTGTCTTTTTGCATGTGCTTTCTTCAGCTGCAGTGCTGTGAGCTCTCAGGGCCACCGTAGCACAGTGGAGAGTTGGGAGTGTGAGAAAATGGCAACAGGCCGGACTTGAACCTGGGCTGCCCGTCCAGTCCTCCTTTTGGAGGACTTTATTCCATATGGAGCATGACCTAGACCACCAGACCATCTGTGCTCCTCAGGTCACCTTTATAACTGATAGCTGTTGTCTATGTGTAGCTCTTATATTCATACTTTATATATTTAGAGCTTACACAGAACTTTCACAGAACACAGAAAGATTTATCAATTTTAACACAGCTAAGGCAGACTTACGTTGCTGACGAGTCCTTTAAAGAGAACAAGCTCAGCCTTCAGCTGCTTCACTCTCAGAGCCAGCTCATCCTGACACACCTCACTCTCCTGCAGGTCCTACAAAACACACAAATACACCCATTAATACACCCATTAAAACACACACATTAACACACACAAACAAAGACTGTTTTAAGCTGTGTCCAAATTTTAGTCAAAGGCACAGAGAGGAGTTCTCATGTTGTGTTGATTCTGGCGTCCTTTGGAGGAAACCTGTGGTGCTTTTTTGGATTAAAGACTCCATTTCCCATGAGCACCTTAACCCACTGTGGTAAAGATGTGTCTCATATGATGTTGAAGCAAATGAATGGAAACAGATCTCTGTGTATGGAGTCAGATCAGTCTCAAAATCCACAAATGCACACAGACGGATTCACAAATGTATTTCTGACTCACACACAAATATATATATATATTGTTCAACACAAATGGAAAAAAAAAAAAAAAAAAAAAAAAAAAAAAATATATATATATATATATATATGTATGTATATATATATATATATATATATATATATATATATATATATATATATATATATATATATATATATATATATATATATATATATATATATATATATATATATATATATATATATATATATATATATATATATATATATATATATATATACACACACACACACACACAAAACAATGAACAATGACTATTTGTGCGTGAATAAGATATATATTTGTGAATTTTGTTTTTATTTGTGGATTTTTTTTTCATTTGTGTAGGACGATATATATTTGTGTGTGAGCCAGAAATACATGTGTGAATCCTTCTGTGTGCATTTATGAATTCTGAGACTGATTTGACTCCGTACTCTGTGCTCCTACTTTTCTTGTCTGTGAAAACTTTAAGCAGGATATACAGTGAGACGATAATGTAACACAGTCATTAACTTTAACACAACAGTAACTGAACTTTAACTAACGTTCAAAAGGTTAGTCAGTGTAACCTTTCCAAACGTAAACATGTATAAGGTTGAAGTGTTGAAGTCTTTAGTGGTCAGAGGGCTGTGAAGCATTCCCACACTGACACTAACATTAAACCCTGATCAGAGACATCCAGCAAAGCTCTGGTTGGAGAGTTTTTCATGGTCCTGCTCCAGATTCATCCATGAGGGGAAACATTAAATAAAAGGAAAATTATCTGAAGAACAATAAGTAAACTGCTAAAATACAACTCAGACACTAATCTGATGTAATCTCATTTATGGGTGAGATTATTTCAAAATCAGTTAAAAATGTCTCGCAGAGCCTTTCTAACGTCACTTTGATTAGTTGAATATTTATTTGGATTGGATTAGAATCCATTTGATATTGACACATGATATAGTGATTCCTCTGAGCAAGCAGCAGGTTTTCCTCTCAGAGTTTCTGTGGTTTAACCTCCAGACTTCACTGGTGTCAGTTTATAACCCCTGAAAATAAAGAAACTGCAGCTAAAGATCACGTCTGATTGTCCAAACACAAACTAGAAGTTGAAAGGAGAGTTCGCTGCAGATGCAAACTGTACAATCTGTTTGTCTCTTCCTCACCGCAGCTTCAAATAAAGGCTACAGAGAGAAGACGGTGGTGTCAGTGTGAAGCACACAGAGCTGCAGCCTGAGGAGCTCATGAAGAAGAAGATTTACTGGAGTTTAACTGAAACACGCTTTATTCATTCAGCATCTTCAGACGGGACTTTACCTCCTCCAGCTCAGCCACTTTCTCCTGCAGGTCCATTCTGGCTGTGTACTCCTCCTCCCATCTGCAACACACACACACACACACACAAACACACACACACAGCAGGGGTGTTATTATGCAGAGTTATGCAGAGAGATCAGCTCTGTGCAGCATGAGAACAAACAAAGATGATCACGCTGTAAAATATGAACACACTGAATGAAAAAGGCAGATATAGAAGCAGAGCTCGTCTGTTAGAGGAGACTTTGATTTCTGGTGAATGTTTCACATCTGAGACCGTGAACTAAAGCTGTGAATTGACCTGGTCTGGTTTTCAGGTCAGATGACAGGTGTAAAGGATTCTTCAGCCTGTGTTAAACCCGACGTCCTGACCTTCCTCTGCAGCTTTAAGACGAAGCTCTCTGTGTTTACCTGCCTGACCTACACCGTGCAGCATCAAAGATCCTCCTCCTGCTGCTGCTGCGTATTACTCAGCAGGTGTTACGTAAGAAGAAACCAAGCATGTCGAGGACAAGGAGCATGCTGCTTCCCTTCTTCAGTGAGACAGAAATAACACCGAGAGAGCAGAGTGGAGCGGAGCGGAGGAGGCTGAGCTCACGCTGCAGGACCAGGAGGCTTCGTTTTCTCACAGCAGAAAGAAAGACGTGAGGAGGTCAAATCACTACCTGAAAAAACATCAAGCTTGCACTAAAAACTGCAGTTCCTTGAGTGACCACTTGAGGCAAACATGAGTCAGTCCCCATTAAGCTCCATACCATAGACTGTATAATTAATGGAGGTAGTCTCCATGACGTCACCCATCTGTTACTGAAACGGACTTTTGAAGCCAAACGTCCGGCGCGGCCATATTGGAAATGAGGCGTGCTGTGAGTCTCCACAGTAACAGCCATAGGACGCTCCACAGTCAGGTGATCTGAGCTGTGCCTCTGATTGGACGAACTGTTTTTGCACAATTTTCCCTTTTTTTCATCTACTCATTGGTTGTTAAATTTTACATATTTAAATAAAATAGAATCATAACGTTAAGACCGTCAGACGCACCTCAATCAATCCCGTAGCTGAGGTCTGTAGTTCCTGATCTGGAAGTTGATTCATCCAAATGATCAGTTCATGAAATGACTTTTCAAATAATGATTCAAACTTCGCTCCAGTGCTGACTTCGATTTGAAGAGGCAGCATGCTTCTGTTCCAGCTCAGAGCAGATCTGAGCTAAAGGTGGCAAACTGCAGCCCAGGCTGATTGAAGCTGTGCAAACATGGAGCTAAACCTTTTAAACCCAGTCTGAAGTGTCCTCAGTTGAACACAATACGAGGAAATCCCCTTTGATCAGGTTACAAGATCCCTTCAACTCCTGCCAGACAGTTTCCCCTCAGTGATGCTGACGGTCTGAGGTTATTAAATTTCCCTCTGCTTCTACCTCCTCTCCTCTCCTCCACTCCTCATGTGGCTTTGAACCAATTTAATCCATTTTCTTTAACACCATCCCCAAATCATCCCAGCCGTCCTGGAGTCTTCCCATTTCTGTCTCCTCTCTGTCCTTCACCGCAGCACGGCTCAGCTCTGATAATGACTTCATGTCTCTGGAGGACGACCTCGGATCAAATTGCCTCCATGTGAGCGGCCTCAGCATCGAGCGTGAAACAGATCAAATGTGTTTCACGTATGAAAGAGGAAATGGGTTTATTTCTGATCTGTTTGAGGAGAGAGAGGCGGCGGAGAGGAGCTGATGTCCTTCTCGTCAGTCCAAACACGTGTCTCTGCAGAGACCGACTGGATTCATGATCAACTGATGATTACATAACAGCTCCATGATAAAAGCATGTTAGAACTCATCTGATTGGCTGTAACACCTGTCCAGCAGTGAGTAAACATCCAGAGGTCACTCTTTCATCATCAGAGCAGTCAGTCAGGATGTTTGACCCGTTTCTATCACAGCCATCAACCACTACGATCCAAACTGATGATAAAAAATCAGCAGGGTGTGAAGTGTCTTCACTGCTCTTTGATTTCTTCTCCAGCTCAAACAGGATTTAAGTACTGACTTCATAAGTCAGCTGCAGTAAAACAGGAGCCAGTGGCTGCCTGGAAAAGAGGAAATCAATCTTTGTTCTGGAAAATCACCAGCAGTTATGACATAAATGAAAATTATGTTTAATCATCAGCAGGAAATCTGCAACAACCCAGAGAGAGAAAAGAGGAGCCGGCAGCGTGTCCTCTTTAAAACGATGAGTGTTTGCAGCGTCAGCAGACTTCAAGCACCAACACCAAACAGCCGGGGTGGCCCCTCTGGATCTCAACACAAGGTGATGCTGTCAGTCTCTACTTTATCTCTCTCTCTCTCTCTCACACACACACACACAGATTTGAGTGGCTGTAACCTGACAGTGTTTCTATGATGAGGTGATTATCATGGATGGTCTCTTTGTATGGTCACCTGTCAGAGGGTGGGATATTTCACA
The DNA here is from genome assembly GCA_030710495.1 of Labroides dimidiatus. Lineage (NCBI taxonomy): Eukaryota > Metazoa > Chordata > Actinopteri > Labriformes > Labridae > Labroides > Labroides dimidiatus. The sequence continues at coordinate 3,251,847 of CM061155.1, forward strand.
CAGCAGGTGAACATTTTGATGGAAGAAGGAAGAATGAGGATGTGATCCACTCTGACAGAGACCAAACTGTCCTTTTTTAGAAGAAAAATAACCTGAATCTCCTCATGATGGCGCTGTTCTATGGGACGTCATCACATGGCTGCATCTTTTGAAGGAAGGCCGCGTCGACCGTTGTTAAATTGGACGGTCTAGCCTTCAGGATACTTCCTGGTTGCGTCACCAGATGTTTCCCGCCCTGAAGGGCTGATTAAGATTTTCTCATGAATGTGAAATGTGGAAATGAGACACACTAGAGACCGCATGTGGCTTTTATGCTTTTTCACACTGCATGGCATCCATTCCCAAACAGCAGGGGGTGATGCATCGCAAACGCACATCTACCACAGCACTAAACCAGAGAAGGAGAGGTTTTTCACACAGTTCACTACATTTTATCACAAATTCCTCTTCCCTGCCAAGTCTGGCCACAATCTGACATCAGTTAATCACACGGTTGTCACAATGATCTCAGTGTGGTGAATCCTATATTTAACCTTCTAATATTTCTTCTTATATTCTTACACTTCTTATATTTTAACTTCCACGCGTCTCTGCGTGGAAGTTATACATTTTCAGAGGTGAGTGAAGCGGAAATTTTCCATGTGAAAAGAACCACGTGAGGGGCCGAGGCTGCTAAAATTACGCCATTTGTCCGCACAAGGCGAGGGACCTCGCAGAGACGTCAAGCATTAATCAGGCTTTACACTTACGCCATGATTTCTGCCGCTCAGGACCGAAGAAGAAGAAATAGAACGTACTTCATTAATCAGGTAATGGTGAAGTGATGTATACATGAATAGTGGTGATAATGAAGGCTTTAAAGGCTTTACTTTAAACAGCATAATGCTGGTTTATGCAATATGCTAATGAATTACCAGCCTCAGTTAAAAATACAAAGGTTTTCCAGTTACCCTGAAGTTTAACGTATCCAGTGTTGGATGGTTAAATGAGTAAAAACTGAGTCTAAACCCAACACTTACATTTAAAAGTCATATTAACACCACTTCATGTTGCCATTGTACAATTTCCCCTGTTCTTTTTTGGGACTGAGGTGTGGTTGGCAAAGGATCTTGGGATATGGAGGACCGTGATGGATAGTAGCGGTGCGTCCTCCAAAAAGAGGACAAGAAGGCTGCATTTGAAGGAGCCTTTGTACAACGTTGAGACGTAATCGGCCTTCAAATGTGGCTGATGAAGGATGCAGCCCCTGAATTTGGACACAGCAGTAAGACCGATACCTGAAACCAGGATCAGAGCCCTCATAAAAGTCAGCTCACTAAATGTCCTACTTCTGATCTGGGTAGAGTATCACACAAACCTGCATCCAGTTTTTTTTAGCAGGGTGCAGTTTGTACGTGGCTTAGCCCAGATTAAAAGTTCTGATTGGACACTTGGTGTGTCCACTGTCTTTTTTAAATCTGAGAGTAGACTCTGTGTCACCATGCACCTTGAAAAGTTTCTGGTTGGAGGTTTTTTTTTCTGTCTTGCTTTTGTTTCTGAGGTTAAATAATGATCTCACATCAGGGTCACAGAAACCTCTTACAACGAGCACCTCAGCACCAGAGCTGGACCGCGGTGTGATGAAAGACGCTGACCTAAAGGAACATGACAACAAGTTTAAGGTGCAGCTGTAAGATGTGCTGAAAAACTGAGTCTGATCCACGGAGGCCTCGACTCCAACCCTCCAGGACTTCTGAGGATCTGCTGCTAATCTCTCATAGCTGCGGTACACCTTCAGAGGTCTGGTGGAGTCTGCATCAGATCAGGGCTGTTCAGGCTCTCACCTGACACAGGTTTTGTATTTGTGCTCTTCATGGCCAGTTCATAAAATCATCTCCAATAACTGGAGGAGAAAAATCCAGCCCTGAGCTTCTTTACATCTCTTAATCCAATCTTTAATCCTGGTTTGGTGTGAAAAGATGACGGCTCTGACCTTTGGGATAAAAACTGACAAAACTTTTCATCCTGAATCATCCCCACACTTCAGTTTCTCCTGAGGCTGAACCAGAGCAAATACCTGCGGGCAGGTTTATCATCTGTTGGAACATCCTCCCCAGAGAGGGAAGCTGCTCCGACTGCAGATTAAAGCATGTGGCTGTATGTGAAGAAAGAGGGGGGGTCAGAGGAGGGGTGTGAGGTTAATGGATGGTGATGATGAAGTCAGCACCTCTGTGACGCTGCAGAGGCGGCACGTGTGATGGATGGAGGGTGAGACTGAGCCGGCAGAAGGGCAGAGATGAACGAGGAGTCAGCAGGGACAGCAGCAAACAATACAAAAAGGAGAGAGAGAGAGAGAGAGAGAGAGAGAGAGAGAGAGAGAGAGAGAGAGAGAGAGAGAGGGAGCAGGGATTTTATGAGTGAGGCAGGGAGGCAGAGGGTGAGAGATAAAATGAAGAGAAGACAGAGGAGAGCCGGCAGACTGGGTGACATCACTGCTGGCGGTCACAGGCCTGTGCTGCATTGCAGGTACCAGAGCAAGACCCAGCTGGGAGGAGCGGAGGCAGAGATGAGGAGGAAGGAGGAGGAAGGAGGAGGAGGAGGAGGAGGAGGAGGAAGCTAGAAAGGAAAAAGGAGGAATGGGGGAGTGCAAAATCAAAACATGCTGAAGTTTTTCACAGATACCTCCTCCTCCTCCAGAGTAAAACATCTGTTCTCCTTTACTTTGATACCCTCACTGTTAAACTCACTAAACCATCACAGAGCCAGCAGGGACAAACATCACATTTTGAGCTGTGGAAGGAAGCTGGGTACCCTAAGAGGGAGATGCAAACTCTGCCCTACTACATGGATTCGAACCTTCTTGCAGTGAAGTTAACACTGCACCACAGCCACCTGAAGTCACCTCAGCAGATGCTTACCAAACAGGATCAGCTTGATCTCTTGTACAATGTTATTTACAGGCTTTTATTTTGAAAGGACAGCCTGAGAGGAACAGAAAAAAGTTAGGTGAACATATCATGCTGGGACTGGGAACTGGTCCTATACCAGTGCAGTGAGGTGCACGAGTCCACGTGGATTGTTGGCTGCACCTGTGAGCAGGATGCAGGTATCTGATGCAGATTATTTTGCTCTCCTCTTTTACTCCCATAATTTCACAGTACAGCCAAAACCAGAAACACAGACCTGCATGTGGATAATGTAATATTCACAGAGATATAAAAACTAGAGATGCTGCGCTCCATCCTCATCCCTGAGCGGAATCTGTGGTCAGAGATTCAGTCAAGTCATAACGAACAGGAAATGAGCTGATAACGTAAGAATAAACGGCGAGCGCCACACGGGTCAGAGAGTGAGCTGCTGCTGTTCAGGGAGACATCCTGCTGCCTCTGAAGTCGACTCAGGTGACTGACAGCTCGTCTCTTGGGATGAGCGTCCTGCCTCTCTCAGCAGGCTGAAGCACAAAGTGTGAGCTCAGGGCTTTTAAAGCAGCAGACGGTCAGTGTGTGAGAATGAGCGTCCGTGTAGAAAATACACGCTGACGAGATTCAGACCCAAATTTAATGACATAAATGAAAGTAAGGGCTGCACAGAAGCACAGCTGTTAGTGCTGTTGCTTCACAGCAAGAAGGTCACCGGTTCAAATCCTGGTTTTGGCACGGTGTGCCTTTCTGTGTGTAGTTTGCATGTTCTCCCTGGGCATGTGTGGGTTCTCTCCTAGTACTCCTCCCACAGTCCAAAAACATGCTCATCAGGTTAACTGGTGATTCTAAATTGGCCGTAGGTGAGAGTGTGAATAGGTGTCTGTCTCTGTGTGTCAGCCCTGTGATTGACTGGAGACCAGTCCAGGATGTACTCGCCTCTTACCCTAAGTCAGCTGGGATAGACTCCAAACACCCATGACCCTGAATATGATAAGCGGTATAGAAAATGAATGAACCAATAAATAAAAGCAACATACACTCTGCTCCTTCTTCTGTGCTCTGCAGTGTTTCTGCAGCTGAACGCAGGTTTCAGGAAAAGATCTAGAAAATAATCTGCAACACAGAACCCAAAGAAAGTTTGCTGCATTAGTTTGAGAAAAAATCTTATCTATCTATCTATCTATCTATCTATCTATCTATCTATCTATCTATCTATCTATCTATCTATCTATCTATCTATCTATTTTATAAAAATAAGTATATTAAGAGCTGAAAATCCCAGAGGTCATCATTTAGACCAGACATGATGCCCCTGTTGGTAAAGATTCATTCAGGTTTCTTTGATTTGGATTCTCAGGTCAAACTGTTGTTGGTTTGTTGATTCTGTGCAGACACATCAGGGCTAAAAGCATTTTTATTTGGACCCACTGGCTGCTGCAGTCTGTCTCCAGGCCCACTCCAAGAAGACATGGCTGCTTTATGGATATACAATGATGCATCTGATGATGACCTCAGGATGATGATGTGACCACTTAAGAGTCAGTCAGTTCATTGATGAAAATACTGAACATCCACTGAGTGTAACTGCGCTCTCCTGTCAGGTAAACTCAGAAAAACGGACTAGATTTTCATTTATGACTGGTTAAAACAGAATTATTATTATTATTATAATTTTAAAAAAAGGTTATTGTTGTCAGGAATGTGCCAGGCTGAATGATAACCTCGATGACCGAACACAAGCAGAGGCACTAAGGTTAAATCCTTGTGAGGTTATATGTTCAAATCAATCAGCACAGCTGAATCTCACGTTTCAGCTTTTAACACAGATCAATGAGAAAACCTTCAGAGCCCAAACCTGGAGGAGGAGGAGGAGGAGGAGGAGGAAGAGGAGGAAGAGGAGGAAAGCACCAAGCTGAAGCAGCTGTCAGCTTTAGTGATGATTATTTTCTTCAAGATTTTTTTTACTTTAATTTCTTTAAAGTTTTATCCCAAAGGCAACTCAACTTTATTCAACCTTTCCACACGACTGATCCACTCACCATCTTCAGCACTCACAGATACTCACTCCAGTGTTTGTGTTTTAAGATTTGATCATAACAAGAAGAAATAATCTGAAATAAGATGCAGCTCTTACCGTCTCTTGTACTCGTCCCTCTCTCTCTTCACCTTTGCCAGCACGTTGTACAGAGCCCTGATCTCAGGCGTGATGGTGTCAATCTGGACCCCAACCCCGTCCGGGTGCGTCCAGGACACCCCAGGGCCCGTGACGCACGACTCCCTCCCCGTCCCAAACCTCCGGGTGTGGTTGAAGGACCAGATCGTCCCGGGAAGGAAGCGTGGAGGTGGAGGAGGAGTGTTGGTGTTGGTTCCGCTGTTCGAGCAGAGTTTCTCGTTTATGTTGGAGATACTTTTGTTTGGGTCTGTAGGACTCAGGGCCGGACTGATGGGGAAACCTAAGGAGGTGAGGTTGGAGTTGGAGTCTGTGATGGGGTTCAGGTACTTGTTGTCAAATAAAGGAGGAGGGTTCAGGGTGGGAGAGAGGAGGCCTCCAGGTAGGTAGGCCGAGTTGTTGGCGTTGTGGAGTGGAATGAGGCCTGGTCTAGGAGGAATAGGCCCAATAAATCCAGTCTGGACCCCCATCTCTTTGGTCTGCGGCTTCTGGTGTCCCTCCCCTCCGCAGTTCTCCTCCAGAGCCTGCTGCAGCTGCTTCTCCAGCACCTTGTTCCTGCGCTCCAGCTCATGCACTTTAGCTAAAAAGCACCGGAAGCGCAGGTTCAGGGTCTTCAGGACGCTGATGTTGGATCCCAGGTCATTACGCAGCGCCGTGGCCGCAGGGGGCACGCGGTGCAGGGGGGCGTTCAGGTGCAAGTAGGCGAGGCCTGAAGGAGGGAGTGAGCCCAGATCCAGCCCGGACAGCCCATCCGGCCCGAACCCGCCGTGATCCCCCAAGAAGTAGCCGGGCTCCGGGATGGCGGAGTCGGTCTGGCCTGTCATCTGGTGGTGCTGCGACGGGGCCAAAAACCCACTCTCCCCCAGGACAGGATTCATGCTCGAGTAGGAAAATCTGAAATGCTCGAAATCCGGCATGAACTCAGACTTCTGTGTGTTCAGCTCCAGAGATAAATCCGTTACAGATCTGATAACTGCCCCGGACCAGAATCAGGCACAGCTGCCCAGAAGATCTGTGGTCCTCCTCCAGATGATTGACTTTTTGCAGCGATAACGCAGTTTAAAGGATTCTCTATGGGCCTCAAACTGCAGCAAAAATACAAAATCCAGCCACTATATCACGGCACGGTAATATAGAGGTAAGAAATAAAAACCTCACCCACACTAATGATCTCTGCAGCAAAAACAAATCACCGAGTTTACTTTTACGCAGCACAAATTTCTGGTCCAGAGATGACAGCAGCGAGACGTGAATCCAAATGTTTATTCTAAGCCTCAGAATGAACCGCTAACTGAACACTCGGTATCTGTGGAGGCGGTGTGAGCGCCGTACCTGACAGTCAGAGCAGTGAACTGTAACTTTGGCACCAGATGACCAGGTGAGGTGAGTCCGAGCGGTGTGCCGAGCGGCGCTGCTGCAGAGCTGAGGAACAAACACAAATGACCGACTGCGGCTGTTACTTACCGTAAAGATGGTAGTATGAGTGCAGCGGGCAGTCAAAGCTGCCGTAATGACTAAAATAGAGGCGCAGTTGAGCTTTGCGATTTTGTTTTCTCGTGTAATCTTGACAGACGTACAGTGTTTGAAGTGTTTCCACAGGTTTTGTGTTTTAGTTTTCAAAAGCAATAAACTGCATGCATAAATACAACTTCTCCTAAACTGACATAAAACTGACAAAAAAAGAAGTGAACGTTCAAACATCTGAAACAACAAGATAAGGGGAAATATACTAGATTATGTTAACTTCATAAATTTCAACGATGAGAGATGCAGTAGCTCTGGAAAGCTTACACAATAACAAAAGCAGGAAAAGTGATTTAATTTATCTCTCAGAAACTTCAAACTGAACTAGACTCATGTTAAATAACAACACTATCAAAGAAATAACTTATGATTGATGACAACACATTTTAAAATAGAAACAATTTTAGATTTAAATGGCCTATTATATCCTTAAAATGCTACATATGTTCTTCACATTTTCTCTCTTTTATAAAGCAGCCTCTTCTTGTTGAATTCAGCAGTATTTTAGTAATATACTTATAATTTCTAAGTTCTTTGTATGTCCGATGAGCTGTTGGCATCATGACCACAGGTTACTTCAATGACCTGAGGGGTATTGCACAAAACCAGGATAAGGGATTAAGCTGGTAAACATTGGTTATCCTGGATAAAATTAGCCTCAAGTCGGTTGCATGAAAGCAGGTCAAGTTCATCCTGGACTAGTTACCATGGTGACTTATTCTCTGCAGCTAGCCTGCTCCAGACCAGGCTAACAACCAGGATAAGATTAATCCTGTAGTGGCTCTGCTGCCAAGACTGAGAAATAAGCGTGATTTACAGTATTTCCACGTTTTTTTTCCACACATTTAATCATCCTGCATCAAAAAAATATAACTTCAGTCATTTCATTTGCCGGTTGGCCTTTAGTTTTATTTGCACAGAATGTATACAGATAAAAAGCACATAAAAATATTTTAGCAAAATTAAGAAGCCAGACAGTTTATGTGGACTCCTTTCTTTACACCCCAAAACCTACAGAATGAGAGAGGAGAAAAAAGGACAAAGAAATATATATGATCACTCAAACATTTGTACTGCAATGTAACTGACAGAAGATCACTTTTTTAAAAAAAAAAAAAAAAAAAAAACAAAATAAAAAAAATAAGGCAAAGAAAGTGATTACTTTACTGGTGGATCTAAAGGGTTCCATGTCTGTGGTCTGTGAATTCTGTAGAAGAATTGTCAATTAACACAACAGGTTTTTACATAATAGGATTCACTTCAGCAGACAGTATACTCACAATGCTGCCAGGTTGATTCTGAGGAGGTGCAGTCTCTGGGTCCTGTAACAAATTTTTATTAGCACCACACTGACTTTCTATTCATTTTGAAGTAAATAAGCAGTTTATCTCCATAATTGTGACATGATACCTCAAGCCTTCTGGAGTCCAGTGACAGCGTCTCCTCATCTGCAGAGGTCCACTCTACAGCTGCTGATGTGCCCTCCCCCTGCCATGTTCATACACAAAACAAGTCAACTCATTCATATTTGAAAAGACATGCCAAGCCTGTAATTTCAACAAAATGTACAACACTAACTGGATCATCTTCTGGTGGCTCCAAAAGCACAACGGTGTCCCCAGACACTGCAAGCAAATTCAAAGTCAGAAAGTATAAAACTGACAAATATGTTTAATCTGCAGTGGAACTGAAATATGTACCTTGTAAGAAGCTGCAGCTTTCAGTTGCAAGGACCGAGTCTGTCAGTCCCTCCCTGGATTCCCTCCATCACTGGCCTCCCTTTATTTAAACTAATTGCCAGCTCTTCTGCTGGGGTCAGACCCTGGCAGGGTGGGCCACCCCCAGTACTAGTTATGTTTTTTTCTTGACGGCTTAAATCATATAAATTCAAATTCATAAAAAAAAAAAAAAAAAAACCCACTTCATTTGATATTTATTTTGTAGGTTACACTAAAGTCACTTACCAGCCTGCAGAATATTTTTATATTTTGTCTTCACCTGTTGCCAGGTCCTCCTCTGACCAGATAAGTTTGTTCTTTGTGAGGGATGACAGATGAAACAGAACACAACATGAGAAAAATTAATTCAGCAGACAACACCGACACAGAGTGGATCATTTCTTTGAACTTAATTATACTCTACATTACCTGAGTAACATGCACTTTATAGGCCACATTAAAGCAAAAACACAACTATTGATAAGTGAACTTTTAAGTAAGTGAAAAGTCATCAACTCTGAATCCTTTAACTGTAATCATGACAGTTCCTGTGGAAAAAAGTTTATTAATTGTACGAGTTTGGGCGACTTACGCATTAAGCCGGTCCGTTATTATCCGCCAGGCCGTTTCCCTCTCCTTTTTAACAACGCTGGTGTTGCCTTTTTTTTGCGTATTGTGTCTTTCATTTCTTCATATAACTGAAGAAGCAGCTCTTGCTCAGCAGGTGTGAAGTACGACGCGCGTCCGTGTTCCATTTACCATCAGTGATTCTGTGATCGATCTCGTGGTCTTTCTAAGTATGCCGTGAACCCGCACTTATCTCAATGATCCACACCTGGCTTGACTAAGCCGCGTCTTTTCATCCTGGCTCAGCAAACGTGCAACCGATTAATCCAAGACAATGACAACAAGGCTTAGTCAAGCCGCGCCTGCTCATTTATCCGGGATGTCTTTATCCTACTTTTGTGCAATACCCCCCTGCTTAATGTGACATGAAACTGAAAATCTTTTGTCCATGTTTGCCCTCTAATGGACACTTACTGAAGTACACCATTTTCCTGTTTATCTATCTTATACATGTGACACTCCTTAAGAGGACGATGAACATTAAGTGGGAGCATCTGAAGTCCTCTGAAAGGTGAAGTGACTATAGTAAATGTGTCAGTTTATTGTTTTGAATACAGCCTCTCTCTACAGCTGTGTGGACTGATCATTATTTAGCTCATCAGGTAGAAGTTCAGACCGAGCTCCAGACAGTATTTATGTGGATGCTAACTGTCTTATTGATTATACACCAAACTACTATGTAAACTTCAATAATAGCAAGTGCATTCCAGTGAAGGACGATCTCACAGACATCATCAAACATCATTCCAGCCTGTAGTCAGTGTGGGTGTTTTGAAGCATTTTGGAATCATGGTGTAGACTGTTCAGAGTGCAACACAACAAGAGGAAACTGGATAGAAACTGGAATAATTCCATCTTTTGCCTCTCTCTTTTCCATACCACATGGACATGGTTTGATGGAAATATAAGGAAAATAGCCACACTGTACTTAAAATAAGTCATCATAATGCAATGTGTGAGTTTCTGACCTGCAGATTAAAATAAATCATATTTGTTTTCTTTGGTCAAGCTAAGTCTATTTCTTGAAAACAAGATAATCACATCTTTAAAATCTTATGACATGCCAATAAAAGCTTGTTTCATCTGAGATATGACTCAACTCAAGATGTTTTTAAGACTGCTTCACTAAACAAGATATTCAAAATGATCCGTCTAGAGAAAAAAGTCCCAATACCTTACTGAAATGTCCCCTTTTGGTAATTCTGTCTTATGTTAAGTGTGATGAGATATTTTGAAGAGAAGTTTAAAGATTATACTTGATAAGATTTTAAGTTTCTTGCTGTGCAGGCATGTTCAAATGTATTCATTGTGGCTCTGAAATAAATTGTGTTCTACATTACGTGCACATTTACATTTCCTGTCAAGTCAAACCAAAGCAAAGTAGATCTAGTAATGTCTGGAGAAACCACATTTGAACTGTGCAGAGGCTACTTGTGTAAAATTAAAGCTCTGTGTGTCACTAACTAATTGAGGCTCGACACAAGCTGAAGCTCCATTGTTCCATTAAAGGGAAAAGCACCAGATCATGATGGAGCCTCCTCCACTGGGCCAAGGAGAAAACATCTCCCTGTAGCCTGGCCTGGAGGAACCTGGCTAACCCCGAAGACTCACCTGGTCGATGTTGGCCACTTGTAGCCTGGTGGAGAGGTGGAGTGTGCCAAGATGCGTACTCAACTGCTGAATAGTTCTCAACCTGGTTAATCTGTTGAATAGTTCTCTACCTGGTTAATCTGCTGAACAGTTCCCTACTTAGTTAATCTGCTGATTAGTTCTCTACCTGGTTAATCTGCTGATTAGTTCTCTACCTGGTTAATCTGCTGAATAGTTTTCTACCTGGTTAATCTGCTAAACAGTTCTCTACCTGGTTAATCTGCTGAATAGTTCTCTACCTGGTTAATCTTCCTGAATAGTTCTCGACCTGGTTTATCTGCTGAAAAGTTCTAGACCTGGTTAATCTGCTGATTAGTTCTCTACCTGGTTAATCTGCTGAATAGCACTCTACCTGGTTAATCTGCTGAACAGTTCTCTACCTGGTTAATCTGCTGAATAGTTCTAAACCTGGTTAATCTGCTGAACAGTGCTCTACCTGGTTAAACTGCTGAATAGTTCTCTACCTGGTTAATCTGCTGAATAGTTCTAGACCTGGTTAATCTGCTGAACAGTTCTCTACCTGGTTAATCTGCTGAATAGTTCTCTACCTGGTTAATCTGCTGAATAGCTCGCTACCTGGTTAATCTGCTGAATAGCTCTCTACCTGGTTAATCTGCTGAATAGCTCTCTACCTGGTTAATCTGCTGAACAGTTCTCTACCTGGTAAATCTGCTGAATAGTTCTCTACCTGGTTAATCTGCTGAATAGCTCTCTACCTGGTTAATCTGCTGAATAGCACTCTACCTGGTTAATCTGCTGAACAGTTCTCTACCTGGTTAATCTGCTGAATAGTTCTCTACCTGGTTAATCTGCTGAATAGCTCTCTACCTGGTTAATCTGCTGAGATATTTTGAAGAGAAGTTTAAAGATTATACTTGATAAGATTTTAAGTTTCTTGCTGTGCAGGCATGTTCAAATGTATTCATTGTGGCTCTGAAATAAATCGTGTTCTACATTACGTGCACATTTACATTTCCTGTCAAGTAAAACCAAAGCAAAGTAGATCTAGTAATGTCTGGAGAAACCACATTTGAACTGTGCAGAGGCTACTTGTGTAAAATTAAAGCTCTGTGTGTCACTAACTAATTGAGGCTCGACACAAGCTGAAGCTCCATTGTTCCATTAAAGGGAAAAGCACCAGATCATGATGGAGCCTCCTCCACTGGGCCAAGGAGAAAACATCTCCCTGTAGCCTGGCCTTGAGGAACCTGGCTAACCCCGAAGACTCACCTGGTCGATGTTGGCCACTTGTAGCCTGGTGGAGAGGTGGAGTGTGCCAAGATGCGTACTCAACTGCTGAATAGTTCTCAACCTGGTTAATCTGTTGAATAGTTCTCTACCTGGTTAATCTGCTGAATAGTTCTCTACCTGGTTAATCTGCTGAATACCTCTCTACCTGGTTAATCTGCTGAACAGTTCCCTATCTGGTTAATCTGCTGAACAGTTCCCTACTTAGTTAATCTGCTGATTAGTTCTCTACCTGGTTAATCTGCTGATTAGTTCTCTACCTGGTTAATCTGCTGAATAGTTTTCTACCTGGTTAATCTGCTGAACAGTTCTTTACCTGGTTAATCTGCTGAATAGTTCTCTACCTGGTTAATCTTCCTGAATAGTTCTCGACCTGGTTTATCTGCTGAAAAGTTCAAGACCTGGTTAATCTGCCGAATAGTTCTCTACCTGGTTAATCTGCTGAACAGTTCTCTACCTGGTTAATCTGCTGAACAGTTCTCTACCTGGTAAAACTGCTGAATAGTTCTCTACCTGGTTAATCTGCTGAATAGTTCTAGACCTGGTTAATCTGCTGAACAGTTCTCTACCTGGTTAATCTGCTGAACAGTTCTCTACCTGGTTAATCTGCTGAAAAGTTCTAGACCTGGTTAATCTGCTGAATAGTTCTCTACCTGGTTAATCTGCTGAATAGCTCTCTACCTGGTTAATCTGCTGAATAGCACTCTACCTGGTTAATCTGCTGAACAGTTCTCTGCCTGGTTAATCTGCTGAACAGTTATCTACCTGGTTAATCTGCTGAATAGTTCTCAACCTGGTTAATCTGCTGAACAGTTCTCTACCTGGTTAATCTGCTGAATAGTTCTCTACCTGGTTAATCTGCTGAACAGTTCTCTACCTGGTTAATCTGCTGAATAGTTTTCTACCTGGTTAATCTGCTGAATAGTTCTCTACCTGGTTAATCTGCTGAACAGTTCTCTACCTGGTTAATCTGCTGAATAGTTCTCTACCTGGTTAATCTTCCTGAATAGTTCTCTACCTGGTTAATCTGCTGAATACCTCTCTACCTTGTTAATCTGCTGAACAGTTCTCTACCTGGTTAATCTGCTGAATAGTTCTCTACCTGGTTAATCTTCCTGAATAGTTCTCTACCTGGTTAATCTGCTGAATACCTCTCTACCTTGTTAATCTGCTGAACAGCTCTCTACCTGGTTAATCTGCTGAACAGTTCTCTACCTGGTTAATCTGCTGAACAGCTCTCTACCTGGTTAATCTGCTGAATAGTTCTAAACCTGGTTAATCTGCTGAACAGTGCTCTACCTGGTTAATCTGCTGAACAGTTCTCTACCTGGTTAATCTGCTGAATAGTTCTCTACCTGCTTAATCTGCTGAACAGTTCTCTACCTGGTTAATCTGCTGAACAGTTCTCTACCTTGTTAATCTGCTGAATAGTTCTCTACCTGGTTAATCTGCTGAATAGTTTTCTACCTGGTTAATCTGCTGAATAGTTCTCTACCTGGTTAATCTGCTGAACAGTTCTCTTCCTGGTTAATCTCCTGAATAGTTCTCTACCTGGTTAATCTTCCTGAATAGTTCTCTACCTGGTTAATCTGCTGAATGCCTCTCTACCTTGTTAATCTGCTGAACAGCTCTCTACCTGGTTAATCTGCTGAACAGTTCTCTACCTGGTTAATCTGCTGAACAGTTCTCTACCTGGTTAATCTGCTGAATAGTTCTCTACCTGGTTAATCTTCCTGAATAGTTCTCTACCTGGTTAATCTGCTGAATACCTCTCTACCTTGTTAATCTGCTGAACAGCTCTCTACCTGGTTAATCTGCTGAACAGTTCTCTACCTGGTTAATCTGCTGAACAGTTCTCTACCTGGTTAAACTGCTGAATAGTTCTCTACCTGGTTAATCTGCTGAATAGTTCTAGACCTGGTTAATCTGCTGAACAGTTCTCTACCTGGTTAATCTGCTGAATAGTTCTCTACCTGGTTAATCTGCTGAATAGTTCTAGACCTGGTTAATCTGCTGAATAGTTCTCCAGCTGGTTAATCTGCTGAATAGCTCTCTACCTGGTTAATCTGCTGAATAGCTCTCTACCTGGTTAATCTGCTGAATAGTTCTCCAGCTGGTTAATCTGCTGAACAGTTCTCTACCTGGTTAATCTGCTGAATAGTTCTCTACCTGGTTAATCTGCTGAATAGCTCTCTACCTGGTTAATATGCTGAATAGCACTCTACCTGGTTAATCTGCTGAACAGTTCTCTACCTGGTTAATCTGCTGAATAGTTCTCTACCTGGTTAATCTGCTGAATAGCTCTCTACCTGGTTAATCTGCTGAACAGTTCTCTACCTGGTTAATCTGCTGAACAGTTCTCTACCTGGTTAATCTGCTGAATAGTTCTCTACCTGGTTAATCTGCTGAATAGCTCTCTACCTGGTTAATATGCTGAATAGCACTCTACCTGGTTAATCTGCTGAACAGTTCTCTACCTGGTTAATCTGCTGAATAGTTCTCTACCTGGTTAATCTGCTGAATAGCTCTCTACCTGGTTAATCTGCTGAACAGTTCTCTACCTGGTTAATCTGCTGGATAGTTCTCCAGATGGTTAATCTACTGAATAGTTCTAGACCTGGTTAATCTGCTGAATAGTTCTCTACCTGGTTAATCTGCTGAATAGCACTCTACCTGGTTAATCTGCTGAACAGTTCTCTACCTGGTTAATCTGCTGAACAGTTCTCTACCTGGTTAAACTGCTGAACAGTTCTCTACCTGGTTAATCTGCTGAATAGTTCTAGACCTGGTTAATCTGCTGAACAGTTCTCTACCTGGTTAATCTGCTGAATAGTTCTCTACCTGGTTAATCTGCTGAATAGTTCTAGACCTGGTTAATCTGCTGAATAGTTCTCCAGCTGGTTAATCTGCTGAATAGCTCTCTACCTGGTTAATCTGCTGAATAGCTCTCTACCTGGTTAATCTGCTGAATAGTTCTCCAGCTGGTTAATCTGCTGAATAGTTCTCTACCTGGTTAATCTGCTGAATAGTGCTCTACCTGGTTAATCTGCTGAATAGTTCTCTACCTGCTTAATCTGCTGAACAGTTTTCTACCTGGTTAATCTGCTGAATAGTTCTCTACCTGGTTAATCTGCTGAACAGTTCTCTACCTGGTTAATCTGCTGAATAGTTCTCTACCTGGTTAATCTTCCTGAATAGTTCTCTACCTGGTTAATCTGCTGAATACCTCTCTACCTTGTTAATCTGCTGAACAGCTCTCTACCTGGTTAATCTGCTGAACAGTTCTCTACCTGGTTAATCTGCTGAATAGCTCTCTACCTGGTTAATCTGCTGAATAGTTCTCTACCTGGTTAATCTGCTGAATAGTTCTCTACCTGGTTAATCTGCTGAATACCTCTCTACCTGGTTAATCTGCTGAACAGTTCCCTACCTGGTTAATCTGCTGAACAGTTCCCTACTTAGTTAATCTGCTGATTAGTTCTCTACCTGGTTAATCTGCTGATTAGTTCTCTACCTGGTTAATCTGCTGAATAGTTTTCTACCTGGTTAATCTGCTGAACAGTTCTCTACCTGGTTAATCTGCTGAATAGTTCTCTACCTGGTTAATCTTCCTGAATAGTTCTCGACCTGGTTTATCTGCTGAAAAGTTCTAGACCTGGTTAATCTGCTGATTAGTTCTCTACCTGGTTAATCTGCTGAATAGCACTCTACCTGGTTAATCTGCTGAACAGTTCTCTACCTGGTTAATCTGCTGAACAGTTCTCTACCTGGTTAAACTGCTGAATAGTTCTCTACCTGGTTAATCTGCTGAATAGTTCTAGACCTGGTTAATCTGCTGAACAGTTCTCTACCTGGTTAATCTGCTGAATAGTTCTCTACCTGGTTAATCTGCTGAATAGTTCTCTACCTGGTTAATCTGCTGAATAGCTCTCTACCTGGTTAATCTGCTGAATAGCTCTCTACCTGGTAAATCTGCTGAATAGCTCTCTACCTGGTTAATCTGCTGAACAGTTCTCTACCTGGTTAATCTGCTGAACAGTTCTCTACCTGGTTAATCTGCTGAATAGTTCTCTACCTGGTTAATCTGCTGAATAGCTCTCTACCTGGTTAATATGCTGAATAGCACTCTACCTGGTTAATCTGCTGAACAGTTCTCTACCTGGTTAATCTGCTGAATAGTTCTCTACCTGGTTAATCTGCTGAATAGCTCTCTACCTGGTTAATCTGCTGAACAGTTCTCTACCTGGTTAATCTGCTGGATAGTTCTCCAGATGGTTAATCTACTGAATAGTTCTAGACCTGGTTAATCTGCTGAATAGTTCTCTACCTGGTTAATCTGCTGAACAGTTCTCTACCTGGTTAATCTGCTGAATAGTTCTCTACCTGGTTAATCTGCTGAATAGTTCTCTACCTGCTTAATCTGCTGAATAGCTCTCTACCTGGTTAATCTGCTGAATAGCACTCTACCTGGTTAATCCGCTGAACAGTTCTCTACCTGGTTAATCTGCTGAATAGCTCTCTTCTTGGTTAATCTGCTGAACAGTTCTCTACCTGGTTAATCTGCTGAATAGTTCTCTACCTGGTTAATCTGCTGAATAGCTCTCTACCTGGTTAATCTGCTGAACAGTTCTCTACCTGGTTAATCTGCTGGATAGTTCTCCAGATGGTTAATCTACTGAATAATTCTAGACCTGGTTAATCTGCTGAATAGTTCTCTACCTGGTTAATCTGCTGAACAGTTCTCTACCTGGTTAATCTGCTGAATAGATCTCTACCTGGTTAATCTGCTGAATAGTTCTCTACCTGCTTAATCTGCTGAATAGCACTCTACCTGGTTAATCTGTTGAACAGTTCTCTACCTGGTTAATCTGCTGAATAGTTTTCTACCTGGTTAATCTGCTGAACAGTTCTCTACCTGGTTAATCTGCTGAATAGTTCTCTACCTGGTTAATCTGCTGAACAGTTCTCTACCTGGTTAATCTGCTGAATAGTTCTCTACCTGGTTAATCTGCTGAATAGCTCTCTACCTGGTTAATCTGCTGAACAGTTCTCTACCTGGTTAATCTGCTGGATAGTTCTCCAGATGGTTAATCTACTGAATAGTTCTAGACCTGGTTAATCTGCTGAATAGTTCTCTACCTGGTTAATCTGCTGAACAGTTCTCTACCTGGTTAATCTGCTGAATAGTTCTCTACCTGGTTAATCTGCTGAATAGTTCTCTACCTGCTTAATCTGCTGAATAGCACTCTACCTGGTTAATCTGCTAAACAGTTCTCTACCTGGTTAATCTGCTGAATAGTTTTCTACCTGGTTAATCTGCTGAACAGTTCTCTACCTGGTTAATCTGCTGAATAGCTCTCTACCTGGTTAATCTGCTGAACAGTTCTCTACCTGGTTAAACTGCTGAATAGTTCTCAACCTGGTTAAACTGCTGAACAGTTCTCTACCTGGTTAATCTGCTGAATAGTTCTAGACCTGGTTAGTTAGCCCCCAGGGTCTTTATTTCTACATTTTTTCTCAATGACAGAAGCTGTGCTTTCCTTCTTAACTGACGCCATCAGTTTGACTGCCAGAGATTTTGATCTCACATTTTGCCCCATTTTTGATCTGTAATAATTATGAAGGCCATGATAGACCATGGTACTGTTAATATACTGTATCTTCATTAGCTGTAAGGAGAATTCACAAGCTATCGGCTGCCAAGCATTTCTTTATATTAAAGGCTATTTAAGGCAAGGAAGCACAAGCAAAAACATCCTTTCCTTATTCCTAAGTGCGTACTTTAATGAACAGGTCTGATATTTATTTGAGATGAAACTTTTCCTATGAGCTCAGATCCTGAGAAGTTTGACCTTTTTTTCCTCTTCAAATAAAATGACCCTCCAACTATCTGAAAAAGTTCATGTTTCTGTTTGTGTTCTGAGTTTATCACATCCAAACTAAAGCTTTCCATTCAGTCTGTGTGAAATCACAAAAAAGAGACGTCATGTTTGGAGTTTTAGGAACTTTATTGGAACTCAAAGAGAAAGTAAAAAACGCTGACAGAGCAAAGCATCTTCATTTCCAGGTTAAACTGAGACACCCAACACCACTCATTTAGAGAAGAACAAATCATATCTGACTGAAAGAAACATTTACACCATGATCCCAATCAGCTCCAGAGTTAACAGCCCTGAACTGATTCAAAGTCTCAGTTCAAAGAACATTTTCATCTCTAGACTGAGAATTTGACACTTGGCTGCTTTCACATCTATGAAGACTTCAAACTTACTTTGATAATATGGAAGAAAAATCAACACAGCGTCCGGTTCATGATGAAAAGCCATAAAGATAAATGATGTTTTCCTCCAGTCTTTCAGCTTCTCATTTCACACAAATATACAACTAATATTTACAAAGAAGCACGGGGGCTTTGAGCCAGGTGCAAATCTGTGCTGAATGAATTTCAGTTGATTTAAAGGTGATTGAACATCATGATGAAAAAGTCAATCCAAAGCAAAAATAAAGAGGGAGAGGTGGAGCAGTGGACTGATATCTGGAGGACAAACATCTGAAGTGACAGCCAACGATCAATCTGCTTCAAGTCATCAAACATTTCCACTTTACCAGAACATTCTCTGTAGAAAGAGTCAATACAATCAGCTGTTTGACCAGAGTCTGTGTTTGAAGCTACGTGTTGCTAAATGTCTGAGCCCATGAGCCCAGACGAGTACAGATGAGAACATGTGAGGGTTTGTCTGTGGTCAGTGAGTCTTTATGTTGATTAACGCAGGTTTAATAAAAACTGATTGAAGCTCCAAGCTCCCAACACCTGAAGTATCAAACAGCAGCTATGGTGGATCTGTTTGACATGAAGATCAAAGCTCTATAATGCACATGAAAAACACAGTGTGATGCTTTCATGGAGGAATATTGTTGAACGTCTCTCCAGGTGAGAATAAAGAAATCTGTCATCATGCATCAACGTTGACTTTGAGAAGATTCATCCAAACTCAATTTAAGCTTCTTTACTTTGTATTGGACTTTAGAAGCATCACACACACACACACACACACACACACACACACACACCAGACACCAACCCTGATCAGTTCATGTCATATCTGATGAGAAAATAAACTTCAAGGGAAAATGTTCCTGTGGATCTTCTTCTTGATCCAGAGACCAATGAATCCAGGAGCCCTAAAACCAGAGGAGACAAAACATGGAATGAAACAATCATTTCACACACAAACATTCATCTGAAGAGCTTTAATGGAAACACAACAGTTTGAGTTTTGATGCTCATGTAACTCTAAACATCATCATCTCTTTACAATAATAATAAAGCAGCCATCTCCTTTTCACACAGCTGTAAACAGCTACAGCTGATCAAATCAGACTCAGAGAGTCAAATGAAACTCACTGAGTTCAGGCTTCTGTGTTTGTCTTTAAGCTGTTGGAAGCATCACTTGTTGCTCCTCGGCAGGTTTGAACACTGCTGTAATGTCAGAGGCTCAGAGTCAGCACACATCCCATCACTTCAAGTTAAAGAGAGCATTTTTAGATTCAAGAATAAAAACAGGATCTACTTACGAGACGGAGGGCGTTTGGCTGTAACAGAATCAAAAACAGTTCTTATCAGCGTCTTTGTCTCCTACTCAGTGTCACAAACATTCTCTCCACTGCTTTCTGTTCAGGCTCAGTTCTGTTCCAATCAAACTGCAGCTTTGGGCCTGATATGAACACATTCTGGGCTCTGTTTCTGTTTGAACTTTGTCATGTCACAGGAAAAATGAGAGCATGTTTAGTCTTTGGCCTCTCACCGTTTCTCTTCTTGTAAATGAAGAATCCAACCACGCAGATGAGGAGGAGAATCACTGCAGCCATGATGGGGATGAGGATCATGTAGACGGGATTCACTGTTCATCAGAAACAACAAAACAAAGTCACAATCTGAACCGCTGATGGAGTTTCAAGAGAAAAGCATTTGAACTTTTATCCTCCTTCAGTTTCATTCTCATTTTATTTGATCTGATTGTTTATCAACCTGAACTTCAGCTTTTTATAACTCATCAATAATTGTTGCACAAAGAGCTCTCTTTTCAAAACACAAGATGAAACATCAAGTTGTGTTTTGTGCGGTTCATGGTTGACATGTTTCTGAATAAATTAAAGGTCAGCACAGAGCAGACAGACAGCCCATCAATGATCCCTTTGGAGCACAGCATGGTGTTGAGCTCAAATCAATTCAAGGAGTTTGATTTGATTCTTTTCAGGATTTGCTGTCAGGACCCAGAGGTGGAGGTTTACAGCAGTTTATTATTGGTCTGAATGTTTGAGCTGTTTGTGTGAAATCTTATCAACATTCAGAGGTTTGAAAAGAAGACAAAGACAACGTATCCCATCCCAAACACCAGGGTTCATGTGAACAGCCCGCTCTCATCACTTCTGATTCCACTCTTACCGTAGTTTGTCCTGATCACGTCTTTGTTGAGTCTGGTGACCACGTCCTCCTTCACACCAGCCAGCTGGAACACACACTCGTAGCTCCCCCAGTCATCAGATGGAAGTCTCAGCAGGTCCACACTCATCTGGAAGGATCCGTCGTGGTTGGGAAGGATCTCTCCGTGCTCCACGTCGTCATGAAGCTCCTCTCCGTCTTTCCTCCAGAACATCACGGCACTGTTAGGGTAGAAACCTGAAGCGTGGCAGGTGACTGGAGAGGAGGGAGACTTCTGGAGGAGAGACACTGAGGGGACGTCTGGACAAGAAATCATAAAGACAGTTTACACTTTGTTTTTATCAACTTCACCTGCTGATCTTCATTTTAAAATACCTCAGTCAACACACGTCCACAAACATTTAGTGTGTGAGTAATAAAAAACTAAACAATTTCCACGGAAATCGTGAGAGGGGCTCGGGACGCATGCTGGCTGGCATACATACTCTTCTTGATATACTTTCTAATGTGTCCTCTCCCTAACTGTTGTGGGACAGTTAAAGCTACTCATGGGTTATAGGTGTGTTTGGTGAGATTGATGTGTGGTTACACATCCATACATGTGGTTTGTAGTTTAACTGAGGTCATATTTAACTCATTCACACAAATGCGCACTATGTGCCCACTGTTACATATAATTTTTACACTCTGGAAACACACAAACAGATATATGCATGCTTAGATGTGGTGGGGGTTTTGTCTGAACTGAGGTCCCTCAATCACGATCATAAATGCACACACCAAACACATAGGCGCGCTCCGCGCGCCATTTCAAAATGAAGAACCCCTCTGTGAGATGATTTGAATGGTGTAACATTGATTAACAAAAATACACACACAAACACAAAGAGTCATGAACGCTACACGTGCTTAAATGTGGTGGGTGTTTTGTGTAAACTGAGGTCCCTTAATCACAATCATAAACACACACACGTACACATAGGCGCTCTTCGCTTTCCTTTTCAGAGACAAGAATCCCCCTGTGAATGGCCTTCAATGATAAAACTTTGTTCAACGAAAAACAGACACACACCTACACACACACACACACACACACACACACACACACACACACACACACACACATACATACACACACATACACACACACACACACACACACACACACACACACACACACACACACACACACACACACAAAGACATGAGCATTACGCGCTAGAATGTGAGGGTGTTTAGTTTGAACTGAGGTACTTTAAACATCATCAATACAGTCACACACACATACACGTTTGTGCTCTTTACATGCCCCTTCAAGGACAAGAAAACCTTTGTGTTTAAGCTTTCATTGATAATACATTGCTTGATATGAGTTATTTCATTCAAAAGGAATCCTCACTCTCTCCGTGTGTGTGTGTGTGTGTGTGTACTTGTTTTGATAATATAGCCAGGATCTCCCAGAATGCCCCAGAATGTCCTTATGAGTCATCATTCATGAAGAGCTGCATGGTTTCCCTCTTCCGTCAGTCCTGCTGTGACTGACTGATGATGTCACGCACTCTGAGAGCTGAGTTTTAGTGAAAAAACTCAAAACTTTGTGTTGCTTTACCTTTGTTTTCTCAAAAACTGTTGAAGATAGCAGAATGCCCCTAGAAATTTAAGCTGTGGACGGATGTGTCAAGATTTTGAAGCAAGAATGATGTCTCTAGCTGAAAGTATGGCGAGGCAGGAGCAGTGGGAAATAGTGTGTTTTTTTGGTGTTCTCGGGAAGCCTCCCTATTCATTGTCTATAGGACTTTTTCGTCGGTTTTTCAGGGTTTTTTTTCGGCCAAAAAACACCGAAATTCTTAGAAAAGTCATAGCACACCATTCTGGACCGAGCCGCACATTTTGATATATAATTTGTTGGGGTTTTCTTAAAGCTCTGGGAGGAGAAGCGGTCCAAAGTTTTGTCCTTATGAGTCATCTTTCATGTAGAGCTGCGTGGTTTCCATGACGATTTAACTGAGAGCAGCTGTGGAGATCAAGGGACACCTCTTTGTGACAGCTGTTCTCTGCTGTTTTTTGGGATGAGGCATGTGTCCGAACAAATGCTCGCTGTGGCCAAACCGTTATAGCTATCAGAAAAACGAGCGCACCGTGAAAATCCAGACGGGCGGAGGAATCCGTCAATGTGCAGTTTATATTTGTAGGGTCAAGAATTTGCCCTCACGGCCGAGTTGAAAATGAGTGACCCTTTTCTGAAAAACCCGAGAGATTCATAAAGCAAGTAAATACAGAGAGGTGGTCAGGTTTGGCTGACAGTTGGCCCTTTCCTGACTAAGAGCTCCATCCTTTGACTTCAAAGGCTGCTTTGACAGAAGCGCAACGGAAATACCTACGTTTTGATGTAATTTTTATGACCGTGGAGTGAAATTTGTGGTCCCACGAGACATTTGTTTGGGAAATTCCTTGTGTGTCATGAGCTGCTGCTCCCACTCTAACTGATGATGTCACGCACTGTGAGAGCTGAGTTTTAGTGAAAAAACTCAAAACTTTGTGTTGCTTTACCTTTGTTTTCTCAAAAACTATTGAAGACAGCAGAATGCCCCTTGAAACTTAAGCCGTGGAATGATGTGTCAACGTTTTGAAGCAAGAATGACGTCTCTAGCTGAAAGTATGGTGAGGCAGGAGCCGTGTGAAAAAGTGTGTTTTTTTGGTGTTCTCGGGGAGCCTTCCCATTCATTCTTAATGGGACTGTTTCGTCGGTTTTTCGGGGTTTTTTTCGGCCAAAAATTGCCGAAATTCTTAGAAAAGTCATAGCACACCATTCTGGACCGAGCCGCACGTTTTGATATATAATTTGTTGGGGTTTTCTCAAAGCTCTGGGAGGAGAAGCGGTCCAAAGTTTTGTCCGGAAGATGAAGATGAAGATGAAAAAAGATGCGAACGGAAGAACAATAGTGGCTCGTGGCTTCGCCACGAGCCACTCTCCCCATAGCTTTGCTATGGGGAGAGTGGCTCATGCGAAGCCCGAGCCCCTAACTAGTTTATAGATAAATGAGTAAATAAATGAGCAGCAGAGGAGAAAAAAAGAGAAAATATATGTTGAGGGAAGCTGAGATGAATTATAAATATTACAGGATGAAGGAAAACTAAAAATATAAAGAAATATTCAGAAAGAGATTAAAAAAGGAGAGAGAGAGAGAGAGAGAGAGAGAGAGAGAGAGAGAGAGAGAGAGAAACTTGTGAAACATTCAGTTTGTTTTTTTAAATGAGGAGCATGAACATGTCTTCATGATAAAACACATCATGTGATTCTACCTGTTCTCAGCAGAGAGCTGCTTCCATACTTCACATACTTCTTCAGCCATTCAATGCACTCCTGAGTGAGGTAGTGTTTTCTCTGTGCTATATAAGCTTTGTCATTATTCCACTTCTGTTTGGAGATGAAGGCCTTTTGTTGAGCAGCCACATATGTCATTGTTGTGTAGTCCAGAGAGATCAAGTCTTCTCCATCATAACCATGCTGCATGTAACCACTGATCCTGTTAGTCTCATCATCCCACTCACAGCCGTACATCCACTGGTTAATGTGGACACCTGAGAGAGAGAGAGGGAGAGAGAGAGAGAGAGAGAGGGAGAGAGAGAGAGAGAGAGAGAGAGAGAGAGAGAGAGAGAGAGAGAGAGAGAGAGAGAGAGAGAGAGAGAGAGAGAGATCACAGCTCAGTCTGACTTTATCAGTTGACTAAATGTAAGGACAGCCTGAGGTCAACTTTTCAAAGTGCTTCATAATAAGACTGAAGGTTTCTGACTCTACAGATTAAAGCAGATTAACTGTCAGATTAAAGTGACTGGAGACACAAACTGTTTGAAGTTTCTGATTCAAAATCACAGAAATGATTCTTCAACCATCAAAACTCCTCCAAACATTTTCAGTCATCAGCTCATCATGAACTGACTCCATTCAACAGCACAACAAGTTCACTGTGGAAAAAACACACACGGTGCTCAACTCCAGTTCATCTCAGCTAATCTGTATTTATACCACACATGTATATTATGGGATGGACACGGTGCATCAGTCCAGTTAATGTCATCAAATCTGTTTTCTAGCAGACATTTAGAGCTCAAACTGATTCTGTTTGTCAGTGAAGATCATGTAATGAGTGTGTTTGATATGAACTGATACACACTTTAATCTGTTAACATCAATAAAGAAGATCATGTAATGAGTGTGTTTGATATGAACTGATACACACTTTAATCTGTTAACATCAATAAAGAGGTCAAATAATCCGTCACAACTTCTCAAAGAGCTGAAGAGAAATCTTTAAACCGCTTCTTTAGTCTGAGTCACACTGAACACATTCATGTTAACACTTAATTATGACACACAAACACTGTAGTCCTAATCTAATCTAATCTAACCTGTTCTAATCTAATCTAATCTAATCTAATCTAATCTAATCTAATCTAATCTAATCTGTCATTGTTTTGTAGATCATGGACTCTGTGTTGTGGGGACAGCAGAGTCTGGCTGTTGAACTTCTTGAACCTCTGATCTTATCTGGTCTGGTCTAGTCTGGTCTAATCTAATCCAATCTAGTCTAATCTAATCTAATCTAATCTAATCTAATCTAATCTAATCTAATCTAATCTAACCTGTTCTAGTCTAATCTAACCTGATCTGATCTAATCCAATCTAATCTAATCTAATCTGTCATTGTTTTGTAGATCATGGACTCTGTGTTGTGGGGACAGCAGAGTCTGGCTGTTGAACTTCTTGAACCTCTGATCTGAATGTGGTTTTCATCATGTGCTCCTGTCAGCAGCTTCATTCAAACATGCTGCTCCTCCTCTCATGTGTGGACCCAGCACAAGCAGCCTGTGTCCCATTTACGGTCCTGCTCCTCAGGTTGAGAAACCAGGCAGTAATGCTCCTCTATCAGCTGTGTGTTGTTGAGCTGCTGTGATAAACAGGTTTCCTCAAAGAGAGTTCATGTGGAGCGACTCACTGTGGGCCCCTCAGAGGAGTTATTCTGATCTAATCTGTGGAGATTAAGAGTTCATCATCTCTGTAGATTATTATGGGATGGACAGAAACACTGGATCAGAGCAGTACAGCAGCACCCAGTGGTCTGAGTGTCAGTGAGGTTTCTGTTCAGTCATCAAACACTCAGACTGTGTGTGTGTGTGTGTGTGTGTGTGTGTGTGTGTGTGTGTGTGTGTGTGTGTGTGTGTGTGTGTGTGTGTTTGGTAACAACTCTGTTTCCTTAAATTCAGGCTGAAGATATGAACAACATTTAATCAGGAGAAACTTAAACATGAACAAACCTCCAGTTTGGTTGAAGAGCTGCTTTGCTGTTTCAATGTTGACTTTGAAGGTCTGCTGGGTACCCAAACAGATCTCAGTCTCTATCTCCCAGTACTGAGGATCATCCTCTGTGACTCTGCTCATCCAGTCCTGTTTGGGAACTGCTCTCTTGGTGTTACTGTCAAAGTGGACCATCTGCTCATCATCAACCAGCCCAACAAGCACAAACTCTGGGAAGTCTGGGAGTCCAGAAGAAGCCGTGTAGAAATACTTCAGAGAGTGAATCACTGTGAGGACAAAATATTTTCATCAGTTTGATTTTATCACTTTGTTTTTTCAATCAGTGAACAAAGTGATGATCCAGCACACACATCAAAGACTTCAACATTCAACACAGCTTTATAAGCTCTGAACAGTCAGTAAACAACATTCATTTAAAGATCTAAAACAAAACTCTTCATCCTCAAACTCCTGATGACGAGTCTGAGAAAATGATTTTTACTTTTCTTTTTTTAAACACGAATCATCAAACAAGTCAAACATTTCAGAGGAGCAGTTTTCACCTGACTGTCACTGACAGATTTATATCAACAGTTTTTATTTTCTATATCTTTTTTTAATCTGTGGTCATCTGGATGTGAAGTCAAACTCCAGTTTAGTTTCCTGTTAGTGGAGTTTTTGATTTGTCTTTATGATCATTAGCAGTTTACACTCTCATTATTTAATGATTTTAAAGATGAAATCAAAAACCTCTGAACAAAGGTGTGTTGATTTCCTCTTTTTATTGCTCTTGTTTTCTTCACTTCAGTCAGTTATCATCAAATCTATATTTTAGGATTTCTGTTATTGAATTTTGATTCTTTTAACTCAAGTTGAACAAAGTGATTCTCAAACTTCATTTGTCACTAAGTATCAGTGATGCTGCTTTAAAATCAAACACTTTAATAAAGTCTAAAATCATTGATGAGATTCTGACTGTTTCTCTCCATAAACTGATTTTACTCATAAATTACTGTCAGCAGAGTGAACTTCATGGAGTTTATTTTTGATTTGGTTTTGGTCAAATATGTGACTGATCATTTTAAATCCTGCTCTGTCGTCTGCTTCCTGAACATCATTTCTCTTTCTTCAACTGCTCTTGAAAACAATCTGCAGCACTGCTCACATTTAAAGATCTGAATCTGCTTCTCTTTGATTCAAATTATAATAATAATTATAACAATGATAAAGATGGAATTCTATTGGTCAGAAATGATGTGGTAAAATCCAAAGATCAAATCACTTCAGAGGTTTAAACTATTTTTCTTTGTGGTCATAATTCAGTCTGAACAGGACATTACAGCTGAAAATTACTGTTGTGACTGCCCTCTGCTGGACAAACTCTGTAATGATCAAACTTTTTCTGATGAGCTCAAAATCTGCTTCTGTTTCCTGTTAGTTTCAGTCCAATAAACACTCAAAGCAACATGTCAGTAATAAACTAATATCAGCTGGTAGATCACTTTAGATCTCTGTGGACCACAAGAAGACCAGTCAGCACTTCATGGAGCTAAAGGGGGTCCAGATAAAGACCAAAGATCTCCAAACAGCCTCATGTTGCACAAAGACTGAATGTAATGATCAGAACCAACACAAATCAATACAGATGGGGATTATCTTCAAGAGTTCAGTCTAATATTGTATCACTTAGAGAACACAGTTGCAGAGTTCAAACACCTTCAGGAGGTGAACTTCCTGTTTGTGCAGACAGTCACTGATCATGAGTCTGTTTCTGTCAGCAGCTCATCCTCAGGGGGCATCAGGGACGTTTTGGTCCTTTCAGATCATTTTTTGCTTGATTTTTGGCCATAACTTTGGTTTTGTTACTCCATATGAAATGATTTTTTGCAAGGAGACTTTTTGAGGAAAATTTTTAAAATTCAAATTTCTAAATTTTTCCTGGGTCAATAATACACCAGGGGAAAATTTACTACCCTTTGAGGATATCAGAGGACAAAACTGTCCTCAACCAAAAACTGATATAAAAACATAACAGATTCATATTTTTTTCTACTTTTTTCCCCCTCAAATCTCTTAAACCACTTCAGACCCAATCAAATATACCAAACCCTTTAAATGCCAGTATGATTATATGATGTCACAGATCTATTTAGAAAAATACACATAAAGTGAGTTATTTTACATAAAACAAATGTTGGAGGGCTGGAGATTTTTTTCTAGAGAAAAGGCCTAAATATACATAAGATTAATCATAAAATTGATTTTTTTTTGCAGTGACAGATTCTTTGTTTACTACCCTTTGAGGGTGTTAGAGGGCAGAAATGCCCTCTATCAAAAAAACTGCTATAAAAAGATAACAGAATTTTTTTTTCTACTTTTTTTGCTCAAATCTTTTAATCAGCTTCAGAACTAATAAAAAATACCAAATATCTAATTATTTTTTGTGATTTTAACCCTTTAAATGCCAAACAGATCACATGATATCAGGTTCTTAGAGGACAATAGACTTCCATTATGACCACAATTTTTATTCATGCTGTTATAACTCTAAATAGTCATGCTCTTTCTGACTTCAGGGTTTCATTTTGAAGAAAAATAGTCATATTTGTCATTTTTACTGTTCAGACAATTTTCCCATTGTAGATCTCTGCATGTTCTTGCTCTCTGTTCCTGTTTGAATATGTGTAAATGTATGTTTGTTTGTTTGTGTGTGTGTGTGTGCGTGCGCATGCATGTGTGTGTGTGTGTGTGTGTGTGTGCGCGTGCATGTGTGTGTGTGTGTGTGTGTGTGTGTGTGTGTGTGTGTGTGTGTGTGTGTGTGTGTGCTGTCTTTGAAGTGAAGAAGTGGAGGGACTGACCTTTGCTTTTCCTGATTGTAGAACTTGTTTAGTCTGATAATTTGTCTGTTCCACACAAACATACATGCACTCTCTTGAAGTACAAAGTAAATGAACCATTCACACTTTGTGTGCAGCTGTCTTACTCTTTTGGATAGGGCGCATTCACACTGGATCCATCTCTGGAATGGAGCAGAGCGCAGCGCAGCAGTGACGTAGTTTTGGTATGCCAGGATGAGATTTATGTCAGGAGCCAGTACATGATGCTTTATTTTGAAATGACTGGTTTCTCTGTTCTTATCATGTCAGGTTTCCTGTTTGGTACGATCTGCTTTGCAGAGTTTGATGCGTGCCTGCAGCATACTCAAATTAATCAAATAATTTCCAATTAATCAAATTGGCATTTAAAGGGTTGAAATAAGAAAAAATATTTAAATATTTGATTCTTTTTATTAGCTATAAAGCTAATTCAGAGATCCGAGAAAAAAAAGTAGAAAAAAATGTTATTCTGTTATAGTTTTATAGCAGTTTTTTGGTCGAGGACATTTTTGTCCTCTAATACCCTCAAAGGGTAGTAAATCAACAATTTGACACTACAAAAAAAAAAAAAAAGCATCAAATTAAATTTTATTACTAATCTAATGTATATTTAAGCCTGACCTCTAAATCAAGTCCCCAGCCCTCCAACATTTTTAATATATAAAATAACTCATTTTATGTGTATTTCTCAAAATAAATACAGTGACATCATGAAATCAAATTGGCAATTAAAGGGTTGAAATTAACAAAAAATATTTAAATATTTTATTTCTTTGTTTGGGTCTGAAGTGGATTAAGAGAGCTGAGCAAAGAAAAGTATAAAAAATTATTACTTAGATGAAGTTTAGTGACTGTCAGACTATGAAGATGCATGATGTTAAATCAGGTTCAAAGGTTTTGATCATAAAAAAACAACAACTGAAGTTTTTCATGACATCATGAGTGACAGCACAACAAAGAAGGTGAAGAACAATCATGCTGCATTAAGGAAACGTAGGTACCACAAGAACAATGACTCTTCACTTTCTATTCACTTTATTCATGGATTGGCAGAAAAAAAGGACGCCAGTGGAAAAAGTTCCCTTTAGCAAGCTGTTTCAGACCACTCTTTGCACCAATGGAATTATAAAAGCAATTAACTATGCCAGATTGTGCACTTGTACAGTTCTCATGGTACCTACGTTTCCTGAAGGCAGCGTGATTGAGGAAAGCCCTCAGCTTTCTGTTATGCTGTCACTCATGATGCCACGCCCCCCACACCAGATAAGAGTGAAAGTGAAAAAAAATTATCTAATGAAAAAAATAATTAAATAAATAAAGTGTAAAAATCTGAAACTGAAACTGAAAAAAATAAGACCTCAGATATTAAAATATATATGAAAGTGAAAACTGAAAACAAATCATTAAATCAAAAGAATTATTTCAGAATTAATTCAAAATTATATTTAACTTGAAAAAAACTTTTCATAAACTGTCTTTAATTTAATACATTGATGTATACTTCAGGGCGCAGCTGTTAGTGCTGTTGCTTCACAGCAAGAAGGTCGCCGGTTCAAACCCTGATTCGGGCACGGTCTGCCTTTCTGTGTGGAGTTTGCATGTGTGGGTTCTCTCCTGGTACTCTGGCTTCCTCCCACAGGCCAAAAACATGCTCGCTAGGTCAATTGGTGATTCTCAAGTGAGTGTGAAAGGTTGTCTGTCCTTATGTGTCAGCCCTGCGATTGACTGGCGACCAGTCCAGGGTGTACCCATAGACTGTATAATTAATGGACGTGGTCTCCGCGACGTCACTCGTCTGTTCCTGAAACGGACTTCTGAAGCCAAATGGCTGGGGCGGCCATACTGGAAATGAGGCGTACTGTGAGCCTCCACAGCAACAACCATAGGACTCTCCATAGTCACGTGAGCTGAGCTGTGCCTCTGATTGGACGAACTGGCGAGCTTAATATTGTGGAAACTGCTGAATTAGAAAAAAAATCACTCCCCCGTACAGTGCGTGCTGTTAGTGAAATTAGTGATTCAGACGGGAGACATTCTTTGTACCAGGCTGTAAATAGGCTCATTCTGGCCGTGAAAAAAGCTTTTTTTGGCTTGGTGTGTACGTGACTTCCAGTACTTTCGGTGCCAGCCTCAAGTGAACACTCGAGGAACAGCAGACTTTAGCACTTCCGCACTGTCTCATATTTTCAGACTGGAGGTTGCCGCTTGGGTGTACCCCGCCTTTCGCCCAAAGCCAGCTGGGTTAGGCTCCAGACACCCGCGACCCTCAACAGGACAAGCGGTAAAGAAAAGAAATGAATATTTCAAAGTTCAAAACTTGAACTCGAACTCAGTTTTTTTTATTTCAAATGATCAAAAATTTGGACCCTGATTTAACACCATAAAGATGTGGGGTTATTTTTAAATGAATTAAATTTTCCAAATAACAGACGACCTCTAGTTTCTAGTCATACGCAGTTTTTACAGCTTCTAGACTGACTTTAACTGATCTATAGAAAAACATTATTGTAAAACATTTCTTCCTGTTGTCTTTCTTTGTTCCAGTTTTTTGTGTCGCTTTCTTATTTTTTCTTTAATGTTATCAAATATTTTGCATGTACAGAGCTCATGACCTGTCCTCAGTGATGGTTCAACATGACTTTTTGTTTTTAGCCCTTCTTAGAATGAACTTTTCTCTCTGATGATGTAACAACACGAACAGACAGATTAACTGATCTGACATATATATATATATATATATATATATAAAACTTATATAAATATAAGTTTACTCCTAACATTTCACCAACATGCTGAAGATCTGGAGATAACATCAAACACTATGAATCCTAAACTCCTGTGAACAGCCTGAAAACACTCGAAGCATTGTGTGTGTGTGTGTGTGTGTGTGTGTGTGTGTGTGTGTGTGTGTGTGTGTGTGTGTGTGTGTGTGTGTGTGTGTGTTGTTTTCTTTTACTCACCTGCCGTCGTGTCGTGTCGGAATAATCCGAGGATTAAAGGGATTATCAGAAACTTCATCCTGACCTGCGACTTTTCTTAAACTTTGACGAATTTACAGCTGAGTGATTTTCTACAGACAGAGAGGCAGGGCGCGATTCCATCTCAGGATCCAGCCGTGAAACGAAGTCAGGAGAGTAAGGAGAGCTGACGTCATTCCTGTCTTCAGCCAATAGAAATTCAGTGTGAGCACAGACCTCACTAGTATCTCGGTAGAACTGACTCACTGAGGTTATGAAGGAAAGTGAAAGTAAAGCAGCTCGTTTCTGCTCTAACAGCGCTTCTCTGCTTTCATCACAAATAAAGTAGTTTCTGATCAAACACTGAGTCATGTGACATATGTGATAACTTTGAGGGGAGGTCAGAGGTCATGTTTACAGATCAGTAAAGATGCAGTTTGTTACATTTGTAGCTATTTGAGTCTTATTGTGATTTAGTTTTTAAACCTGCTCTAGGACTGAAAACAGCCATAACAACAAAAAACAATCTGAAGTATAGATTTGAAGCTGTTACAGAGAGTAAGTGTGTTTGAGGTGCTTCTCCCTCGTGCTTCAAACCTGCTGAGCTCTGTGATTGTTTCATGTTTTAACTACATCTGTGTAGAGTCAGAACAATAAATGATGGCATGCTTCACCTTTTACACCAGCCTTAGCACAAATAAGCCCTTCTGCCCTAAATTAAAGTCAATATAGACTAAATCAAAGATCAGATCAAGTCAGCTCTGTGTGGAAGGTTAAACGCTCCTCATCAGATCTGAACTCATGTACGCTGAAAACTGCTGAATCAGAATAATAAGACACCTTTGTTGATGTTTGAATGCCTGATGCTGTTTTTCATTTGCTCTGTCTTTAGTGCTGTATGACTCTCTTTCACTCTTCACTCACAGATTTTTAAACACTTCTTTTAAAGTGATGCTGTTTTAGTATCAAACTTAACCTGTTTCACCATCAAAGCGTTAGCTCTTCTTCTGTCTAGATGTGAAAT
The DNA here is from genome assembly GCA_030710495.1 of Labroides dimidiatus. NCBI lineage: Eukaryota > Metazoa > Chordata > Actinopteri > Labriformes > Labridae > Labroides > Labroides dimidiatus. The sequence continues at coordinate 3,284,280 of CM061155.1, forward strand.
TGTTGTTGTTGTTTTGTCACATTGAGACCTGACCTCTGGGTGAGAGAAGCTCATCATCCTCACTAATGATCCATACCTGATTCAGCTGTTTAGACTTTACTGAAGCCAGCTGCAGGAGTGACATAAACCTGTACTGTTGTGGGAATGACAGGGAGCTGTGAAAGTGTATGATCAGTTCTGAAGTGTCTGACAAATCATGAAGAACAAGAAGCTGTCCATATCACTCTATTTATTTATTGATGCTCATGAAAAGACAGAGACGTGCTGCAGAGAGATGGAAATGACAGATGCTCAAACAGCTCTTCTTTCTGTGATGGTTGAAGGCTGGATGCTGTGGCGTAAGGTGGAGAGGTCAGGGAGGAGAGGGGACTGGGAGGATGTGCCCACATCCAGCTTGAGCCCCAGCTGGTTCCAGACTCAAACATAGCAGCTCCTGGACTGAACACCTCCTCTTCTCCTCTTCTCCTCTCCTCCCTGACCTTTGTAATCAGATTTTGAAATCAAGGTGAACAGATGGACTGCAAAGGTGAGACATTTGAGATCTGGATGATTGTTGTAGCTGAGTAAATGAAGGATGGTGACATGTAGCCATGCTTACGCACACTGCAGCTGAAATAAGGTCACTGTGGCTGAACAGAACCAGTAAATCCTGTTCAGGTTTACCTTCACAGGAAAGTAAGTGACAGCGCCTCTAGTGGTCATGTTAAGTATGTGTCATGGAGCTGCTGAATGGAAACCACCTGGTTATGTCAGCTGACTTTACCTGCTTTTAAAAACATCACATGTAGCCTAAATGATCTCTCTCACATGTATTCACCAGATAGAGGATGGATTAAATCAAAGTCATTCATGGTGTCAGAATCTGAACGGACTCCTCGCTCATGAGTGTCTTCTCTGCATTCCACCGGACTTTCTGTGTTAAAAGAGCTAATAGCTAAAGCTAACCAGAGTTACACCACGTCGCTGAAATGGCAGAGGTATTTCGTAGACCAGACCCTGTTTTTATTTAATGGAAATGTTGCCGAGAGCTGGCGGATATTTGAGAGGGAGTATGACATCTTTATTGCAGCAGCACACTTCGATAAGCCTGCAAGGACCAAGGCAGATATCCTCCTCAATTTAGCAGGACCGGAAGCAATAGAGCAGGAACGTTCATTCGTTTATGCAGCTGAAGTGTGTACACCTGGGGAAGATGGAGAAATGATCAGCCCTGCAGAATCCAGAGAGGACCCAGAGTGTCTGAAAAGGAAATTTCGGGAAATATGCAACCCCCAAAACAACAAAACAATTGAAAGGCACAGGTTTCATTCAAGAAACCAGAGACAAGGTGAGAGCATTGAGTCATTCATCAGTGACTTAAGGATTAAAGCTAAGAGCTGCCATTTTGGAGATTTAACTGATGAGCTGATCTGTGACTGGATAGTGTGTGTCATTACCAGTGAATCTTTAAGGAAGACACTTTTAAGAGACAGTGACCTGAACCTAAATAAAGCCACAACTGTCTGCCACATTCATGAAATGACAGAGCAAAGCAGCAAGACATTAGCCTTACAAACTACCAATGTTGACACTATAAAGCCAGTTTCACATAGTTATCTCAATAACTGCGGGAGCAGCCATGCAGCCAAGCGGGAAAAGTGTCCAGCAATCAGACAGCAGTGTCACAACTGCAAGAAAATGAACCATTTCAAGAAATGCTGCAAGTCTAAACCATGTAGCCAGTCCAGCTTTAACAGAAGGGCTGCAGGACACTCAGTACATGAAGTAGCAGGAGAAGAGCCTGTTACATCCAGTAAAGAAACATTTTATGTGGATGGTGTTGACATCGACAAGAACATCGCTAGCATAAATCCTCAAAGTGACGAAAAGATGAAGGATTTGTGACAGTTCACATCAACAACAAGCCCAATGAAATGAAAGTAGAAACAGGTGCGAAATGCAATGTGATGTCACAGAAGACATTTAATAAAGTGGGAAATAAAGAGCAACCTGTAAAGCAGGAGAAATCCACAAACCTTGTTGCTTATGGAGGCAGTAAAATTGAAGCCAAGGGCATTGTCACACTGTCCTGCAGCTTAAAAGAACAGCACCATACCTTACCCTTCTTCATTGTAGACAGAGAAGTGCAGCCACTGCTAGGATTTCATGCTTGTGAACTTTCGTTCATTCCAAACTTCAGTGACATTGCAGCACCACTTAGAAAACTAACTCACAAAGAAACTGCTTAGTGCTGGTTTCAGCAGCATCAAGAAGCTTCTGATCGTCTCAAAACATAGGTGTAATATCATCAGTCACAGAGCCTACTGATTGGGTCTCATCCATGGTGGCAGCACACAAAAAGACAAAGACGAGATAAGACTGTGCATCAACCCAAAAGATCTCAACACAGCTCTCAATCGACCCCACTGTCCCATGCGTACTGTGGAGGAAGTTGCAGCACAGATGACAGGTGTGACTGTGTTTGCTGTTTTGGATGCTAAGAACTCTTTCTGGCAAATACAGCTTAACAAACAATCTTTGATGCTAACAACATTCAGCACACCCTTTGGACGCTTCAGATTTCTCCGCATGCCCTTCGGCATAAACTCTGCAAGTGAAGTATTTCAGCGTTCAATGGAGCAGCTTTTTGCATGTTATGCATGTTCAGTGACCGTTGATGACATCATCATTGGAGGCTGTGATGTTGCTGAACATGATGCAAATTTAAAGAAAGTGCTTGATCGAGCAAGAGGGGTCAACCTCTGACTGAATCCGGCAAAGTGCAAGTTTCGCCTGGATCAAGTTTGCTATGTGGGCCACATCTTCACAAGTGGAAGACTGCTGCAATCCTGAAAATCCTTAACAGCCTCCACAGTGGGCATCAAGGTATTGTTAAGTGTAGAGCCCGAGCTCACCAGTCTGTCTGGTGGCCAGGACTTTCAGTACACATCAGTCAGCTGGTAGAGAACTGTGATGTATGCTCACAGCACAGAGCAGAGCACAGAGAGCCCTTGTTAACCACACCAGTGCAGAGTGACCCTGGCAGAGAGTGGGCACAGACGTGTTCTTCTGGGAAAAAAAGATCTACCTACTTGTAGTTGATTATTTTTTGCGTTATATTGAAGTAGCACATCTTTCTGTCACTTCTGCTAACACTGTCATTGCTGCTCTGAAGGACACGTTCAGCCACCATGGGATACCCGAGACGGTTGTATCAGATAATGGACCACAATATAGTTGTGAGCTGTTCAAAGACTTTTCCATAGAGTTTGGATTTGCGCATGTCACCACTAGCACCAGATATCCACAGGCAAATGGAGAAGCGGAGCGTGCATTGGCTACTGTGAAATCGTGCCACTCCTCTGGATTGTGGGTATTCTCCAGCACAACTCCTCATGGGCAGACAGCTACGTACCACCATACCACAGCTACCAGCATCCTTCCTGCCCAGGCGGCCAAACATCAGAGGATTCAGGAAGTTGGAGAAGCGGTCAAAAGAAAACCAGCAGCGCATCTACAACCTGCTTCACAGAGTCTGCACCCAGCAGCCACTACTACAGGGCCAAAATGTGTGGCTTCCAAGAGAGCAGACAAAAGGGACAGTTATTCAGCAGGTTACAACACCTGGGTCATACATCATTCACACAGACTTAGGCCAGGTGAGGAGAAAACACACACACATGCGCACTCTAAACCATTCACCACCTCAGACACCACCCGAAACAGTTGTTACAACTCCAGAGCCAAGTAACATAGAGCCTCACAAAAACATCACTCCAATTGCTGGTTTATAAATCATTAAATGGTTTAGGGCCAAAATATATCAGTCATCTTCTGATCCAGTACGAACCATCAAGATCACTCAGGTCATCTGGATCAGGTCTACTTTCAGTCCCAAGAGTTAGAGGCAAGCATGGAGAAGCAGCATTCGGCTTTTATGCTCCAAGTATCTGGAACAAACTTCCAGAAAATATCAGGTCTGCTGAAAAGCTCCTTTAAATCCAGGTTAAAGACTCACCTTTTTACAGCTGCTTTTAATTAAACAAATCATTTTAATATCAGTTTTCTTGCACACCTCTGCATTCTGCACTGTGACTTTTATACTTATATTTTAAAATATTTTAATATATTCATACCTTCTTTTTTTGCCATTTTACTTTCTTCTATTTTATTATTATTATTATTATTATTATTATTATTATTATTATTATTATTATTATTATTATTATTATTATTATTATTATTAATGCTTGTTTAATTAATTTTTAAATTGTGTTTTTTTAATGTTTTGCCTCTATGTGAAGCACTTTGAATTGCCTTTTTGCCGCTATGTGCTATATACAAAACCAGTGAAGTTGGCACCTTTGGTAAATCTTAAAAAACAGAATACAATCATTTGCAAATCATTTTCAACCTGTATTCAATTGAACACTCAGCAAAGACAAGATACTTAACATTCGAACTGGTAAACTTTGTTATTTTTTGAAACTATTAGCTCATTTTGGAATTTGATGCCTGCAACATGTTTCAAATAGCTGGCACAAGTGGCAAAAAAGACTGAGAAAGTTGAGGAATGCTCATTTAACATTTGCAACATCCCACAGGTGAACAGGCTGATTGGGAACAGGTGGGTGCCATGATTGGGTATAAAAGCAGCTTCCCTGAAATGCTCAGTCATTCACAAACAAGGATGGGGCGAGGGTCAACACTTTGTGAAAAAAATGCGTGAGCAAATTGTTGAACAGTTTAAGAACAACATTTCTCAATGAGCTATTGCAAGGAATTTAGGGATTTCATCATCTACGGTCATATCGGTACGGTCCGTAATATCATCAAAAGGTTCACAGAATCTGGAAAAATCTCTGCACGTAAGCAGCAAGGCTGAAAACCAACTGTACATACAGGTTTTGGAGCAACATATGCTGCCATCCAAGCCACGTCTTTTTCATGGACGTCCCTGCTTATTTCAGCAAGACAATGACAAGACACATTCTGCACCTGTTACAACAGCATGGCTTCGTAGTAAAAGAGTGCAGGTACTAGACTGGCCTGCCTGCAGTCCAGACCTGTCTCCCATTGAAAATGTATGGAGCATTATGAAGCATAAAATACAACAACGAAGACCCTGGACTGTTAAACACACCTAAGCTGTGCATCAATCAAGAATGGGAAAGAATTCCACCTGAAAAGTCACCTGAAAATATCTTGTCTTTGCCGTGTATTCAACTGAATGTAAGTTGAAAAGGATTTGCAAATCATTGTATTCTGTTTTTTTTTTACGATTTACACAACATGCAAACTTCACTGGTTTGGGGTTTTGTAAATACACTTGCCTTGCCTTGCCTAACACGAAGGGTCTCACAGACACACACACACACACACACACACACACACACACACACACACACACACACACACACACACACACACACACAGGATTTTCATGATAAAGACAAGAGGATAAAACAGCAGCTGAATGTTTTCCAGGAACAACACCTACTTCAAACGATGACAGTCCTCAATGTGTAAATAATATGAGAGAAAGCCGACCCTACGTGATGGTCTTCTTTCTGGTTTTTCTCCTGGAGAACTCCTCCACCACATCATTCAGATCCTGGTCTGTTTTCCAAACCGCCTACTCCAGACTACATGTGGATGTAGTCTGTGCTCTGACTTCTGCTGGGTCTGTTCTCTGGTTTTCAGTTTAGGAAAATAGAACTACAGCTGATGGGTTTTTCAATGTTTAACTTTAATTTAAAATATAAACATAAATAGAATTAAGCAATGGAAGAAAATAGTAAATATATTTTAGCAGAGATTGTAATTTCTGTGCTTTTGGTCCTTTTATTATAGTAAGGGGCAAATTTTAACTTTATAAAGAAAAACAAACTCAGAGAGATTTCAGGGTCCTGTTTTTATGAATAAACATTTTGAAAAGGCATTAAAATGATATTACAGCAGAATCATCACATTTGATTTTTATTCTCACACCAAAAGATATATCTTTATTGAAAATACACCCAGAACAGATTGGCTTTTTATTTTTATGGAGAAACAACTTTAAAATGATTAACATGTGTTTTTTAAAGAGTCTATCAGTGGTTTGTATGAGTTTGATGAATATGTAGAAGTAAACTCCTCTTTTACGACTAGAAGTGACAAGATCAACTGTTTCTTTCACATCACTTCACTTCTATGGCACAGACAGTTTACCGCCAGTGTTGTTGTAGTAATTCACCCAAACCTGATTGCCACCCGCATCAACAAACAGCATTAGCGCCGTGCATTGTGGGAAACAGTATGTCAGTTCGACTGGTCTGATGCATACTGAGAAATTCCCGGATCAGTAGGACATCCAGGAATTTTTGTCATACTGCAGATTTTGCAAGTTTTTCTCATACTGCCAACTGCAAACTGAATTTCAGTCAAATCAGTAAGAACTGCTGGTGTCGTAGGCGGTTTGGAAAACAGACGTGTTCTGGGATGAGATCAGACTGTAGGATCACAGAATGTTTGCAGGTCACTGTGGGGTCTGGACTTGTGACAAATAAATGTAACCCAATATATGACAGAGACTGATTTAGAGAGGAGCTGGAGGACGACTGAACAGAGCTGTGATGTCATTTGTTGCTGGGCAGATTACAGTTCAACAGGTTTGCTCAGGTTGTTGAAAATCATCTCACCAGGTGGTTGAAAGAAGGATGAGTCTGTGTTCTTTGACAGGATAATAAAAGTTTATAGACTAAAGAGCAAAAACATCCTTTCCTTATTCCTAAGTGCGTACTTTAATGAACAGGTCTGATATTTATTTGAGATGAAACTTTTCCTATGAGCTCAGATCCTGAGAAGTTTGACCTTTTTTTCATCTTCAAATAAAATGACCCTCCAACTATCTGAAAAAGTTCATGTTTCTGTTTGTGTTCTGAGTTTATCACATCCAAACTAAAGCTTTCCATTCAGTCTGTGTGAAATCACAAAAAAGAGACGTCACGTTTGGAGTTTTAGGAACTTTATTGGAACTCAAAGAGAAAGTAAAAAACGCTGACAGAGCAAAGCATCTTCATTTCCAGGTTAACCTGAGACACCCAACACCACTCATTTAGAGAAGAACAAATCATATCTGACTGAAACAAACATTTACACCATGATCCCAATCAGCTCCAGAGTTAACAGCCCTGAACTGATTCAAAGTCTCAGTTCAAAGAACATTTTCATCTCTAGACTGAGAATTTGACACTTGGCTGCTTTCACATCTATGAAGACTTCAAACTTACTTTGATAATATGGAAGAAAAATCAACACAGCGTCCGGTTCATGATGAAAAGCCTTAAAGATAAATGATGTTTTCCTCCAGTCTTTCAGCTTCTCATTTCACACAAATATACAACTAATATTTACAAAGAAGCACGGGGGCTTTGAGCCAGGTGCAAATCTGTGCTGAATGAATTTCAGTTGATTTAAAGGTGATTGAACATCATGATGAAAAAGTCAATCCAAAGCAAAAATAAAGAGGGAGAGGTGGAGCAGTGGACTGATATCTGGAGGACAAACATCTGAAGTGACAGCCAACGATCAATCTGCTTCAAGTCATCAAACATTTCCACTTTACCAGAACATTCTCTGTATAAAGAGTCAATACAATCAGCTGTTTGACCAGAGTCTGTGTTTGAAGCTACGTGTTGCTAAATGTCTGAGCCCATGAGCCCAGACGAGTACAGATGAGAACATGTGAGGGTTTGTCTGTGGTCAGTGAGTCTTTATGTTGATTAACGCAGGTTTAATAAAAACTGATTGAAGCTCCAAGCTCCCAACACCTGAAGTATCAAACAGCAGCTATGGTGGATCTGTTTGACATGAAGATCAAAGCTCTATAATGCACATGAAAAACACAGTGTGATGCTTTCATGGAGGAATATTGTTGAACGTCTCTCCAGGTGAGAATAAAGAAATCTGTCATCATGCATCAACGTTGACTTTGAGAAGATTCATCCAAACTCAATTTAAGCTTCTTTACTTTGTATTGGACTTTATAAGCATCACACACACACACACACACACACACACACACACACACACACACACACACACACACACACACACACACACACACACACACACACACACCAGACACCAGCCCTGATCAGTTCATGTCATATCTGATGAGAAAATAAACTTCAAGGGAAAATGTTGCTGTGGATCTTCTTCTTGATCCAGAGACCAATGAATCCAGGAGCCCTAAAACCAGAGGAGACAAAACATGGAATGAAACAATCATTTCACACACAAACATTCATCTGAAGAGCTTTAATGGAAACACAACAGTTTGAGTTTTGATGCTCATGTAACTCTAAACATCATCATCTCTTTACAATAATAATAAAGCAGCCATCTCCTTTTCACACAGCTGTAAACAGCTACAGCTGATCAAATCAGACTCAGAGAGTCAAATGAAACTCACTGAGTTCAGGCTTCTGTGTTTGTCTTTAAGCTGTTGGAAGCATCACTTGTTGCTCCTCGGCAGGTTTGAACACCGCTGTAATGTCAGAGGCTCAGAGTCAGCACACATCCCATCACTTCAAGTTAAAGAGAGCATTTTTAGATTCAAGAATAAAAACAGGATCTACTTACGAGACGGAGGGCGTTTGGCTGTAACAGAATCAAAAACAGTTCTTATCAGCGTCTTTGTCTCCTACTCAGTGTCACAAACATTCTCTCCACTGCTTTCTGTTCAGGCTCAGTTCTGTTCCAATCAAACTGCAGCTTTGGGCCTGATATGAACACATTCTGGGCTCTGTTTCTGTTTGAACTTTTGTCATGTCACAGGAAAAATGAGAGCATGTTTAGTCTTTGGCCTCTCACCGTTTCTCTTCTTGTAAAAGAAGACTCCAACCACGCAGATGAGGAGGAGAATCACTGCAGCGATGATGGGGATGAGGATCATGTAGACGGGATTCACTGTTCATCAGAAACAACAAAACAAAGTCACAATCTGAACCGCTGATGGAGTTTCAAGAGAAAAGCATTTGAACTTTTATCCTCCTTCAGTTTCATTCTCATTTTATTTGATCTGATTGTTTATCAACCTGAACTTCAGCTTTTTATAACTCATCAATCATTGTTGCACAAAGAGCTCTCTTTTCAAAACACAAGATGAAACATCAAGTTGTGTTTTGTGCAGTTCATGGTTGACATGTTTCTGAATAAATTAAAGGTCAGCACAGAGCAGACGGACAGCCCATCAATGATCCCTTTGGAGCACAGCATGGTGTTGAGCTCAAATCAATTCAAGTAGTTTGATTTGATTCTTTTCAGGATTTGCTGTCAGGACCCAGAGGTGGAGGTTTACAGCAGTTTATTATTGGTCTGAATGTTTGAGCTGTTTGTGTGAAATCTTATAAACATTCAGAGGTTTGAAAAGAAGACAAAGACAACGTATCCCATCCCAAACACCAGGGTTCATGTGAACAGCCCGCTCTCATCACTTCTGATTCCACTCTTACCGTAGTTTGTCCTGATCACGTCTTTGTTGAGTCTGGTGACCACGTCCTCCTTCACACCAGCCAGCTGGAACACACACTCGTAGCTCCCCCAGTCATCAGATGGAAGTCTCAGCAGGTCCACACTCATCTGGAAGGATCCGTCGTGGTTGGGAAGGATCTCTCCGTGCTCCACGTCGTCATGAAGCTCCTCTCCGTCTTTCCTCCAGAACATCACGGCACTGTTAGGGTAGAAACCTGAAGCGTGGCAGGTGACTGGAGAGGAGGGAGACTTCTGGAGGAGAGACACTGAGGGGACGTCTGGACAAGAAATCATAAAGACAGTTTACACTTTGTTTTTATCAACTTCACCTGCTGATCTTCATTTTAAAATACCTCAGTCAACACACGTCCACAAACATTTAGTGTGTGAGTAATAAAAAACTAGTTTATAGATAAATGAGTAAATAAATGAGCAGCAGAGGAGAAAAAAAGAGAAAATATATGTTGAGGGAAGCTGAGATGAATTATAAATATTACAGGATGAAGGAAAACTAAAAATATAAAGAAATATTCAGAAAGAGATTAAAAAAGGAGAGAGAGAGAGAGAGAGAGAGAGAGAGAGAGAGAGAGAGAGAGAGAGAGAGAGAGAGAGAGAGAGAGAGAAACATGTGAAACATTCAGTTTGTTTTTTTTAAAATGAGGAGCATGAACATGTCTTCATGATAAAACACATCATGTGATTCTACCTGTTCTCAGCAGAGAGCTGCTTCCATACTTCACATGCTTCTTCAGCCAGTCAGGACAAAACTGAGTGAGGTAGTTTTTGCCCCGTGATATATAAGCTTTGTCATTATTCCACTTCTGTTGGGTGATGAAGGCCTGTTGTTTAGCAGCCACATATGTCATTGTTGTGTAGTCCAGAGAGATGAAGTCTTCTCCATCATAACCATCCTGCATGTAACCACTGATCCTGTTAGTCTCATCATCCCACTCACAGCCGACCATGAACTGGACCAGGTGGACACCTGAGAGAGAGAGAGAGAGAGAGAGAGAGAGAGAGAGAGAGAGAGAGAGAGAGAGAGAGAGAGAGAGAGAGAGAGAGAGAGAGATCACAGCTCAGTCTGACTTTATCAGTTGACTAAATGTAAGAACAGCCTGAGGTCAACTTTTCAAAGTGCTTCATAATAAGACTGAAGGTTTCTGACTCTACAGATTAAAGCAGATTAACTGTCAGATTAAAGTGACTGGAGACACAAACTGTTTGAAGTTTCTGATTCAAAATCACAGAAATGATTCTTCAACCATCAAAACTCCTCCAAACATTTTCAGTCATCAGCTCATCATGAACTGACTCCATTCAACAGCACAACAAGTTCACTGTGGAAAAAACACACACGGTGCTCAACTCCAGTTCATCTCAGCTAATCTGTATTTATACCACACATGTATATTATGGGATGGACACAGTGCATCAGTCCAGGTAATGTCATCAAATCTGTTTCCTAGCAGACATTTAGAGCTCAAACTGATTCTGTTTGTCAGTGATGATCATGTAATGAGTATGTTTGATATGAACTGATACACACTTTAATCTGTTAACATCAATAAAGAAGATCATGTAATGAGTGTGTTTGATATGAACTGATACACACTTTAATCTGTTAACATCAATACAGAATAGAGGTGTGCTGATACATACATTAGAATAATCGTGATGCGACACGTAATAATTTGATTACGATTCATAAATGTTCAAAATCGATTATTTTTCATAATAACTAGAGGCCAGGAGCATGGATGCCACATGCGGAACGAAAGTATTGGTCAGCTCTGAAAGGGCAAAACGAATCTCATCATCCTTGATAAAGCTTTTTGTTGTATTGGCTCTTTAGGCCACAGAACGTGTTAAGTTTGTTATGGGATTTATGCTGGATTTTGTTATTGAGGATTTTGTTTGGAAGTCTTAACATTACTAAATGAGCTAGCTTTTGTGAAGCTGAATAAGCTAACTGGGTTATTTAGTAAAAGACCTGCTGTTATAAAAGTTAGAAAGCATTTAGGATTTTGTAAGAGAAGAAGACTTATTTGTTTTCTGAAAAATATGGAGTTCATTTCACCAAAGCTAATTTTTGGGTTGTTTATAGAGAATAATTTTTTTTTTAAATGTACTGCTGTTGTTTGCACTTAAGGGAGGTAACTGTTGATCTGTTGTCAATAGGGGCAGCCTTTTGTTGTACTGGCTCTTTAGGCCACAGCTACAGGAACAAAGTTTATGCCATGGTTCCTGACAGACCACTTGACATCAATAAAAAATTTTTTTTTTGGATTTGAATTTGTTTGATTACTTTGATTTATGTGTACTGAGAAATAGCTATACATTGTTTAAAAGTATGAAGTAGGCACTAAGTGAGGGGAAAAAAGATGCAATAAAAATCGTGACAATCGTTTTTATCATTAATATCGTGATAATCGTTGAATAATTGAATCGTAGCACCCTGAATTGTGATCGAATCGAATTGTGAGGTGCCTTAGATGGCACACCCCTAATAAAGTAGTCGAATAATGTGTCACAGCTTCTCAAAGAGCTGAAGAGAAATCTTTAAACCACTTCTTTACTGTGAGTCACACTGAACACATTCATGTAAACACTTAATTATGACACACAAACACTGTAGTCCTAATCTAATCTGATCTAACCTGTTCTAGTCTAATCTAACCTGAACTGATCTAATCTAACCTAATCTAATCTAATTGTTGTATTGGATGTATTTCACGTTGTGAAACTGTGCAATTAGAATCCTTCCCACATCATAATGAAAGGGAAGTGACCAGGTCGAAACTTGACAAGTATGCCCTTCAGCTCCTGACCACAAAGACAACACGAGTGAAAGTTGACGGACAACTAAGGTATGCAACTCCATTGCTCAGACACCCTAGGTTCCCTTCTTTCAGTGCCACGCAACAAACTGTTTTACCTCTCCTCTTGAATATGGAACAAAGGCTTATAAGAGATCCTTGCATGGCCAGGGTGTATAAGGAAGAAATCGGAAAGCTCCTGGAAGCAGGCTATGTCGTCAAGGTGGATCCTGAATCTGACAATGAATCTCAGGAATCTTGGTTCTTACTAGGGCTGGGCGATATGGCCTAAAATCAATATCACGATATATTGAGCAGTTCACCTCGATAACGATAAATGGACGATAACTACTCCACTGCCCCTGGGGCTGACTTATTTATTTCAATTATTTTGCCACTTTAAAGAACTATAAAACTACACTGTCTGAAAATAAATAAGGAAACACAAATAAAGTACTTTTAGTTAAGATATTTATTAAACAGCTGATAAACACAGATTTGAAATAAGAACAATAACTTAAATTTCCTGAAAACAAAGTATCAAAATGCAATCTCTTATACACAAATTCTTAATATGGATATTACAAAGAGCTTACTCAATAACGGCCGCATTTGAGTTGTCAAGTAATCAGGTTATAATGAGAGAAACAAGTTGCATCCCTTGTGTTTACTGTGTACTGTCAGACTGATATAAGGGTCCATGGTGTGACTGGACCAGAGATCGGTTGTGGCTGCAAAGTGCTTAACATGTCTCAACTCAGCAGCAACCTTTTCTCTCTCTGTTCTGTACATGCTGGGAATCACCGTTTTCCAAAAGATTTTTCGCGGTGGCAGGCTGTATCCTCACGGTTTTCATGCGACGGCTGCCTGGTGGTGGAAGCACTTGTCGCTCGTCTCTTCTCGCTTTCTTAATTTCTTCGAATTGAATCACATGGTTGTACTGCGGGTGGTGGAAGAGGTTGTGTAACCTTGACTCGTCGCAGCTGTCTTTTGGCTCAGTTTACAAGCCGTTCACTCTCTCCTTCGACCGCACCAACTTCGTCAACTTCAGCTGCCGCAGCAGCCGCTACAACTTTTGAACGGTCCTCCATCTCCCCACCTCTCTTTCTTTTTTTGTTACAGACTGGATGGGGTGGAGTCGCGTCTCTTACGTAGCTCCCTTAAAGGCACACGAACACATAGCCGACCTACACACAACTAAAACCAACTTTTTTTTTTTTTCAATACCGAATATACCGACATGGGCAAAATGACGTCGGTTATTCTTATAAATTTCGGTATCGGTAAATTTTCGGTTTATTGCCCAGCCCTAGTTCTTACCCCATCATATTGTCACTCAACATGGTGGTAAACATCGACTGGTATTTAACTGCTCCTTCCAGCACCACGGGCAGAATCTGAATGCCAACTTACTTGCTGGCCCAAACCTTGGGCCTTCTCTACTCGGGGTACTACTCCGCTTCAGGCAACAACCGGTGGCTGTGACCGGTGACATAAAGGGCATGTTTCACCAGGTGCGCCTTCTACCCATGGATCGTCCTCTCCTCCGGTTCATTTGGAGAGACCCTAAGACAGAGCAAAATCCAGGTGTTTACGAGTGGCAGGTCTTGCCATTCGGCACAACCTGCAGCCCTTGTTGCGCCATATTTGCCCTACAGCAGCATGCCAGGGTGCATCCAGAGGCGAATGAAGGGATTCTCAGGATCATCAAGGAATCCTTCTATGTGGACAACTGCTTGGAGAGTGTACCCACAGCAGAAGGGGCAAGAGTCCTAGTGGACAATCTACGGGACTTCCTCTCCAGGTGGGTTTGAGATCCGCCAATGGGCTTGCAATATTCCTTCTGTCATAGAGCATTTACCCATCACAGCCCGATCTGAATCAAGTGAACTCTGGCTTTCTCACTCCACTGATGAACCCCATGAGCCAACCTTAGGCCTCAAATGGAGCTGTTGTCCTGACCTGTTGGGATATAAGCACAGAATTCCCAACGCACCAAACTCTGCAGCACCCACTCTATGATACATCTATCACGTTCTTGCAAGTCAGTATGACCCTTTGGGGTACATCCTTCCTTTCACCACAAGGGCCAAAACACTGGTACAAGAACTATGGAAGACAGAGAGAGGCTGGGATGATCCAATCGAACCAGATATTCTGGCTGATCAATGGAAGACATGGGAGAGTGAGCTTTGCTTCCTTCCAGACGTGAAATTCCCTCGGTACTATGAACCATCATGTCTTGACCCCTCAACCACAAAAAGAGAGCTTCATGTCTTCTGCGACGCATCTGAAAGAGCTTATGGTTTAGTTGCTTACTTCCGCTCTGAAGATCAACAGGGGCAGATATCTGTGTCCTTCATTATAGCCATGGCCAGGGTCGCCCCCAAAAAGCAGATTTCCATGCCACGGCTTGAACTATGTGCTGCCCTCTCTGGTGCACAGCTTGCAGCCCTGATCCAGAAAGAAATCACCTTACCTATTCAAAGCCTCACCCTTTGGAGTGACTCAACCACAGTGTTGCGATGGCTCAAGTCTGACTCATGTCGATACAAGGTGTTTGTGGGTACTCGTATTGCTGAGATCCAAGAGCTGACCATGATGGAGGATTGGCATTATGTAGACAGCGCCCATAACCCAGCTGATGATCTCACTCGTGGGAAACCTCTGTCAGACCTGACTCAGCCACAAAGGTGGAGCCAGGGTCCTCCATTCTTTCTACTCTCCAGCACCCAGTGGCCAGCTCTCGAGCTTGACAATGAAGAAGAAGATGCTTGTGAGTTAAGAAAAACAGACCAGAGTCTACAACATCTCCTTAGATCCCCAATCTGATCCAGCATCTCCTGATGTTTCTCAGTGTAAAACATGGAAGGAGGCCCTCAAAGTAGTAGCTGATTATCTCACCAACTCCTCCATGTCAGACCCTAATTTGAATGCAGAGACAATCCTCCTCCAAAGAGCTCAAGAGGATGACTTCCCAGCTGAGCTTGCTGCTCTCCGATCTGGTAAGAGCATCTCCCCCAACAGCAGGTTGTTGTCTCTAGCTCCTGAGTTTGACCAAACTCTTGGTCTCATTCGGGTAGGAGGGAGGCTTCGGAGGGCTTCTAGTCTCGACCAAGACACAATCCGTCCAATCGTCCTTGATCCCCGTCATCACCTCTCCCAGCTGCTTATCAAGGATTATGATGAACGCCTTTTGCACCCTGGGCCAGAGAGAGTCTTCAGTGAAATACGCAGGAGATATTGGTTGCTAAGAGGAAGAGCAGCTATCCGAAAGCATCAACACCACTGTCAGACTTGCCAGAGATGGCGTGCCTCTCCTGACATACCCAAAATGGCAGACCTTCCACCAGCACGACTTCGACTCCTTAAGCCACCATTCTGGTCAACTGGGATAGATTGCTTTGGACCACTCACTGTGAAGATTGGCCGACGGACAGAAAAACGTTGGGGCATCATCTTCAAGTGCATGACAACACGCTGTGTTCATTTGGATATCCTTGAAAATCTGGACACTGATGCCTTTCTCCTCGCCTTCTGTCGCTTCATCTCAAGGAGAGGTCGGCCCCATGAAGTTATATCAGATCGAGGCACTAATTTTCGGGGAGGTTACACTGAACTGGAAAAGTCTTTTAACTCCATGACGACAAGTCTACAGGACAAACTCAAGGACCATCAGGTTATCTTTCGCTTCAATCCTCCTTCTTCTCCTCATTTTGGGGGCCTCTGGGAGCGAGAGATCAGGTCCGTAAAGGATGCTCTGCGAGTTGTTCTTGGAAGCCAATCAGTCCCAGAAGCGGTCTTGCACACAGTCCTCGTAGAGGTTGAAGGCGTTATGAACTCCAAGCCACTTGGTTACGTTTCATCTGATGTCGCAGACCCTGACCCTGTCACTCCCAACATGCTCCTGATGGGGCGGCGTGAGGCATCTTTACCTCAGGTGGTATACTGCAATGAGGAACTCATTGGAAAGAGGCTTTGGCGCCAAAGCCAGATACTCGCCGACCATTTCTGGGCAAGTTTCATTCGCCATTATCTTCCAAACTTACAAGTACGCCCAAAGTGGCATGTCGACACCTGCAATCTGGAATGTGGCAAAGTGGTATTAATCATGGACCCTCAGCTTCCTCGTGCTCTTTGGCCCATCGGAAGGGTGGTCCAAACGCATCCCGGACCAGATGGTCGGGTAAGAACTGCAGAGGTCAAAGTGGAATCCCAGACTTACCTCAGACCCGTTGCAAGGTTGATCCCCCTGCCGGAGCTGAAAGATGATGGAGCTTAATGGCTATGGAGATGGGATCAAAACTGTCAAACAGTTTTGGGGGTGGCAATGTTGTATTGGAATCCTGACTCTCTGCCACCACTCTGGGGAGACCAGCAATCACACCTGTGCTGGCTGAGAAATCAGAGCAGGTGCAATCAATGACTGCTTAGCAGCCCCCTTCAAAAGGGAGGCAGTTCTCAGTTTTCTGTTTGCCCCATGACCCATGGACTTGCTGTCACACTTGCTGTCACTTTGCGTTGAATGTAAGTTTAAGTTTCAATTTAAAGGTCGTTTCTCCTTATTGTATTGTTTAACCTTAGACAAGGTCAGATAACATATGTTTAATTTTGTGGTTAAGAAATGTCTGAAGAAATTCAAGACGTTAATTTATATCATTATTTCTCCTGTGAACACTCCAGACAAACCACTGGAACAGCAACCTATGACAAAGCAAGAAAAATAAAACCTGTTAAATGGACCCCTGTCTCCCTGACACTCATTTCACACCTCAGCCTGAGTCTGTGAGCTCCAGCCCTCAGTTTAATCGAACACTAATCTTATCTAATCTGTCGTTGTTTTTGTAGATCATGGACTCTGTGTTGTGGGGACAGCAGAGTCTGGCTGTTGAACTTCTTGAACCTCTGATTTTATCTGGTCTAATCTGAGACCTGTACTACAAAGCTGGATTTTCTCTTAGCGAGATAACTTCTGGGTTAACCCTGGATTTTCTGTACTACGAAGCTGGTTCACTTCTTACCGAGATGAATCGCCACGGTAACTTATGCTGAAAGGCTAACCTGCTCCAGAGCAGGTTAAGATCTTGATAAGAGATCAACGGGTAGAAAAACGACACCTCCTGACCAATCAGCTTTCTTGTTAAAGACCCTGCCCATTTTTAGAAGATCCTGTCGATGTTGGTGCGCAGAGCTCTCAGGAGAGAGAGAGAGAGAGAGAGAGAGAGTTTTTAGGGAGAGATGCAATCCTTTAGATGTTCACGAGGTCATTCTGTACAAGAGATTCAGATTTTCATCAAATGGACTGAACTTCATTTGTCAGCTGATGGATCCATAAATAAATAAATTCAGTTGATTTCATCCAAACATCAGAGACAGAGTGAAGAAATAAAGCCTTGTCACTGACCGCTTTGAAGGAGGTTTTTGTTCTTGTTCCCCAAGTCTGTTCAGCTCCACTGTTTACATCTTAAATAATGATGTTAATAATAATGGTCACATATGGCAGAACTGCAGAAACAGGAATTTATGGAACGCGCAACTACGTGGGAGTTGAGGAATTAATATTAATTTTAATTATTAATATTCCAACACAAAACGCGCTCAGACGGGCTGAGCTTCAAAACTCAATGGAAAATATACTGATGAAGAGCTCTGCTCCAAACGTCTGGGCCATAATTAATCGAACTGAGTGATCAGAGTGCTGTCCGTTTATATTGTCCTATGAATTAATTAAGTTGAAATGCTGAGTCAGCATTTCAACTTATAGATCTTCGACTTTATTAGGGGCTCGGGCTTCGCATGAGCCACTCTCCCCATAGCAAAGCTATGGGGAGAGTGGCTCGTGGCGAAGCCACGAGCCACTATTGTTCTTCCGTTCGCATCTTTTTTTTCTTCATCTTCATCTTCCGTCCAAAATTTTGGACCGCTTCTCCTCCCAGAGCTTTGAGAAAACCCCAACAAATTATATATCAAAACGTGCGGCTCGGTCCAGAATGGTGTGCTATGACTTTTCTAAGAATTTCGGCAATTTTTGGCCGAAAAAACCCAGAAAAACCGACGAAAAAGTCCCATTAAGAATGAATGGGAAGGCTCCCCGAGAACACCAAAAAAACACACTTTTTCACACGGCTCCTGCCTCGCCATACTTTCAGCTAGAGACGTCATTCTTGCTTCAAAACGTTGACACATCTGTCCACGGCTTAAGTTTCAAGGGGCATTCTGCTGTCTTTAATAGTTTTTGAGAAAACAAAGGTAAAGCAACACAAAGTTTTGAGTTTTTTCACTAAAACTCAGCTCTCACAGTGCGTGATGTCATCAGTTAGAGTGGGAGCAGCAGCTCATGACACACAAGGAATTTCCCAAACAAATGTCTCGTGGGACCACAAATTTCACTCCACGGTCATAAAAATTACATCAAAACGTAGGTATTTCCGTTGCGCTTCTGTCAAAGCAGCCTTTGAAGTCAAAGGATGGAGCTCTTAGTCAGGAAAGGGCCAACTGTCAGCCAAACCTGACCACCTCTCTGTATTTGCTTGCATTATGAATCTCTCGGGTTTTTCAGAAAAGGGTCACTCGGATTCCTCCGCCCGTCTGGATTTTCACGGTGCGCTCGTTTTTCTGATAGCTATAACGGTTTGGCCACAGCGAGCATTTGTTCGGACACATGCCTCATCCCAAAAAACGGCAGAGAACAGCTGTCACAAAGAGGTGTCCCTTGATCTCCACAGCTGCTCTCAGTTAAATCGTCATGGAAACCACGCAGCTCTACATGAAAGATGACTCATAAGGACAAAACTTTGGACCGCTTCTCCTCCCAGAGCTTTAAGAAAACCCCAACAAATTATATATCAAAACGTGTGGCTCGGTCCAGAATGGTGTGCTATGACTTTTCTAAGAATTTCGGTGTTTTTTGGCCGAAAAAAACCCCTGAAAAACCGACGAAAAAGTCCTATAGACAATGAATAGGGACGCTTCCCGAGAACACCAAAAAACACACTATTTCCCACTGCTCCTGCCTCGCCATACTTTCAGCTAGAGACGTCATTCTTGCTTCAAAATCTTGACACATCTGTCCACAGCTTAAATTTCTAGGGGCATTCTGCTATCTTCAACAGTTTTTGAGAAAACAAAGGTAAAGCAACACAAAGTTTTGAGTTTTTTCACTAAAACTCAGCTCTCAGAGTGCGTGACATCATCAGTCAGTCACAGCAGGACTGACGGAAGAGGGAAACCATGCAGCTCTTCATGAATGATGACTCATAAGGACATTCTGGGGCATTCTGGGAGATCCTGGCTATATTATCAAAACAAGTACACACACACACACGGAGAGAGTGAGGATTCCTTTTGAATGAAATAACTCATATCAAACAATATATTATCAATGAAAGCTTCAACACAGAGGTTTTCTTGTCCTTGAAGGGGCATGTAAAGCGCACAAACGTGTATGTGTGTGTGACTGTATTGATGATGTTTAAAGTACCTCAGTTCACACAAAACACCCTCACATTCTAGCGCGTAATGCTCATGTCTTTGTGTGTGTGTTAGAGTGTGTGTGTGTGTGTGTGTGTGTGTGTGTGTATGTGTGTGTGCGTGTTTGGCTGAGTATGTGTGTGTGTGTGTGTGTGTGTGTGTGTGTGTGTAGGTGTGTGTCTATTTTTCGTTGAACAAAGTTTTATCATTGAAGGCCATTCACAGGGGGATTCTTGTCTCTGAAAAGGAAAGCGAAGAGCGCCTGTGTGTACGTGTGTGTGTTTATGATTGTGATTAAGGGACCTCAGTTTACACAAAACACCCACCACATTTAAGCACGTGTAGCGTGCATGACTCTTTGTGTTTGTGTGTGTATCTTTGTTAATCAGTGTTACACCATTCAAATCATCTCACAGAGGGGTTCTTCATTTTGAAATGGCGCGCGGAGCACATTACAAAGTATATCAAGAAGAGTCAGCCGGCATGCGTCCCGAGCCCCTCTCACGATTTCCGTGGAAATTGTCTAGTATTCACTTCTTCTTCTTTTTCTTCCGTACGTTTTTTGGCACCTATCTCCTTCCACAATTTTTCACCGATTTTCACCGTTCAACTTTTAAACTATTCAGCTACTTTAGGACATGTGTGCTATGACTTTTCTAATCTCTAACTCTTAAAATTTTTGAATTATTTCACTTTTTGTCAAAAAAAATTCCCATCTGAAATGACTGGGGAACTTTGACTTTTGCTCCTAAAACTCCTTCAACTTTGAGCTCCTCAAACTTCATCATACTTCCACTTACAGACTCCATTCTTGCTTTAAAATCTTCACTTATCTTTCCACTTTTCACTCATCTTTCAACTTTTTAACTATCTTTCACTGTTTTTGAGATTTCACTCCTTAAACAACACAAACTTTTCAGATTTTCCACTAAAAACTCAGCTCTCTGAGTGCGGGACATCACAAGTCAGAGTGGGAGCAGCAGCTCATGACACACAAGGAATTTCCCAAACAAATGTCTCGTGGGACCACAAATTTCACTCCACGCTCATAAAAATTACATCAAAACGTAGGTATTTCCGTTGCGCTTCTGTCAAAGCAGCCTTTGAAGTCAAAGGATGGAGCTCTTAGTCAGGAAAGGGCCAACTGTCAGCCAAACCTGACCACCTCTCTGTATTTACTTGCATTTTGAATCTCTCGGGTTTTTCAGAAAAGGGTCACTAATTTTCAACTCGGCCGTGAGGGCAAATTCTTGGCCCTACAAATATAAACTTGACATTGGCGGATTCCTCCAATCCTCTGGATTCCCACGGTGCGCTCATTTCTCTCATAGCTATAACGGTTTGGCCACAGCGAGCGTTTGTTCGGACCATTTCTCACCCCAAAATCCAGCCTGAGAGCAGCAGTCACAAAGAAGTGACCGTTACACTCAGCAGCTGTCCTTTGAAGTCCCATCACCATGGAAACCATGCAGCTGCTCATGAATGATGACTCATAAGGACATTCTGGGGCATTCAGGGAGAGCCTGGCTATATTATCAAAACAAGCACACACTCACACACACAGACACAGAGTCAGGACTCGTTTTGAATCAAATAACTCAATTTAAACCATGTATTTTTAATGAAAGCTTAAACACAAAGGTTTTCTTATCCTTGAGAGGGCATGTAAAGGGTTCAAACGTGTATGTGTGTGTGTGTGTATTGATGATGTTAAAGGTACATCAGTTCACACAAAACCCCCTCACATTTAAGTGCACGTAATGCTTATGTCTGTGTGTGTCTGTGTGTGTGTGTGTGTGTGTGTGTGTGTGTGTGTGTGTGTGTGTGTGTGTGTGTGTGTGTTTATGTGTATGTTTGTGTGAGTGTGTGCGTTTGTGTGTGTGTGTTTGGGTGAGTGTGTGCGTGTATGTGTGTGTCTGTCTGTGTCTGTGTGTGTATGTTTGGGTGAGTGTGTGTGTGTGTACTTCTTTACTTCACATGACTTTATGCTATTTACACATAACTCATAGATTTTGCTGTTATTTACATTTTTTCAACATTTTATTGTTTAAACAGTCTAAAGACTTCTTCAGTTCTTCTTTGCTCCTTCTTTTCATACAACTTTCTCATTTCTTAATTGTTCTCACTCCTTCTTCTTTACTTCCTTTACTTCTTTTTCTTCATCACCCCTTCCCCCTCACTCCTTTCCTCATCACTCTGGCTTCACTTTCTTCCTCACTGCTTCTTCACTCTTTTCCCCACTGTTTCTTTCTCACGTCTTTTACACTCCATCTTCCTCTTTACTTTTTTAATCACTCTTTCTTTTTCAATCCTTCTACCTCACTTCCTGGTCTTCTTCACTACTACTGCTTCACTCTTTCTTCTTCACTTTTTTTCACATTTCCATGGTATGCTTTTTCTTACACCTTTCAGCAATTTTATTTCACATTTTTCCACATTTTCAGCTTTTTTTTCACGATTTCAAGTCTTCAGCGTCAGCATTTCAACGCATTTTCTGCAAGGAAATGCAATTTCTCTAGTTTTGGATAATCTCACGAATTACACATTAACAGAGTCACAGTTTTCTGCCAGCATTCCTTCCTGGATTTTGCTGCAGTAACAGTGTCGCTTTCGGAGCCTCGATGACGTGTTTAAATTCTTTGTATTTCTAAAGAATAACTGTCTGGTCCTCCACGGTAAAGTAGGCTGCTCTACAGGGTTTATCCTGTCTCTTCATTTTGTGATTGGTCAGACGCTGCAGACTCCACCCTTTTAATGTGAGCGCACACTGATCAAGGCTGGAAGACTCTGGATTGACTCAGCGAGTTGATATCCAGCTTCGTAGTACCGCTTATCAGGACTGTGGATGTTTTGTTAAGTCAACCCAGAAAAAAGAGAGATATCCTGGATGAGTTAATAGAGCTTCATAGTACAGGCCTCTGGTCTGGTCTGGTCTGGTCTGGTCTGATGTGGTCTGGTCTGGTCTGGTCTGATCTAATCTAATCTAATCTAATCTAATCTAATCTAATCTAATCTAGTCTAATCTGTCATTGTTTTGTAGATCATGGACTCTGTGTTGTGGGGACAGCAGAGTCTGGCTGTTGAACTTCTTGAACCTCTGATCTTATCTGGTCTAATCTGATCTATTCTAATCTAGTCTAATCTAATCTAATCTAATCTAATCTATCGTTGTTTTGTCGATCATGGACTGTGTTGTGGGGACAGCAGAGTCTGGCTGTTGAACTTCTTGAACCTCTGATCTTATCTGTTCTGGTCTGGTCTAATCTAATCTGATCTAATCCAATCTAATCTGGACTGATCTGATCTGATCTGATCTAATCTAATCTAATCTAATCTAATCTGTCGTTGTTTTGTAGATCATGGACTCTGTGTTGTGGGGACAGCAGAGTCTGGCTGTTGAACTTCTTGAACCTCTGAGCTTATCTGGTCTGGTCTGGTGTAGTTTAATCTAATCTAATCTAATCTAATCTAATCTAATCTAATCTAATCTAATCTGTCGTTGTTTTGTAGATCATGGACTCTGTGTTGTGGGGACAGCAGAGTCTGGCTGTTGAACTTCTTGAACCTCTGATCTGAATGTGGTTTTCATCATGTGCTCCTGTCAGCAGCTTCATTCAAACATGCTGCTCCTCCTCTCATGTGTGGACCCAGCACAAGCAGCCTGTGTCCCATTTACGGTCCTGCTCCTCAGGTTGAGAAACCAGGCAGTAATGCTCCTCTATCAGCTGTGTGTTGTTGAGCTGCTGTGATAAACAGGTTTCCTCAAAGAGAGTTCATGTGGAGCGACTCACTGTGGGCCCCTCAGAGGAGTTATTCTGATCTAATCTGTGGAGATTAAGAGTTCATCATCTCTGTAGATTATTATGGGATGGACAGAAACACTGGATCAGAGCAGTACAGCAGCACCCAGTGGTCTGAGTGTCAGTGAGGTTTCTGTTCAGTCATCAAACACTCAGACTGTGTGTGTGTGTGTGTGTGTGTGTGTGTGTGTGTGTGTGTGTGTGTGTGTGTGTGTTTGTGTGTGTGTGTGTGTGTGTGTGTGTGTGTGTGTGTGTGTGTGTGTGTGTGTGTTTTCAGTAACAACTCTGTTTCCTTAAATTCAGGCTGAAGATATGAACAACATTTAATCAGGAGAAACTTCAACATGAACAAACCTCCAGTTTGGTTGAAGCGCTGCTTTGCTATTTCAATGTCGCCTTTGAAGGTCTGCTGGGCACCTAAAAAGATCTGAGTCTCTCTCTCCAAGTACTGAGGATCATCCTCTGTGACTCTGCTCATCCAGTCCTGTTTGGGAACTGCTCTCTTGGTGTTACTGTCATAGTGGACCATCTGCTCATCATCAACCAGCCCAACAGCCACAAACTCTGGGAAGTCTGGGAGTCCAGAAGAACCCGTGTAGAAATACTTCAGAGAGTGAATCACTGTAAGGACAAAATATTTTCATCAGTTTGATTTTATCACTTTGTTTTTTCAATCAGTGAACAAAGTGATGATCCAGCACACACATCAAAGACTTCAACATTCAACACAGCTTTATAAGCTCTGTACAGTCAGTAAACAACATTCATTTAAAGATCTAAAACAAAACTCTTCATCCTCAAACTCCTGATGACGAGTCTGAGAAAATGATTTTTACTTTTCTTTTTTTAACACGAATCATCAAACAAGTCAAACATTTCAGAGGAGCAGTTTTCACCTGACTGTCACTGACAGATTTATATCAACAGTTTTTATTTTATATATCTTTTTTTAATCTGTGGTCATCTGGATGTGAAGTCAAACTCCAGTTTAGTTTCCTGTTAGTGGAGTTTTTGATTTGTGTTTATGATCATTAGCAGTTTACACTCTCATTATTTTATGATTTTAAAGATGAAATCAAAAACCTCTGAACAAAGGTGTGTTGATTTCCTCTTTTTATTGCTCTTGTTTTCTTCACTTCAGTCAGTTATTATCAAATCTATATTTTAGGATTTCTGTTATTGAATTTTGATTCTTTTAACTCAAGTTGAACAAAGTAATTCTCAAACTTCATTTGTCACTAAGTATCAGTGATGCTGCTTTAAAATCAAACACTTTAATAAAGTCTAAAATCATTGATGAGATTCTGACTGTTTCTCTCCATAAACTGATTTTACTCATAAATTACTGTCAGCAGAGTGAACTTCATGGAGTTTATTTTTGATTTGGTTTTGGTCAAATATGTGACTGATCATTTTAAATCCTGCTCTGTCGTCTGCTTCCTGAACATCATTTCTCTTTCTTCAACTGCTCTTGAAAACAATCTGCAGCACTGCTCACATTTAAAGATCTGAATCTGCTTCTCTTTGATTCAAATAATAATAAGAATTATAACACTGATAAAGATGGAATTCTTTTGGGACAAACAAAGTGGTTGATTCAAAGATCAGGTCATTTCAAAGATTAAAAACTATCTTTGTGGTCATAATTCAGTCTGAACAGGACATTACAGGTGAAAATTACTGTTGTGACTGCCCTCTGCTGGACAAACTCTGTAATGATCAAACTGTTTCTGGTGAACTCAAAATCTGCTTCTGTTTCCTGTTAGTTTCAGTCCAATAAACACTCAAAGCAAAATGTCAGTAATAAACTAATACCAGCTGGTAGATCACTTTAGATCTCTGTGGACCACAAGAAGACCAGTCAGCACTTCATTGAGCTAAAGGGGGTCCAGATAAAGACCAAAGATCTCCAAACAGCCTCATGTTGCACAAAGACTGAATGTAATGATCAGAACCAACACAAATCAATACAGATGGGGATTATCTTTAAGAGTTCAGTCTAATATTGTATCACTTAGAAAACACAGCTGCAGAGTTCAAACACCTTCAGGAGGTGAACTTCCTGTTTGTGCAGACAGTCACTGATCATGAGTCTGTTTCTGTCAGCAGCTCATCCTCAGGGGGCATCAGGGACGTTTTGGTCCTTTCAGATCAGTTTTTGCTTGATTTTTGGCCATAACTTTGGTTGAGTTACTCCATATGGAATGATTTTTTGCAATAAGACTTTTTGAGGGAAATTTTTAAAATTCAAATTTCAAAATTTTTCCTGGGTCAATAATACACCAGGGGCAAATTAACTACCCTTTGAGGGTATCAGAGGACAAAAATGTCCTAAACCAAAAACTGCTATAAAAACATAACAGATTCATATTTTTTTCTACTTTTTTTTTCTCAGATCTCTTAATCCACTTCAGACCCAATCAAATAAACCAAATTTTTAATTATTTATTATTTTAACCCTTTAAATGCCAATATGATTACGTGACGTCACTGATTTATTTTGAAAAATACTCATAACGTTAGTTATTTTATATAAAATAGATGTTGGAGGGCTGGGGATTATTTTTAGAGATCAGGCCAACATATAAATAAGATTAATCATAAAATTGATTTTGTTGCATTATTTCCTTTGCAGTGACAGATTCTTTGTTTACTACCCTTTGAGGGTATTAGAGGGCAAAAATGCCCTTTATCAAAAAAACTGCTAATAAAAGATAAAATTATTTTTTTTCTACTTTTTTTGCTCAAATCTTTTACTAAGCTTCAGACCTAATAAAAAATACCAAATATTTAATTATCTTTGTGATTTTAACCCTTTAAATGTCAAACAGATCACATGATATCAGGTTATTAGAGGAAATAGACTTCCATTACGACCACAATTTTTATTCATGCAGTTATAACTCTAAATAGTCATGCATTTTCTGACTTCAGGGTTTCATTTTGAAGAAAAATAGTCATATTTATCATTTTTACTGTTCAGACAATTTTCCCATTGTAGATCTCTGCATGTTCTTGCTCTCTGTTTCTGTTTGAATATGTGTATATGTATGTTTGTTTGTTTGTGTGTGTGTGTGTGTGTGTGTGTGTGTGTGTGTGTGTGTGTGTGTGTGTGTGTGTGTGTGTGTGTGTGTGCTGTCTTTGAAGTGAAGAAGTGGAGGGACTGACCTTTGCTTTTCCTGATTGTAGAACTTGTTTAGTCTGATAATTTGTCTGTTCCACACAAACATACATGCACTCTCTTGAAGTATAAAGTAAATGAACCTTTCACACTTTGTGTGCAGCTGTCTTACTATTTTGGACAGGGCACATTCACACTGGATCCATCTCTGGAATGGAGCAGAGTGCAGCGCAGTAGTGACGTAGTTTTGGTATGCCAGGATGGGATTTACGATCAGGAGCCAGTATATGGTGCTTTATTTTGAAAGAGTTTGATGCCGGCCTGCAGCTCACACTGCTATGACTTTATGCACCTGGGCTGCTGCTCTGTCAGAATCAAAGTTATAAATATACGTCACTTAGCTGATCTATTATTTCATTCCACTGATGAGCAACAAGCAAAATCTCCACATCAGATTCCTTTTCTGAAACTGTTTCTGCCTCAGATGATAAATCTTGCAGCTCAATGGAAGTTCAAGGTTGCAGGATGATCTCCAAACTTGTTCTACAGACATTCACCTCTGTATCTTGCTTGTTGCTAATCAGGTGAATGAAATGGCTCAATAATGATTGTTTTTGTTCTTTCACAGTGAGTACTTTGAAGTGCAACAAGAGGGGGCCCATGTTTTGATTTACTTTAGAGAGTGCATGTATGGTTGTGTGTGAAAGTAAGCTAAAACAAACACATTATCAGACATAAGTGCTACAGTCAGGACAGGCAAAGGTCAGTCTGTCCACTTCAAAGACACAGCACACAGACAGATGGACAGAGAGATAGACACAAATACACACACACACACACACACACACACACACACACACACACACACACACACACACACACACACACACACACACGCACGCAAACAGAGAGAGAGAACATGCAGAGATCTACAATGGGAAAATTGTCTCATCTCATGGTAAACAGTAAAAATGACAAATATAACTATTTTTCTTCTAAATGAAACCCTGAAGTCAGAAAACACATGATTATTTAGTGTAATAATGCTGTGAATAAAAACTGTGGCTATAATGGAAGTCAATGGGATATTTTTGTCCTCTAATACCCTCAAAGGGTAGTAAATTAAGAATCTGACACTGCAAAAAAATAACAATGCATCACATTAAATTGTATTATGAATTTAATGTATATTTAAGCCTGACCTCTAAATCAAGTCCCCAGCCCTCCAACATTTCTTATACATAAAATAACTCATTTTATGTGAATTTTTCAAAATAAATACAGTGACATCATCATGTAATCAAATTGGCACAAAAAAATAAAATATTTTAATATTTTTTGTTATTTCAACCCTTTAAGGTTGAAATAACAAAAAATATTAAAATATTTTATTTTTTGTTTGGGTCTGAAGTGGATTAAGAGAGCTGAGCAAAGAAAAGTAGAAAAAAATGTTATTCTGTTGTAATTTTATAGCAGCTCTTTGGTCGAGGACATTTTTTTCCTCTGATACCCTCAAAGGGTAGTAAATTAAAGAAACCCACAAGGGTTAAAATAGTTGTTAAAATAATTTTAGATAAAGTTTAGTGACTGTCAGACTATGAAGATGCATAATGTTAAATCAGGTCCAAAGGTTTTGATCCTTTAAAAAAGAAACAACAACTGAAAGTTCAAGTTGTTAGCTTGAACTTTAAAAAATACATCGATGTATTAAATAAGAAAAATAGAAATTCTTTTGAATTAATGATTTATTTCAGTTTTCACTTTCATATATACTATAATATTTGAGGTCTTATTTTTTCAGTTTCAGATCCAGATTTTTACAATTTCAAATCTTTTTTTAGTTTTACACTTTTGACCCTGATCTGGCATGGTGTGTGTGGGGGGGGGCATCATGAGTGACAGCACAACAAAAAAGGTTACGGATGCCAGAAAAAAAGGATGCCAGTGGCAAAGTTCCCTTTAGCAAGCTGTTTCAGACCATTATTTGCACCAATGGCAGTATAAAAGCAATTAACTATGCCAGATTGTGCACTTGTACAGTTCTCGTGGTACCTACGTTTCCTGAAGGCAGCTTGATTGAGGAAAGCCCTCAGCTTTCTGTTATGCTGTCACTCATGATGCCACGCCCCCCACACCAGATAAGAGTGAAAGTGAAAAAAAATATCTAATGAAATAAAAAATAACTAAAGTGTAAAAATCTGGCTCTGAAACTGAAAAATATAAGACCTCAGATATTAAAATATATATGAAAGTAAAACTGAAAATACATCATTAAGGTTGCCACTTGGGTGTACCCCGCCTTTCGCCCTAAGCCAGCTGGGATAGGCTCCAGACACCCGCGAACCCGAACAGGACCAGCGGTATAGAAAATGAGTGAATATTTCAAAGTTCAAAACTTGAACGTTCAGGTTTTTTTTTTCCAAATGATCAAAAATTTGGGCCCTGATTTAACACCACGAAGATGTGGGGTTATTTTTAAGTGAATTAAATTTTCTAAATAACAGACGAACTCTAGTTTCTAGTCATACGCAGTTTTTACAGCTTCTAGACTGACTTTAACTGCTCTATAGAAAAACATTATTGTAAAACATTTCTTCCTGTTGTCTTTCTTTGTTCCAGTTTTTTGTGTGGCTTTCTTATTTTTCTTTAATGTTATCAAATATTTTACACGGAGCTCATGACCTGTCCTCATTGATGGTTCAACATGACTTTTTTTTTTAGCCCTTCTTAGAAATGAACTTTTCTTGTGACTCTGATGATGTAACGACACGAACAGACAGATGAACTGACCTGAAATATAAAGTTTACTCCTAACATTTCACCAACATGCTGAAGATCTGGAGACAACATCAAACACTATGAATCCTAAACTTCCGTGAACAGCCTGAAAACACTCAAAGCATTTTGTGTGTGTGTGTGTGTGTGTGTGTGTGTGTGTGTGTGTGTGTGTGTGTGTGTGTGTGTGTGTGTGTGTGTGTGTGTGTGTTGTTTTCTTTTACTCACCTGCCGTTGTGTCGTGTCGGAATAATCCGAGGATTAAAGGGATTATCAGAAACTTCATCCTGACCTGCGACTTTTCTTAAACTTTGATGAATTTACTTCTTTTTGATTTTCTACAGACAGAGAGGCAGGGCGCGATTCTATCTCAGGATCCAGCCGTGAAACGAAGTCAGGAGAGTACGGAGAACTGACGTCATCATGTCTTCAGCCAATAGAAATTCAGTGTGAGCATAGACCTCACTAGTATCTCGGTAGAACTGACTCACTGAGGTTATGAAGGAAAGTGAAAGTAAAGCAGCTCGTTTCTGCTCTAACAGCGCTTCTCTGCTTTCATCACAAATAAAGTAGTTTCTGATCAAACACTGAGTCATGTGACATATGTAATAACTTTGAGGGGAGGTCAGAGGTCATGTTTACAGATCAGTAAAGAAGCAGTTTGTTACATTTGTAGCTAGTTGAGTCTTATTGTGATTTTGTTTTTAAACCTGCTCTAGGACTGAAAACAGCCATAACAACAAAAAACAATCTGAAGTGTAGATTTGAAGCTGTTACAGAGAGTAAGTGTGTTTGAGGTGCTCCTCCCTCGTGCTTCAAACCTGCTGAGCTCTGTGATTGTTTCATGTTTTAACTACATCTGTGTACAGTCATAACAATAAATGATGGCATGCTTCACCTTTTACACCAGCCTTAGCACAAATAAGCCCTTCTACCCTAAATGAAAGTCAATATAGACTAAATCAAAAGATCAGATCAAGTCAGCTCTGTGTGGAAGGTTAAACGCTCCTCATCAGATCTGAACTCATGTACGCTGAAAACTGCTGAATCAGAATAATAAGACACCTTTGTTGATGTTTGAATGCCTGATGCTGTTTTTCATTTGCTCTGTCTTTAGTGCTGTATGACTCTCTTTCACTCTTCACTCACAGATTTTTAAACACTTCTTTTAAAGTGATGCTGTTTTAGTATCAAACTTAACCTGTTTCACCATCAAAGCGTTAGCTCTGCTTCTGTCTAGATGTGAAATTGTTGTTGTTGTTTTGTCACATTGAGACTTGACCCCTTGGTGAAAGAAGCTCATCATCCTCACTAATGATCCATACCTGATTCAGCTGTTTAGACTTTACTGAAGCCAGCTGCAGGAGTGACATAAACCTGTACTGTTGTGGGAATGACAGGGAGCTGTGAAAGTGTATGATCAGTTCTGAAGTGTCTGACAAATCATGAAGAACAAGAAGCTGTCCATATCACTCTATTTATTTATTGATGCTCATGAAAAGACAGAGACGTGCTGCAGAGAGATGGAAATGACAGATGCTCAAACAGCTCTTCTTTCTGTGATGGTTGAAGGCTGGATGCTGTGGCGTAAGGTGGAGAGGTCAGGGAGGAGAGGGGACTGGGAGGATGTGCCCACATCCAGCTTGAGCACCAGCTGGTTCCAGACTCAAACATAGCAGCTCCTGGACTGAACACCTCCTCTCCTCCTCTTCTCCTCTCCTCCCTGACCTTTGTAATCAGATTTTGAAATCAAGGTGAACAGATGGACTGCAAAGGTGAGACATTTGAGATCTGGATGATTGTTGTAGCTGAGTAAATGAAGGATGGTGACATGTAGCCATGCTTACGCACACTGCAGCTGAAATAAGGTCACTGTGGCTGAACAGAACCAGTAAATCCTGTTCAGGTTTACCTTCACAGGAAAGTAAGTGACAGCGCCTCTAGTGGTCATATTAAGTATGTGTCATGGAGCTGCTGAATGGAAACCACCTGGTTATGTCAGCTGACTTTACCTGCTTTTAAAAACATCACATGTAGCCTAAATGATCTCTCTCACATGTATTCATCAGATAAAGGATGAATTAAATCAAAGTCATTCATGGTGTCAGAATTTGAACGGACCCCTCGCTCGTGAGTATCTTCTCTGCATTCCACCGGACTTTCTGTGTTAAAAGAGCTAATAGCTAAAGCTAACCAGAGTTACACCACGTCGCTGAAATGGCAGAGGTATTTCACAGACCAGACCCTGTTTTTATTTCATGGAAATGTTTCCGAGAGCTGGCGGATATTTGAGAGGGAGTATGACATCTTTATCACAGCAGCACACTTCGATAAGCCTGCAAGGACCAAGGCAGATATCCTCCTCAATTAAGCAGGACTGGAAGCAATAGAGCGGGAACGTTCATTCGTTTATGCAGCTGAAGTGCGTGCACCTGGGGAAGATGGAGAAATGATCAGCCCTGCAGAATCCAGAGAGGACCCAGAGTGTCTGAAAAGGAAATTTTGGGAAATATGCAACCCCCAAAACAACAAAACAATTGAAAGGCACAGGTTTCATTCAAGAAACCAGAGACAAGGTGAGAGCATTGAGTCATTCATCAGTGACTTAAGGATTAAAGCTAAGAGCTGCCATCATTACCAGTGAATCTTTAAGGAAGACACTTTTAAGAGACAGTGACCTGAACCTAAATAAAGCCACAACTGTCTGCCGCATTCATGAAATGACAGAGCAAAGCAGCAAGACATTAGCCTTACAAACCACCAGTGTTGACAGTATAAAGCCAGTTTCACATAGAAAGCATCAGACTAAATCACAACCACTCTCCCAGCCCAGAACTATCTCTAATCTCAATAACTGCAGGAGCAGCCATGCAGCCAAGCGGGAAAAGTGTCCAGCAATCAGACAGCAGTGTCACAACTGCAAGAAAATGAACCATTTTAAGAAATGCTGCAAGTCTAAACCATGTAGCCAGTCCAGCTTTAACAGAAGGGCTGCATGACACTCAGTACATGAAGTAGCAGGAGAAGAGCCTGTTACATCCAGTAAAGAAACATGTTATGTGGATGGTGTTGACATCGACAAGAACATCGCTAGCATCAATCCTCAAAGTGACGACAAAGATGAAGGATTTGTGACAGTTCACATCAACAACAAGCCCAATGAAATGAAAGTAGAAACAGGTGTGAAATGCAATGTGATGTCACAATTTAATAAAGTGGGAAATAAAGAGCAACCTGTAAAGCAGGAGAAAGCCACAAACCTTGTTGCTTATGGAGGCAGTAAAATTGAAGCCAAGGGCATTGTCACACTGTCCTGCAGCTTAAAAGAACAGCACCATACCTTACCCTTCTTCAGTGTAGACAGAGAAGTGCAGCCACTGCTAGGATTTCATGCTTGTGAACTTTTGTTCATTCTGAACTTCAGTGACATTTCAGCATCACTTAGAAAACTAACTCACAAAGAAACTGCTTGGTGCTGGTTTCAGCAGCATCAAGAAGCTTCTGATCGTCTCAAAACATGCATCTCAAGCCCACCAGTACTATCATGTCATGACGTCAAACAACCAGTCACACTCACATGTGATGCCTCATGTTTTGTACTTTGAGCTGCATGTTTGGGAATTGTAACACTGAGCCCAGATGTGCACCAGCTCACCATGGAAAGGAACACACACTTTGCAAAGCAGATTCACACACAGTACAGTGACTTGTTCAGTGAAGAACTTGGAGAACTACCCATCACATACTCCATTACACTGGATCCGAACATCCAGCCTGTAGTTCACCCCGCTCACCGCATTCCAGTTGCGATGCAATAGAAAGTCAAAGCTGAACTTGAAAGAATGCAAAACATAGGTGTCATAACACCAGTCACAGAGCCCACTGATTGGGTCTCATCCATGGTGGCAGCACACAAAAAAGACAGACGAGATAAGACTGTGCAACAACCCAAAAGATCTCAGCTCTCAATCGACCCCACTATCCCATGCGTAGCGCGGAGGAAGTTGCAGCACAGATGGCAGGTGCGACTGTTTGCTGTTTTGGATGCTAAGAACTCTTTCTGGCAAATACAGCTTGACAAACAATCTTTGATGCTAACAACATTCAGCACACCCTTTGGACGCTTCAGATTTCTCCGCATGCCCTTCGGCATAAACTCTCCACCGCTGGCCAATCGTTGTGCAGAGGGAGAGGATTTAAGTAGCAATCCTCCCCGTTTCTTCCTTTGCACTCCCGTCTGTGTACTTCCGGGTCGAGTGTCTGGCTGCAACAGGTAGGTCTGCGTCGCTTCACTTGATTGCTTGTTGGCCCTTAAGAAGATTCTTATAGCTTGTTTGTGCTGCAGAGTGACTGGTCTGCCGCTGGTGCGTGCCGCGTGCATCTCCTGTTCTGTTATTGTGGTGAGTGTTCTCTCTCTCTTCGTTGTGGTGCATGCTCGTAGCTGGCTAATGCTAATGTGGTCACAGGTGAGATGCCCGTAGCTGCCTGGGTCTCTCTTTCCCTCCCTCCACTTGTGTGCGCGTGTCTACTACTGCTAAGAGGTAGGTAGAACTGTTAACATAGGTCGTAACCGCACGTTTGTCAGCTTCATCAATAACGCTCATATTTCTGGTAGGTGTATTCTGCAACTGTTGGCTCGTTCTATTGCCTCATGTGACATCATCGCCAGCGCACTGAGACCGCTGCTGCTTTGTCTCCACTTCATATCGACTGCTTGTTGACCGTTTCCCTGCTGCGGTGCCTTGGCTTGCTTCTAGCCTGCTCCGCTTCATTCTGGGTGTAATTTGTGGGTGCCTGTGTATTGCCTCTGCTTGCCTGCTGTGTGCAGCCTATAACTGGCTGGCCTTCTAGCGGTCTAACCTTCTCCTGAGGGGACAGAACATTAGGTTAAGAAATTAACCCCGGTTCTCTGAAACATGAGTGAGGTATCTCACTATGGGACACGCCCCTCGCGCTGTCCCCCAGAAGCAATATTACATTACGCCAGTTTTAACTGGCAGACAGACGTGACGTCTGCTCCCGGAGGAGGGACTTCCTCCTCCTATAAGATCACAGCGTAACGTCACCCCTTCAGTCTTAGAAGACACACCTCTTCCTCGCTCCAGGCAAGGAGGGTGGTCTGGTGAGATACCTCACTCATGTTTCAGAGAACCGGGGTTAATTTCTTAACCTAATGTTCTCTTTCAACATTCGTTTCGGTATCTCACTATGGGATGTAGAGACTCCCGTATTGCCATAAGGCACACCTCGAAGACCGAAGAGAAAAGTTTACACAAGCATATCATGCGCACTCACGCTCAGCACTGAATGAGACAGTGTGTGCGCCGTCACATCAAGCTTGTAGAATCTGGAGAAGGTGTGGGGCGTTGCCCAGCTGGCAGCCGCACAGATCTCCTCCATTGTCACACCCCGAAACAGTGCCCAAGATGTGGCCATACCGCGAGTGGAATGGGCTCGCAGACCTACCGGGGACTGTATGCCTTTGCTGTCATAAGCCATGGCTATTGCCCCTATGATCCAGTGCGAAAGCCGCTGTTTCGTGAGGGGTTTTCCCAAATGTGCTGTTGCCCATGACACAAACAGTTGTTCCGATTTTCTGAATCCAGCTGTTTTAGCCACGTATGTGCGTAACGCGCGCACTGGGCAAAGCGCATTCAGCCGCTCCTGCTCCCGTGTGGCAAACGGAGGAGGATTGAAGGCTGACAGCTCAATAGGGCGATAGGACAGCGCTGAGTTCAAAACTTTAGGCACAAAGGCGGGATTCGGTTTTAAAACAACCTTGGAATCCTCCATCAGAAACTGCATGCACGACGGGTTTACCGACAGCGCATGGATATCACCCACGCGCTTGGCCGAGGCCAGTGCGAGTAAAAAAGCTGTTTTAAAGGAGAGTAATTTAAGCTCTACCTGTTGCAACGGCTCGAAAGGTGGGAGCGACAGTGCATCGAGCACCACGGATAAATCCCAGGGAGGAGTCAAGTTTCTGGACACCGGTCTAAGACGTCGCGCTCCTTTCATAAATTGACATATGAGAGGATGCTGACCTGCCGTCTTATCCCCAAAGCCAATGTGACAAGCCGATATCGTGGCTAAATATACTTTGACAGTGGAGAAGGCCAAGCCCTTATCCAGAAGTTCTTGAAGGAATGTCAAAACATCCGAAACCGAACTCTGGAAGGCAACTACTCCAGCTTTTACGCACCATTCATCAAACGCGCGCCACTTTCCATCATAAGCACAACGTGTAGATGATGCTCTAGTGCCCTGAATAGTTGCAATTACACTCTGCGGAAGTCCCGCAGCAGTTAAATTCAACCTTTCACGGGCCAAACCCACAGAGCCATGCGCTCTGGGTGGGGATGGAAGATCTCTCCGCGTGCCTGTGACAGGAGATCCCTGCGGAGAGGCAAAGGCCACGGCGGTCCCCAAAGCAGCGGAATTATTTCCGCTAACCAGTGTTTCCCCGCCCAGCGGGGGGCCACTAGAATCAGGGAAAGACCCCGTTCCCGCACTCTGGCGAGAGTAGGAGTGATCAGCTCTAATGGGGGAAAAGCGTACAGGAGGACGTTTGGCCACTCGTGCGCTAATGCATCCAGTCCCATCGGAGCGTTCTGATCGGTCAGGGAATAAAACAGCGGGCACTGAGCGTTTTCCCCCGATGCAAAGAGGTCTATTTCCGCTCGGCCAAACATAGACCAAATCTGAGCCACCACCTCGCTGTGGAGTTTCCAGTCCTTGTAGCGAGGATTGCCTCTGGACATCAGATCTGTCCCTCTGTTCAAAATTCCTGAGACATGAGTGGCTCTCAGAGACAATAGGCGAGAGCTGCTCCACATTATCAGTCTGCATGCCAAAGAGTGCAGATGACGTGAGCGCAGCCCCCCTTGTCTGTTTATATACGCCACTACCGTGGTGTTGTCCGTCCTGACCAGCACATTCCGCCCTCTTAGATGAGGCAGGAAATGTTTCAACGCCAAGAAGACAGCTTGGAGTTCCAGGTAATTTATATGAAACATCTGCATCTGCGAGTTCCATATGCCATTCACCACCCTGCCCTCGTGCGTAGCTCCCTAGCCCGTACGAGAGGCATCTGTAGTGACGACTTTCCTTGTTAGGATCGTCCCCATGGAAACGCCTGTGGTCAGGAAAGCCGCGCTTCTCCAGGGACGCAGCGCCAAGACGCACGCCGAGGGGATCGACACTTGGCGATGGCAGTGGTGCGTGGGGCTTAGTCTCAGCGACGCAACCCACTGCTGAAACGGTCTCATATGTAGGCGGCCGAGAGAGATGACAGTCAGTGCCGACGCCATCAGTCCCAGCAGCCTGAGACAGGTTTTGAATTTCAGCAATGCTCCCCTGTGAAAAAGTGCCAGACAAGCCTGAAAGGCTTTCACCCTCTCCACAGATAGGCGTGCTTTTAGTGTGGCAGAGTCCAATGACACACCTATGAAGGTGATGTTTTGAGTCGGGGACAGAACACTCTTTTCCCGGTTTATTGTAAAGCCCAGGGACGTCAGATGTGATGTAAGCAGTCTGACCTGTGCCCGGGTTTGCCGGGGAGACTGTGCCGCCAGGAGCCAGTCGTCTATGTATGTTGCGAGGCGCATCCCTCTCTCTCTCAGGGGAGCGATAGCCGCCTCGGTACATTTTACGAACACCCTCGGGCTCAGCGAAAGCCCGAATGGGAGCACCCGGTATTCGTACATTGTGCCACGGAAAGCAAATCTTAGATACTTTCTGTGAGGGGGATAAATATGGATATGGAAGTACGCGTCTTTTAGATCTATTGAAGCAAACCAGTCTCCCTGACGCACGAAGCGCAGCAGAGCTGTATGCGTCAGCATCCTGAACTTGTATGACCTCAGGTATTTGTTCAGGGCGCGCAGATCTAATATCGACCGCAGACCTCCTCCCTTCTTTGGCACCAGAAAATACCTCGAATAGAAGCCGTTCTGACACTGTTCTAACGGTACTTTCTGAATGGCCCCTTTGTTTAGCAGGGAGGAAATTTCCTCCTGAAAAACATGGGCTTTCTCCCCCAGTGCATGAGACTGCAGCACCCCGTTGAAACGAGGTGGAGTGTGTGCAAACTGGAGCCTGTAACCTTTGGTTACGGTTCTCAAAACCCAGTCCGACACACCACATGCACGCCACTGTTGAGCGCGATGCGCGAGCGGACCCAGAGGTGGTCCGGCTGGCGCAACGGGCTGAAGGGGCATAGCAGGCTGCGCTTTTGGTGCGCTTATGGTGCCTGCAGGAGCAGCCAGGCTGCCTCGCTGTACCACAAGTGGGGTTATGGTGCCCCCTTGTGGCACTGCGCGAGCCTGTATCGCTCCGTTCTGTTCCTTTATCAAAGTTTTCGTTTTCTCTTTTGAATGTGATCGCGCCCTCGGCCCTTGGCCTGGATGCGCGTAAGAAAACATTTTTATTGAACATATAGGGGAGGGGGAACACTGGTGTGTGTTTGGGCACTGGTGTGTGCTTGTGTGACTCGGCTGGAGCTCGGGGCTTCCTGCGGGTCGCACTCTCCTCCTCTTCAGGGTGCTGCGAACTGTGAGAGCCGTCGTGGCCTCTGCGCGCCTCTTGGAGGGCCTGGAACATGCCTCTCCGAACATTTTGTGGAACAGAACGTTTACTGAGTGGGGCCGAGCGAGCGTCTGGCTGAACTCGCCGTCCCACCCGGCTGACAGCGCCTCAGGTAGCGCGTCGTTTCTTCTTCGACCCCAGAGTGACAGGAGCGCTTGTCTGGCTCCTAGGCGTCATACTGGCAGCGAAAGGCTTCTTGGACCAGGCACCTTTTGCCTCCGGCGGGTTGCTCTGGCTCCGGTCGCCTGTCTGAGACTGCGGCTGGCGTTTGGGGATACGGTAAGCAGGTCTTGCTACCGCCTGGGCAAACGTCTGCCGTGCTGCAGGAGGTTGGGGGGGTGGCACTTTCCTGGGGAGACACAGCTGCAGTGCTTCACCCTCTTTTTTCTTTTCCTCGCAGCGTTTCTGCATCGTGGCTACTGCCGGGCCGAACAGGCCTTTTGGGTCCACGGGCACATCGAGGAGCTGGGTCTTCTCCTTCTGAGAGAGGCTGGACAGATTAAGCCACCTCGCTCTCTCTTGGGAGACCATCAGGGCCATAGCTCTCCCGGAGGTCTGCACGGCGCATCTATGGAGACGGAGGCAGAGATCAGTGACCACGCACAGCTCGTCCCACAGGTCTGGTGCAGGTGAGTTTGCCATGTCGTCTTCTAACTCCGCCTGGTAGGCTAGTAGTAGTGACGAAGCATTCAGGGCCTTCACCTCCATCGCCACTGCCTTGTACCCCTTTTCAGTCAGTGAAGACTGAAAACAGTCGGCTTTAGAAGGCAGGGAGGGGCTTGCAGAGGTCATGGTGGACTTCTGTGTAGGGTGGAGGTGAGATGCTAGCAGAGGCTCGACCGGGGGAAGGTGAGAGAATCCTCTTTCTTCCACATCGGCCCAGTCCAGCGCAGACCCTCCCTGGACGGGGTTCTTCGCGGTCAAAGGATTGCTCCAGGACCGGGTAGCCTCATCCAGGCACTCAGGGAAGACCGGGAGCACCTGCTTGGCTGAGAGTTTAGCCTTCGGCAGCCTTTTTCCCTCGTAGCGAGACGTGGTGGTCTCGACGAAGACTTCCGGCCACTCGATGCCCAGCTTTGCAGCCGCTCTTTTGCAGACTTCGTGCAGGTCGGTGCTGACAGTCGGGTTTGGAGAGCCGCTGCATGCACAGCTCCCAGTCACCGGCTTTGCAGCCGGTGAGGTGGTAAAAGGATCCATACAGCCCTCATCGTCGTCATCGGAACCGAGGCTAATGGATTCTTCTCCGGAGTCGGAGTCTTTTTCTCCGACGTCTTCCTGCTCTGCCCTCAGGCTCGCTTCGAGATCGTCGGAATCCGTTAGCGGGGCTACAGCGTCAAGCTGCGCTCCCCAGCTCACAGTAGTATCCAGAGGGATGGCGACACTCTGGGAGCTCTCAAAAGTCTCCTGATGCGGTGGCGTGGAGTCCCCCAGCATAGGATCCTCGGCCGACAGGCTAGCTTGGCGGGCCAGCCTGCGACGGCGAGTCTTTAGAGAGAGGCGAGCACAGTGTTCACAAGTTGCCTGGGGTGTCAGAGCGTCCTGGGCATGTTGCAGCCCAAGGCACGCGCTGCATACAGAGTGGGTGTCTGCTCCGGCTATCTTGTTGCCACATGTGCACAACCTGGCCGGCAACTTGCCCTTTTCCATGGCGAGGAAAAAGTGAAGCTCCGAGTCAGGAATGCTCCGTTAGGAAAACGAGAAGCAGTTAGCGTGGTGGCTAACGAAGGCAGCTAGTATGGTGGCTAACTGTAGCAGTCAGTATGGTGGCTGACCGTGGCAGTCGGTATGGTGACCAACTGCAGCAGCTACTGTTTGGGGACAGACCAGCTACTGTCTCAGTCGACTGTGTAACTTAAGGGTAGCGTTCGGCGACCGAGGGGTTAGCTCGTTCTGTGAACAGTTAAGCCAGCCCGTCAGCTACACTTGTCCTCTGAGAGGTTGCTTCTAGGAGCGAGAAGAGGTTTAAGACTGAAGGGGTGACGTTACGCTGTGATCTTATAGGAGGAGGAAGTCCCTCCTCCGGGAGCAGACATCACGTCCGTCTGCCAGTTAAAACTGGCGTAATGTAATATTGCTTCTGGGGGACAGCGCGAGGGGCGTGTCCCATAGTGAGATACCGAAACGAATGTTGAAAGAGAACGGCTAACACGGCGCTTATTCTTAAGTTTCCATATTGGTTTTATAGTGTTATTAAATCTGTTTATTGTGTTAGTTAAATTTGTATAGGTTTACTTTTTTTGTTTGGGATTATTTTTGACTTGGTTATACTTTCTGCTTCTGCCTGAGCCCGGCACGGAACGTTTGGCCAGTGTGACCGTGCTCTTAGACCCCCAAAACAAGTCTGTAAATCAGTTGGTGGCCAGCTTGGTCTCTTGGTTAAACTTTGCTAGATATGGCGCTGTTTCTCGCCAATACCAGCAGAAACCGTCACGTAGCTGGACCGCCATGCTGCATAATACAACAATGTATTCCAAGTTGTCTTGGTAGCTTCAAAAATCCTCCTGGTTGTCTGTTGGATGACTGGTTCTCACTAATATAGCATGTATGTGTTATCACAAGGTAAGTGTGGAACACGTGTTTAATGAGAGATATACTTACATTGACATTACTAATAAGGCAGTTATGCTAGTCATTATCACCCTAAAACTAGCAAGAAACTTCCAACAGTAAAAAGAAATTTAGACAAAAGTAGGTTTTTTTATTTATTTATTTTTGTCAGTTGTTTTGACTGTACATTTCGGCCTTATGTCTTTATTACACCTAAAGGAACAAGAGAGACCCAGAAACCATAGAAAATAATTTTTCTTTTGGAATCAAGTGTTTATGAAATCAGTCATGGAGGCATGTTGGAACTCACATCAGCAGTAATTTTTGTTTGCCAAGATACTTATTGAGACACTTGCCTTTTACAGGTTTTACTTCAGCGATCTTCACAGACTGCACTGAACGAAGGTATGTTCAATTACTTGGTTGGTATTAGTGGTTAAAGTATGCCAGCAATTAGATTCACTAAACTTAAAGGCCCCAAATGTGTCAGAATGTCAAATGTCAAGAAAATCTGCACAATAACAATACTAGTATTAACATAGTACTAATAATGGTTGAAATGATCATAGTAAATACAAGTTTAAGTGCTTAAGTTGGTTTCAACTTCACTAGACATATGTTTTAAACATATAAGTTTAGATTTATAAAATATTTGTGCAGATGTACAATAAGAGAATTTTGCAAGTAAATCTGTTTTAAATGCATATATTGTTGCATTCTACACATAGGGTTGGGTGATATGGCCTAGAGATAAAGACTCAGATTTTTTTCCACAACACTAGATTTACGATTTTAATTGATTTTTCCCTCCCTGAAAGAAACAAAAATCCCAGTGACATAAAAATGAAACAAATCAAGTTTTGCTTTTATGTTGTCTAAATGTTTCCCCCTTAAAGTCAAAGTCTGGGTCATAAAAGGTTGATTATGTAGTATAAATGTAGGCAGGTTTGTCTACATAAACACTAAAAGGCTGAGGTATTTTTACAGTATTAGCATGAAACTCAATATTTAATCTACTTAAATATCAAATACAGGCCTATTAAAGTGCTTGTGCAAAAACTACATGGCTGACTCTTGAAAATTGTAACTTCCTTAAAAAATTGCAACTACTTACCAAAAATCTTGATTTTTAATTTTTTAAATCTTCTGCAGAAGAAAATTTGAATTACTTGATTTTAACAATTTCTTTGCCCAGCTCTAACTCCACATTAGGTTGTCATTTTTACTTTGTTGATTAAACATTTTAACACACATTTTGCTCACAAAATACTTGTTTCACTCTGACATCAGTTGATGTTGATAATGGCTCATGGTCCATTAAAAATGCACATAAATAAATTAAAATCTAGAGTTACATTGTTTAGTTAATTCTTATGATGTACCTTGTGGTGAAACTGATGGCACAAGTCTATCATCAATCAATCAATCAATCAATCAGTCTTTATTTATATAGCGGCAATTCATAACAAACGTTATCTCAAGACGCTTTCCAAGCGTTAACAGGTCTAGACCTGTAAATGGTAATAAAATTTTATTAACAGAAACCCAACATCAAGACAAGATAAGAAGCCTTATCTCATCTTAACCCACCATGAGTACAGCACTTTGCAATATTTAGCAAGTTACAATGGCAAGGAAAAACTTCCCTTTAACGGGCAGAAACCTCGGACAGAACCAGACTCATGTTAGA
This sequence comes from Labroides dimidiatus, assembly GCA_030710495.1. Classification (NCBI taxonomy): domain Eukaryota; kingdom Metazoa; phylum Chordata; class Actinopteri; order Labriformes; family Labridae; genus Labroides; species Labroides dimidiatus. Next base: position 3,326,583 of record CM061155.1, read on the forward strand.
CAGACATCCGCCTCGACTGTGTTGGGATTAGAGAGAGAGAAAGGGGGGGAGGGGGGAGGGGCAGAGAGACAAAGACACAGGGAGACATAAACACAGAGTCCATATTTCTGTGTTGTAGAGATGATCACGGAGAAACTGTAACTGTAGGAAGCCGTAGCAGCTGGAGTCTGTCAGGTCCATGGCAGCAGGCCGTCCACAGCAACAATCCAAAGAACCTAACAGACAAACTCAGAGACTCCCAGAGAGATCCATGGTTAATAACTTTAATGGGTCCATCATAAAAAATGGTTTTGCCAATGTTAATAATTCATATAAATGAATATGTTTTGAGCCACTCCTTTCTTTTTCCACAATTGAGGTCAGATGAACCGTCATGGAGAGGTTGACTCTGCTGAACAGAAGCCATGGTCCTTGAATGCAACTGGATTTCACACATATCTGACATACATGGACAGTCGGTCAACTAATCTCCACCAGAGAATCCACCAAATGACTCCTGGATGGCCTTTGATACAGCATCTAGAAATTGTTTTCTTTGATTTTTTCATGGGATGGATTTGCAAGGTTTGTAACTTTGTTGCACCTGAAGTGTCACACCAACCACCATGTGACACTTCTGAAGAAGGCGGAAGTTTCCGCCGAAACATGTCATGGTATGTTAAAAACAGATGTCCTAGAAAAAGAAAGAAAAAAATCTATTTATGTAATCTCAGTTGATGTTTAACTTGCCTTGTCTGGTTCTCATCCCTCTTTAATTCAGGCTGACACACATTGTGGGTCTTGATAATAGACAGTCAAAATCTTTAAAAATGCTTGCAGTTTTCATTATGAGTTTGAATCACATCTAGTAGATGAATCTCAGGCCAAGGCAGGAGGGCAGGCAGTTTTTCATTTTAGAAAGGCAGTTTTCTGATATTGTCAAGATTTTACATCTTTGTCTATGTATTGTAGTTTGTCAATAAAATAGACATGGTACAAGACTTTGAAAGAATCTTTGTCATGATTTTTCCCCTTTTAATTTTGGGTAGTGGCTTTGTTTTTTCTCAAAGGCATTGTTAATGGACTTTTAATTTTACATATTTGTATCAAAGTTGCTGTTTTGCAATATTGTAAGGAACAAACATTTAAATTTTGCATTTTACTTTGATGTAACACTAGAACATATGAAAAACAATAGTCATGAATGAATATAGCATTTAGTAAAGTTTATGTAATAATTTATGTCCAGTCAACTTAATAACATTAAGTAGACTTTCCTGGATAAAATTATCAAAAATATTGAAAAAAAATAAGTAATTGCTACTATAATTATTGTGCTTGATGTACTAGTAAAATTTAGTTGCATTTAAAGGAAAAGTCTAATATTAATATCAAAAAATCATCTACCAAATACAAAATCAAGTTTTGTTTTGATGACTGACTAAAATCAAGTTGGCTTTACTTAAAAATATTATTTATTGTTTTGAAAATATAAGTTATATGTACAAAGTCTAGTTTTGTTAGATTTAATTAACAAAATTAAGTTTGAATCACTTGAGTTTTCTTTTTCATGTACAAACATAATCAAGTATTCTTAACAAAGAAAACTTTAGTTTTTGAAACATAAATAAATTATGCAAAAAGTTGCCTCAATTTTTTTAAGTAGATTGGGCAGGAAATTTTTATCAGTGTGGTGGTGCTGGTGTCCCGGGTGGCAGCCCCCCCCCCCCTTTTTTTTTTGTGTGCTGTGCTCCGTTGGGATTTGGTTATTTCACAACCCTGTATGTGTGTCACGAGTGCCTGGGTGTATTTTTTTTTATTTGTTTTGGTGGATCCCTCCTCCTCCTCCTACACTAGCCACTTCGTCCATCCGGTAAGCCTCAGCACCTGATTAGGTTTTTCCCCTTCCCCTTCCTGCGTGTGTGTGGTCTTAAAAAGTATTTTTAAGTCTTGTTCATAAATAAAGTTTGTATTGTTTGGTGAACCACGACTCAGCCTCGTTAGTAGAACGAACCTGTGTGAACCTTAAAAGGAAAAAGAGCAATTCTCTGGGTGGAATTCCCAGAGTGGCGTTGTCTGGCAACTTTAAAAGATCTTAAACTGGTCTTATCAATTTTCCTCCACTCGCTTTAGCTGCCACACGTGCAGTGATTTTGTTGTCAGTGGCTAATGTTCTGCTTTTTGTTACAGTTTGCCACTGTTGCCTTTTCTTGCCTTGTCTTTTGTTTTGGTTGTCCTTGTCCTCGCTCTTTTTGTTTTTCTCTTAGTTTCTTATAGTTTTCCTTTGTTTCATTATTTGGAAGCCTTAGCTTTGTGTTGCTGTAGATTTACCTTGGTTATCGCTAGATTAAGTTCCATTTTGTTACAGTTTAACTGCGCTTCTGTTTGGCTCGTTCTGTGTGAAAGGGCCTGTTTCCAGTAATGTTAATTCTCCATAGGAGCCTGCCCCCGTATAATTTCTTATCTAGCTCAACTACTGTTTTTTTCTTTTCCGAAAAATAATTTTACACCTTTCCAACACCCAGATTTCATAATTTCAGTGAAAATGTATTTTTATAAAGTTGTCAATTTCAGCATCAAAGACATAAGTTCGTAAATAAAAGAAGGTTATCTCGAAATTGTAATTCGCAACATAGTATAAATTTCTTTTGATAAATATTTCCAAAACATCGTGTTTATTCATAAAACAGAAAAAAAAATAATTCTTGGATGAAAATGCACTTGCAGAGACACAATTATGAAGAAAAATGCCATAAATTTGCAATTTTCTCCCGTTATATAGTTTTGGATGCAAATTTCCATCAGAAAATCGGATAGAGCTTTACTTGTTTCATATGTGTACCAAAAATCAGCTAATTCCATGTGGTGGAACGTTCTCATATCGCCGCCTGTGGCTGTAAATTGAAAGAAAAGGGGAAATGAGTAACAACCTTGTCTGAAACCCTATTGTATAGCTTATTATATACAAACTTTTATATTGAATATCAGAGCGGATATTTTCATGACAGTTTTATGATGTGTAACGACTAAATAAATAGTATCGATATAAAGATTTACACTGAGGACACCCTGATACATGAATACTGTTCTATCTCAAGTTGTCCTCTTCTGAATTTTCTGATCGTGTGGCCTTGTACATTTATCCGTATCTTCTTGTCTTGGTCTATACGTTTACAAAATCATTCACTCGACGCTCGCTATTCTTGTCTCAATTTCCTTGTTTTATTGTCCCATCTCCAAAGCGTTTTGGCTCTGTCAGGGTTGGGACCCTGACTTGTCTCACTTTCTTTGTGCCTGCCGACCACGCCACATCGAATAGATAGATTATCCATATGAAATACTTTATTTTGTTCTAAGTAATCAATCAATTCTGCGCTTCTTGGAGGTATTGAATGTGATTTATTATATTGTCTTGTTATTTTGTGTAATTAGTTGTTCGTTATTTATCACACATTTTCGCATAATTGTACCAAACTACTAAGTATTAGCTGTTTACAGCAATCATCGGTGGCTTGCTATTTTGTTACTTTATCAACGCTTCATAAACCAATTGTTATGGTTTCAAGATGGAGGGTAAATGTGTTGGAGAAGAGTGTCAAGTATACTTCAAGAAACGTAGTGGCAATAAGAACAGAAGTGCACGCAATGTAAATAGTCCACAATATAAATGGCTCCTAGATATGCTGGTGCAACAAGGATTGATGTCAGCAAAGGAACAAGCATTTCTTTGCCAGAAGTGCTACATGAAGTATCTTCGGAACAAAAATCAGCCTGAACCTGAACCCGAGCAGAACCAGGAAATAGAGGAAGAAGACGACTCCCCGTCCCATATCCTGCCGTTGCTGACCCTTCATGATCTTTTGAATGGATCATCTTCACACAAAAAATGCTGTCTCTGTCTTGTTACCTCTGCAAAAAATGGAACAAAATCATCAGTCTTACCAAAACGTGCAAGACATCACCTGATCTATTCACACAAACTGTGGTGTCCCACCTCATCCCGCGTCTGCTCCATTCACCTTATTGGTAACGACTTAGATCCGTCTACAGAGGTTGTCCTTGATGGTAGAGGTTCCTTGGAATCTCAGTTACCATCAAAATCATCCGAAATCATTAATGACCTCCTAGAGGTGTCGCACGTCCTTTCACAGAACCAGTCTGCGTTTACAATAAGCTTTTCTTCTCTTGATGACTCGGCATGCATGGCCTGGACAGGTTGGTCCAAAGATCAGTTCCTTGAAATCCACTTGCACTGTTCCCCATATCTTTCATCTGGTATATATACCAAGACTACACACGATGCTCTAATACTGTAGTATGTAAATATAGGTATTATACAATCGCCCGTAGCTATGAACACTCCCGTAAATGCGAAAACCAACCAAAATCATAAGGAACACGTTTTGTTTGTTGTTCTGTCTATTTGTCAGTCAATGTCTTCAACCACGGGGACTTGTGAAGTAGCCATCTTGAATTTTTTTATGAAAAAGTGTTTCTCTCACTTTTTTTCATATCTGTGTACATATTCTCAACATACCGAGCAAATACTCCCGTTTTTTTGTTAATTATCTAAAGAAAGTCGAAAATCAGCAATTCAACCATAGGCTAATTCAACCCAACATTTGAAAATGTTCCACCACTTGCATTTTGATGATTTTTCCTCTTATCAATAGCATATTACGTACTATTTAATAGGATAGAAATTGGTTTGCATCCAACGCCCATAAAAGGGTGTATTCTCTAAAAAACAGTTTTTGTGTCTAAAATGTTATCATCGAAAATGGCATTTTTGAGATTGTTTCTTCAATAAAACAGCCAAATGGCGCGGTGGAAACATGATTTTTTGTCACAATCATGCCATGAATGTATTCTTCACGGTGACCATCATTTGATTAGATTTTCATTAATATTTTACATAACATGCACATTTTATCAACACTTAGACAGCTTCTGAAAGGTACAACTTTGAGGAGCCATAAAAAAACAAACCAAGTGACCTAAATCTTTATACTTTACAGATTTGTGACCACAACGGCATGGGCAATGCACCACCAACAGGAAATTTGAATCAGAGAAGGGGCCGTTTTGGAAACCGGCCCTTTACTTTTTTTCTTTTCTTGAGTCAAGACGCTGCTCAGTAACGATTTGTCAGGAGACGCTGCTCAGTAACGATTTGTCAGGAGACGCTGCTCAGTAACGATTTGTCAGGAGACGCTGCTCAGTAACGGTTTGTCAGACACTGCGCTGTAAACAGTTTGGGTTCAATCTGGTCCGGGCTGTGTTGGGAGGCCGTGCAGTGGCTGTCCAGGTTGATCCGGCTTTTTTTGTTTTCCTTGAGTTTAACATTCATTTCTATTTTCCACTAGGTGTGTAGTGTTTCTTTGTTTTTTTCTAAGTTTAGCCTGACCAGTTTACCAGTCATCTTGGGTTTCCTTCCACAGTGACCTCCAACTGCGGCAGTTTGCACGTGTCCATTTATAAAAATTGTTTTAAATTATTTTTGCTATGAATAAAATAAAGATTTATATATTTGTACTTTTCTAAACGCGTATCCATTTGTGGACTTACCTGTGTTTAAAGGGGAAACCCTCTGCTGAAGGAGTCAGAGTTAAAAATAGGATTCCCTTGGGTTGAAAGTCCCAAGGTGGCGTTGTTGGGTTTTTTGTTAACACCAGAAGTCCCTCACCAGTCCTAACTTGGTTACATATAGACTCCTGAGGGACTGTGCAGACCAGCTCTGTCAGGTGCTACTGCACATCTTCAACCTGAGTCTTCCTGTCCCAATGACAGCACACCCCATGGAGCCCAACCACTTGTCCCTCACTTCTCACCTGATGAAGACCCTTGAGAGAATTGTTCTGAGGAACCTCCGCCCTCTGGTGATCTCACACCTGGATCCACTGCTTTCCAACCCAACATTGGGGTAGATGAGGCTTCAGAACTGTGTGTTGGACATGTTGGTCAGCAGCACAGGGGCCCACAGGGGACAGTTCTCTCCCCTATTTTCTTCACTCCGTACACCTTGGACTTCAGTTACAATTCTGGGAGCTGTCACCTCCAGAAGTTCTCCGATGATACAGCCATTGTTGGATGTACATAGGAGGGGGACGAGCGAGAATACAGGACGGTCACCACTGACTTCATTGACTGGTGTGTCACAAACCACCTCAACACCAGTAAGACAAAGGAGATGGTTGTGGATTTCCTCACGAGGAGGTCACCCCAGTCTGTACCAGTGAGCATCCAGGGTCTGGACATGATGGGATAGACCTACAGATTCCTGGGAGTTCACCTCAACAATAAACTGGACTGGACTCAACGCAGACGTGCAGAATCAGGCCAGGAGGCAAATCGTGGCCTGGGATCCATTTTCATCTTATATTGTATTAATTGTTGCTCTGAAATAAACTGTTCTAAATTTTGTGCACATTTAGATTCTCTGTCAAGTGCACAAACCAAGGTTTGCTCAGGTTGTTGAAAATCATCTCACCAGGTGGTTGAAAGAAGGATGAGTCTGTGTTCTTTGACAGGATAATAAAAGTTTATAGACTAAAGAGCAAAAACATCCTTTCCTTATTCCTAAGTGCGTACTTTAATGAACAGGTCTGATATTTGTTTGAGATGAAACTTTTCCTATGAGCTCAGATCCTGAGAAGTTTGACCTTTTTTCATCTTCAAATAAAATGACCCTCCAACTATCTGAAAAAGTTCATGTTTCTGTTTGTGTTCTGAGTTTATCACATCCAAACTAAAGCTTTCCATTCAGTCTGTGTGAAATCACAAAAAAGAGACGTCATGTTTGGAGTTTTAGGAACTTTATTGGAACTCAAAGAGAAAGTAAAAAACGCTGACAGAGCAAAGCATCTTCATTTCCAGGTTAAACTGAGACACCCAACACAGAGCTTTAATGGAAACACAACAGTTTGAGTTTTGATGCTCATGTAACTCTAAACATCATCATCTCTTTACAATAATAATAAAGCAGCCATCTCCTTTTCACGCAGCTGTTGTGGGGTCTTTTCCTGGATGACCCTGCCTAACCCAAAGGGATCACTTCAGAAGGCCTTACTCAGGCTGCCTAAGTGCATTCCTCTCTCCCCTAGCGTAAGAAAGGTTGTTGAGGGATTTGTAGAATAAAGTTTGACGCATTTCCATTCAGTTTGCTCATTTTGGATGTGTGCTTCGGTGTACAAATGTTTTATGTTTCACTGTGTATGCAGGGGTAGTTTGTAACCTTTTTAAAAAATGGCTCCTGCATTCAGCAGACACCAATAGAACAAGTTGTAACCCAGGATGTTTGGCCAGGTGGCCAAGACCGTCTGAAGAGACAAATGACACCACCCCCTGCATGCATCAATGAGGTCATGATATCTAGGAAAAGAAGGTACTTACCGGAACACCATTATATAAAAATGAAGTCATGGTGTTATATAAAAAATGTAATCTGACCTACTTCGGATACCAATAGAACCGATCACATTGCATGTGATAATAAGAAAAAGGGGCGTTGCAAACCCCATAGCAAAAGTGTATATAATGAAGGGATTCCCTGGAGTGTATTCAGTCTGGATTCTGCAGAACCCACGCTCACAAGCTTTGCAAGAATAAAGCCTTTTTGGATGCAACCTGGAAAGCTGTCTCTCTGATTTTTGATCACTTCATCTCACCATTTGAGAGCTAATCGGGACTTAGTGCAAATAACTGAGAAAGTTTAGCAAGAGCCAGGAGAGGACTGGACGACTGTCCCAGGCCTGCCCAGGCAGTGACAGTGACCAGCAACTACTAAGACGATGAGACACGTCACTGTAAACAGCTACAGCTGATCAAATCAGACTCAGAGAGTCAAATGAAACTCACTGAGTTCAGGCTTCTGTGTTTGTCTTTAAGCTGTTGGAAGCATCACTTGTTGCTCCTCGGCAGGTTTGAACACCGCTGTAATGTCAGAGGCTCAGAGTCAGCACACATCCCATCACTTCAAGTTAAAGAGAGCATTTTTAGATTCAAGAATAAAAACAGGATCTACTCACGAGACGGAGGGCGTTTGGCTGTAACAGAATCAAAAACAGTTCTTATCAGCGTCTTTGTCTCCTACTCAGTGTCACAAACATTCTCTCCACTGCTTTCTGTTCAGGCTCAGTTCTGTTCCAATCAAACTGCAGCTTTGGGCCTGATATGAACACATTCTGGGCTCTGTTTCTGTTTGAACTTTTGTCATGTCACAGGAAAAATGAGAGCATGTTTAGTCTTTGGCCTCTCACCGTTTCTCTTCTTGTAAATGAAGACTCCAACCACGCAGATGAGGAGGAGAATCACTGCAGCGATGATGGGGATGAGGATCATGTAGACGGGATTCACTGTTCATCAGAAACAACAAAACAAAGTCACAATCTGAACCGCTGATGGAGTTTCAAGAGAAAAGCATTTGAACTTTTATCCTCCTTCAGTTTCATTCTCATTTTATTTGATCTGATTGTTTATCAACCTGAACTTCAGCTTTTTATAACTCATCAATCATTGTTGCACAAAGAGCTCTCTTTTCAAAACACAAGATGAAACATCAAGTTGTGTTTTGTGTGGTTCATGGTTGACATGTTTCTGAATAAATTAAAGGTCAGCACAGAGCAGACGGACAGCCCATCAATGATCCCTTTGGAGCACAGCATGGTGTTGAGCTCAAATCAATTCAAGGAGTTTGATTTGATTCTTTTCAGGATTTGCTGTCAGGACCCAGAGGTGGAGGTTTACAGCAGTTTATTATTGGTCTGAATGTTTGAGCTGTTTGTGTGAAATCTTATAAACATTCAGAGGTTTGAAAAGAAGACAAAGACAACGTATCCCATCCCAAACACCAGGGTTCATGTGAACAGCCCGCTCTCATCACTTCTGATTCCACTCTTACCGTAGTTTGTCCTGATCACGTCTTTGTTGAGTCTGGTGACCACGTCCTCCTTCACACCAGCCAGCTGGAACACACACTCGTAGCTCCCCCAGTCATCAGATGGAAGTCTCAGCAGGTCCACACTCATCTGGAAGGATCCGTCGTGGTTGGGAAGGATCTCTCCGTGCTCCACGTCGTCATGAAGCTCCTCTCCGTCTTTCCTCCAGAACATCACGGCACTGTTAGGGTAGAAACCTGAAGCGTGGCAGGTGACTGGAGAGGAGGGAGACTTCTGGAGGAGAGACACTGAGGGGACGTCTGGACAAGAAATCATAAAGACAGTTTACACTTTGTTTTTATCAACTTCACCTGCTGATCTTCATTTTAAAATACCTCAGTCAACACACGTCCACAAACATTTAGTGTGTGAGTAATAAAAAACTAGTTTATAGATAAATGAGTAAATAAATGAGCAGCAGAGGAGAAAAAAAGAGAAAATATATGTTGAGGGAAGCTGAGATGAATTATAAATATTACAGGATGAAGTCAAACTAAAAATATAAAGAAATATTCAGAAAGAGATTAAAAAAGGAGAGAGAGAGAGAGAGAGAGAGAGAGAGAGAGAGAGAGAGAGAGAGAGAGACATGTGAAACATTCAGTTTGTTTTTTAAAAAGAGGAGCATGAACATGTCTTCATGATAAAACACATCATGTGATTCTACCTGTTCTCAGCAGAGAGCTGCTTCCATACTTCACATACTTCTTCAGCCAGTCAGGACAAAACTGAGTGAAGTAGTTTTTGTTCTGGGCTATCCAAGCTTTGTTATTATTCCACTTCTGTTTGGTGATGAAGGCCTGTTGTTTAGCAGCCACATATGTCTGTGTTGTGTAGTCCAGAGAGACGAAGTCTTCTCCATCATAACCATACTGTTTGTAACCACTGATCCTGTTAGTCTCATCATCCCACTCACAGCCGTACATCTTCTGGTTAATGTGGACACCTGAGAGAGAGAGAGAGAGAGAGAGAGAGAGAGAGAGAGAGAGATTTTTTTTTATTTTTCAAACCACTTTTGTAGAAAATCTCCTCACACATCTGTCCCTCTATTTACCATGAGAGGAAAAGTACAACTCCACCCACATGTTCCCATTTCCTGGTGGGTGGAACCAGAAGGCTATAAAGCCTACCTCCTCACCTGCAGTCTTCCTTTGTTCTCAAGACTCTGATAAGAATGGACTGCATGGCTGCCACAATCCTCTCCTTCATCCATGTTTTGACTGTTATATGAGAAAACAGCAGCTCAAACTTGGTGTGAATAAACCCTTAAAAAGTGGATTCCTGACTGTGCTCCTCTGTCCTAACCACCATTGAGTTACGAACACTCCTCTAACCAGCTAACTCACACACTAAAAAGAAATATTTTTCATGGTCCTTCGAGCCGGATAAGTAATTCAATGGATGGAGCACAGCCACAGAGACGGACAACACGGATTCGTCAACCCCCATCCGTCTTGCAGACTATCACGTCACTTCCATGCAGGCCCAAAGGAGCTAACCCTGCTATCCCTCCACAGTCAGAGCCAGAGGAAGCTAACCAAGCTCAGGACTCTTTAGCTAGGGGAAGCTCAAATGTTACAGAGAGTTTAGCTTCCTGTCCTCATCCGGAACCACCTCTAAACCCCCCTTACACTGACAAGGAAGAACATGTGATGGGAGAAAATGCCAGCACAGACATAAAAGTGATGGAAAATGAAATTTCAGAGCTTAAAGGGCTCGTCTTGAACCTTGGGAAAACTGTTCAGGCTTTAGGAGAGAAGATTGAAAATCAGTTCTACTCTGGTTCATCCCATTTAGCTCGCTCATCAGATTCAATGAATTCTGGTTTCTCCCCAGCACCATGTGGACAACAGAATCCTCCCTCTATAGTCAAAGAACTGCATGATAAGTTACGTGAATGTAACATTGCCCTGAATAAACCCACATCTGATCATCTTTCTCCACCTGCTCCCAGCCGGGTTCGCTCTCTTCCTCCCTCTGCTGGTTCTCCAAAGCTAATACAACAGGCTGTGAGGCCCAAATCATCCCAAGCTACACAAGTCGACTGGGGCTTGAATAAAAGACAACCATGCCCTGAATCTTCATGTGGGTATTTTGGTAGGCCTCAACCATGTGTAGGGAATTCAACCAGCACCTCTTATTTGGAGTCATCTCAGCCCCCTCTTCAGAGGCCTGAGGCTCTACAGGATAGTGCATCTTCAGCTCCTCATGTTTTGAGATCTGTCCCACACTTATTCAAAGCTGCTCCCAACCCTGCTGATTCTCACAGTGGACCAATAACGGTCTCTGTTGTACAGCACCCTGTGTCAGGACACCAAATACCAGCTTCAGGATCAACTTTACTTCCAGCCCCTCATTTAGCTACCATGCCAACCTCACTCCCTGCTCTCCTCTCACAACCTCCTCTTGCACAGGTTCCGTATATGCATCCTCCAACTCCAAGTATTCATCCTCCTCTTCCTCAAGGGCAGCCTCCTGGTCAATGTAACAGCCAGCAGCTATCCTTAGCTATGACAGATAGACCTCCCTCCTCACAGCATCAAATCATGACTGATTATTTCCCAACTATTGGGCCTCAGCCTGTTCTTCAGTGCCCACCACAGCAATTTCCAAGGTTAAATAGAGTCTCTCAGGTTGCAGCTCCCTCTTCCCCATACTTTACCAGAGACGATCCCAGACAGTTTGCTATGCTCAAGATGGCACTCACCAATCTCCTGCCCCATGATGAAAGTGAGCAGTTTAAATATCATGTTTTATTCGATCATCTAAAGCTTGACACAGCCTGTCATCTTGCCTTAGCTTATGCACATCACCCTCAACCTTACACCAGAGCGATGCTAGCCTTACAGCAGAGATATGGACAACCCCATCAGCTTGTACTAAGGGAAATATCAGCCATTCAGAACCTTCCCTCTGTTCGACATGGTGACTCAAGAGGCTTCAGTGACTTTGCCATCCGGATCCGAGCTCTTGTGGGCATGCTGCAGTCTCTGGAAAATGGAGAAGGAGATGCAGAGTTAGCTTGTGCCTCTCATGTTCAGCTCCTTCTGGGTAAGCTTCCTCCTGACCATGTTGCTAATTATGCTAGATTCACCCGTGCCACAAAACCTGGTGTTCCATACAACCTTGTTGACTTCTCTAACTGGTTGGAAGAGGAAGCAGAGTGTCAAGCTATGGCCACGCAGACACGAGACAGTCGCAGGGGGAAATGTGGGGGAAAGGAAACCTTTGAAACCAAACTATGCAAAGTCCAGCCATCCCCTTGCTACTGTACTTCATGGGACAAGTCGCCCTCAAAGTCCTGTAGGTCTGTCAGTCACACGTAATGTTCAGACTTGCCCCTTCTGTGATGTCCCTGACCACCATCTATCTGTCTGTCCGGATTTCCGACAGCTATCAAAGGATGATGTTAGAAAATGGATTCAGGAGAAAGGCCGCTGTTGGAGATGTGCACGCAAACACAGAGCCTCAAACTGTGATCTTAAGAAGTCTTGCCCAAAATGTAACAGGAAACATCTGGGGGTTCTTCATGATGCAAATCAGCCTCGAAAGGATTCAAGTACCTCCTGTCTCATCCGTTCCAGCTGCAGTTCCAGGGTCCTTTTAAAGGTTGTCAAAGTTCTGCTCAGTTACAGAGAAAAAAATCTGGAAACATATGCCATCTTGGATGATGGTTCAGCACGAACCATGCTTCTCGCAGCTGCAGCCAGATTCCTTGGGCTCACTGGGGCGGCTGAGTCCCTTAGGCTGAAAACTGTGCGGCAAGGGACTGAGACTCTAGATGGTACTTCAGTCACATTCAACATTTCCTCTGCATCAAACCCTCACAAGAAATTCTTAATACAGAATTCGTTTACTGCTGACACATTAAGCCTTGCCCCTCAGTCCTATCCTGCACAGGTTTTGAAGAGATTTAAGCATCTCCATGGCTTACCACTCCAGGCTTTCCATAAAGTTCAGCCCTTACTCCTTATTGGCTCAGATCATCCTCATCTGGTCTGTCCTGTTGAACAAGTTTGTTTGGGTCCAGGGGGTGGCCCAGCAGCAGTTCATACACGTCTTGGTTGGGCTATGCAAGGTCCTTCAATGCTTCCAGATGACCACCTTGTTTCGCCGAGTCCTTCCCCTCAAGTGACAGATTCAGAGGTTCAGTCTTTATTCATATCTTGTTCAGCCCAAGATGTTGACCTTTATCAGGCTGTAGAAAGACTGAGGAAAGTTGATGTCCTCCCTTACCAGAATGAGAAAGTCACTACATTTTCTAAGCAAGACAGTGTAGCGCTTACTTGTCTTGAGAGCCAAACAGTGCAAGTTGAAGTTAATGGAGTCAAGCGTTATGCTACCCCCCTCATACGCAAGGTGAATGCCCCTAGATTGCAAGCCCCAGAGGAGGCCGTTTTACCAATCCTGAGACGAAAATCCCTTAAAGAACTCTCCTCACCACACAGATGGAATCAAGGACCTCCTTTCCTGCATTCAACTCCTGATCAGTGGCCCTCATGCCCACCTCTGTCTTCTACCACTGCAGGAACAGAGTTTCGAAAGTCAGTTTTCTGTGGAATAACTCATGCAATGCCTAGCAACGTTCCCTCAAACATTCAGGACTACCAGAGCTGGGAAGAGTTAGTTAGCGCCACCTCTCAACATCTCATCTCATCTTCGGACCCAGGTTCCCAACCTCCTGAGAGATCTCATGTAGAGAATGTCCTCCTTCAGTATGCACAACAGGAGAGTTTCCCAGATGAGTATGTTTCACTGCAAGCAGGGAAATCTGTTTCCCCTCAAAGTCGGCCCAACTGTCCGGCCCCAGAGTTTGACTGTACCATAAACCTTATCCGCGTTGGTGGATGGCTGCGAAACAGTAACAATCTGGATTACAACAATATCCACCCAGTAGTCCTAGGTCCAGAAAGCCATATCACCCAGCTTCTCATCAAAGACTCTGACCACAAGCTGTACCATCCGGGTCCTGAGAGAGTGTTCTCATGTCTCCGCAGGAACTATTGGATCCTACATGGGAGGCAGGCCGTCAGAAAATACCAACACTCATGCCTCGATTGTAAGATCTTAAACTCAAAACCCCTTGAATATGTATCATCACACATATCCGACCCAGTTCCAGTGACTCCCAATCTGCTGCTTATGGGGCTGCTGGAGGCGGCTCTTCCCCAAGTCCTCTATGCCCGTTCTGACTTGCTGGGAACACGGAAATGGCGTCACAGTCAAGTGCTTGCAGACCAATTCTGGGCAAGTTTCATCAAACATTACCTACCAACTCTTCAGTCAAGACAAAAATGGACAGTAGAAAATCCAAACCTCACCGTAAATGCAACAGTTATGGTTGTTGACCCCAATCTTCCCCGTGCATCATGGCCAATTGGAAAAGTGCAGAAAGATTTTACAAGCTTGGATGGAAGAGTCAGAGTGGCAGAGATCCTGGTAAAAGGAAAACCTTATGTGCGACCGGTCTCTCGGTTGATTACCCTCTCAGAGATCAAGGATGACATAGAACCTCACCAAAACCCCTGAAGATTTTCTTGGAAATCAATTGTGTTGTACACAATTGAGGGGCGGCTGTAGAAAATCTCCTCACACATCTGTCCCTCTATTTACCATGAGAGGAAAAGTACAACTCCACCCACATGTTCCCATTTCCTGGTGGGTGGAACCAGAAGGCCATAAAGCCTACCTCCTCACCTGCAGTCTTCCTTTGTTCTCAAGACTCTGATAAGAATGGACTGTATGGCTGCCACAATCCTCTCCTTCATCCATGTTTTGACTGTTATATGAGAAAACAGCAGCTCAAACTTGGTGTGAATAAACCCTTAAAAAGTGGATTCCTGACTGTGCTCCTCTGTCCTAACCGACACCCCATTGAGTTACGAACACTCCTCTAACCAGCTAACGCACACACTAAAAAGAAATATTTTTCAACTTTTATTTTCTCAAATTAAAAACACATTTCCCCCCCAAAAAAACTGTTCAGAAGGAAATAAAAACAAACAACAACAACAAAACAACAACAAAACAAAAACATATCAACTCAGGATTTGAGACCCCACAGGTGTGTAAACTCATCCAGACTGTTGGTCAGACTGAAGTACCTGAAATCAGTCTTCAGTCTGACCTTCAACATCCTCACCAACATGAGCTGAGCATCTACATCCTCAGACCGCTCCAGCTGGTTCCTCCTACTCACATAAATGGACAGCTTAGCCTGACCCAACAGAAAATTCATCAGCTGACATTTCACCTTGTCTTTCTTACTATACCTGTGTCCCAGGATGAACACCTGCTGTGAGAAAACCTCACCAAAACAGACAAACAGACGGCTCAGAAACCTGAACAGGGGACCCAGCCGGACACACTCCAGGAAACAGTGAAAAACTGTCTCTCTGTTTGGACAGAAAGGACAGGTACCTGAAACCTCTGGGTTAATCACAGAGACCAAAGCATTTACAGCCACCACACCATGCAGCACCCTCCACTGCTTCCCCCACCCTCTTAGTCAAGGGGGGTTTGTTTAAAACCCTCCACTCAGGCTTCTGAGCCTCTGTCAGGCCCAGATGAGCCCTCCATGGTGTGTCCACCCTGATTTGAACTTTACCCACATCCCACCACTGCTGTAAGGAGCTGTACTCTGACTTAGTGTCCCTGTAATTCAGCCAGAAAGACCTGACGACATCTTTAAACACTGTATCAGACAGTAAGGCAGTGTTAAAATGCCAGTAGGCGCTCTTACAGCTCACGTCTTTGATGCAGATGAAACACTGCACCAAGGAGTGATCAGAGAAACCCACCGGAGTGATAGTACATCCTTTAACTACATTTATATGGTGGTCCAAACAGTAAAACCGGTCTAATCTAGCCAGAGACAACCTGTTCTCTTTGGTGTGGACCCAGGTGAACTGCCTCTGGTTTGGATTAAAAAACCTCCAGACATCACACAAGTCGAGCTCCTCTCGGAGCTTCATGAGACAGCTCCTTGAAGCAGGGTGAGGTTCCTGATGATTCCTGTCTAAACCAGGATCCTCTGTGCAGTTAAAGTCTCCGCCCAGGAACAGGTACTCCTCACTGCTACAGGTCCTCAGTACATCATTTAACACATTGAAAAACAAACATCTGTCAGTGCCCACAGTAGGAGCGTACACATTTATAAACACCATCTTTACACTCTCAAAAACAGCACTCAGTTTGAGCAGACGTCCTGGAAGAACCTCCTCTACTGAGCTGGAAACCGGTCTGAAGTCTCTGGAGAAGAGGATCCCCACCCCCCCACTATTACTACTCAGATGACTGAGAAAGGCCTCCCCACTCCACTCCCTCCTCCAGTCTGACTCATTATCAGGAGTACTGTGAGTCTCCTGGAGGAACGTCACGTCCAGCTTCTTCATCTGAATCAGACTGAACAGAGACGCCCTCTTCACGGCCTCACGAGCTCCGTTAATATTTAAGGAGCCAAGCTTTACATCACACATGATAAACATAAAGCTGACTCTTAACAAACACAAAACACACTTAATCATCCTGAGCTAACTGTGCTCCAACCTTCAGAACCAGTTTCTTTAACCTGAAAATCTCCAGATCAGAGAAAACAGGCTGCCCAACACCACCAGGGTTCTTCATAAAGAACCGGACCGAGTCCAGAAAGAGCTGCAGGTCCGGGAAGAACTCCTCCACCTTTACCGCCCTCATCCCCTTAGTGTTCTTTAAGAAAGATCTGACCCTCTGAAAGGAGTACCCGCTCTGCACTTCCACCTGCATGGCCTCCATCTCACCCTCACTCTCCTGTGTGTCCTGTACATCAACCTGTGTCCCCCCATGTATGTCCCCTTGTAAGTCTGCTTGTGTGTCCTGTGTGCTCTGTACATCATTCTGTGTGCTCTGTACATCATTCTGTGTGTTCTGTACATCACTCTGTGTTTCCTGTGTTCTCTGCCCTCCACTCTGTGTGCTCTGTCCATCACTCTGTGTGCTCTGTGTGTCCTCCTCAGTCTGAGGGGCGGAGCCCTTCAGCTCCTTCTTTGACATTTTACTATTTTTCATACTGTTAATCTTTCTTTCTGAACTTTTCCTTTTAGCAGAAAGCTTCAAACATTCATCATCCATCACACTCTCATCGTCCAGCACAGACTCAGCCACTCTGGTGGCCGTCAGGCCGACCTGCTCCTTTAACTCCTGCTGGCTCTGAACACAGTCAGTGCCTGCAGTCAGAGCCTCATTCACCTCACTTACCCTGTTCACACACCCCTGTGTGTCTCTCTGTGTGTTCTGCATGGTGTGTGTGTCTGTGTCTGTGTGTTCTGTGTGGTGTGTGTGTCTGTGTGTGTGTTCTGTGTGTGTCTGTGTGTGTGTTCTGCATGGTGTGTGTGTCTGTGTGTGTGTTCTGTGTGGTGTGTGTGTCTGAGTGTGTGTTCTGTGTGGTGTGTGTGTCTGTGTGTGTGTTCTGTGTGGTGTGTGTGTCTGTGTGTGTGTTCTGTGTGGTGTGTGTGTCTGTGTGTGTGTTCTGTGTGGTGTGTGTGTCTGTGTATGCATCACTGTGCGCTGCTCTGTCAGATGGCCCTGCTGCTTGCGCAGCAGCCTGGCGATCACCAGCCCTCTCTGGGCATGCGCGGACCAGGTGTCCCTCAGCGCCACAACCAAAACATTTTAAATGATCAGAAGTTACATGAATAGTGTAATTGAAGTCATCAATGCGGAAACTGAGCACTAGATTCAGGTCTTCGTGACCCCTTTTGAGAATCATGAAAACCTGTCTCCATAAGACATGACGTGTTTCAGGTGCAGAGACTTGCAGCCCAAAGGAATCATTTTAATCGGAGACACTAACTGTCCGTGTCGGGACAGCTCCTTCTCCAGCAGCTCATTCTTTAAAAATGGGGGCACATTAGAAATCACAACTTTCTTAGCAGGACCGACCAGAGACAAGACCGGAGTGAGCCATCCCTGGATCACCACTCCACTTTCAATCAGCTGATTGACTTTGTCCGTGCTGTCTAAGAAAATAACCACTGAACTGTTCATCCTGGACGCAGACTTTACACTCTCATATCCCACCACAGCACCCACAGCCAAACTACACTCCTCCACTGACACTCCTACAGCCGGAGAAAGTTTGATGGCGTGCCGGCGAGTCAGGTTCTCCAGCCCGGAGACGCCACACGCCGCCATGACCGGTTGACCGCCTGCGGCGGCAGCCACCAAACAAAGTGGGGATGCACCGAATATTTGGTAACCGAATATATTCGGCCGAATATTGCAAAAAAGCCACATTCGGCCTTCGGTGAAGTGAGTTAAAAGCAAGGCTGAATAGTAGCGTGTGACACAATGATGCAATCAAACAGCAAAGGCTACTGGAATATTTAAAAAATGTCAGAGTCTGCAGACAACAACCCGCTGCTTCACGTTCAAACAAGCGCCGCTCCTCCGCTGGTCTGTGTGCGGACACTACTCCAACATAAAGCAGACTTCGGGCGCGCGCACGGCTCGCCTACGTCACAATGAAGCGTCTGTTTACATGCAGCGCGGTCTGATCAGAGTCAGTAGAGTGAGACAGAGAACAGGATTATAACTTTAGAGACTTTTTGGCTCATGTTAAGTTGTTTTGGTCCCACACAGCCCTCTAACACCCCGTTATTGTTTAAATAACTGTCGAGAGGAGCGATCACGGCGATCATGTGCATGTGCTCGTGCGTGAATTGTACCGTGCAGGTAATATTGGAAACAAAAAGAGAGTCACACTTGATCCCGATCAAGTTGATAGATTTGTGTTTCTGGCTAACAATGAAGAAATGAAGACGGGCTGTTCGGCTTGAGTATCAGTTATATGTTTTACCTTCTTATTCAAAGCTGTCGAAGCTTTCTCTTGTTGTTAAGGAGACTGTTAAGGAGAGCGCGCGCAGGGGCGGGCGGGGGGGGGGGGGGGGGGGGGGGGGGGCGATATTCGAAGAATGACGGGTCATTTAATATTCGTTCCAATATGATTTTTTTTGAAAAAGTGACAGCCCTATTCGGTATTCGGCCAAGCATTTATATCTTATTCAGCTTCGGCTTCGGCCACAAATTTTCATTTCGGTGCATCCCTAAAACAAAGCAGGAAAAACCAGAGAAAACCACCACAGATAAAAAACTGATGACAGAGAAAAGATGAACATACACATAAACTCCACCAACAGAGCAAAAAAGACAAGAAAAAAGAGTTTGAAAAACTTACACTGCTCACAAACGCTCTCTGACACACTCAGCCACCCACTCTCAGCACGCACTCAGAAAGAGAGAGAGAGAGAGAGAGAGAGAGAGATCACAGCTCAGTCTGACTTTATCAGTTGACTAAATGTAAGGACAGCCTGAGGTCAACTTTTCAAAGTGCTTCATAATAAGACTGAAGGTTTCTGACTCTACAGATTAAAGCAGATTAACTGTCAGATTAAAGTGACTGGAGACACAAACTGTTTGAAGTTTCTGATTCAAAATCACAGAAATGATTCTTCAACCATCAAAACTCCTCCAAACATTTTCAGTCATCAGCTCATCATGAAGTGACTCCATTCAACAGCACAACAAGTTCACTGTGGAAAAAACACACACGGTGCTCAACTCCAGTTCATCTCAGCTAATCTGTATTTCTACCACACATGTATATTATGGGATGGACACGGTGCATCAGTCCAGTTAATGTCATCAAATCTGTTTCCTAGCAGACATTTAGAGCTCAAACTGATTCTGTTTGTCAGTGATGATCATGTAATGAGTGTGTTTGATATGAACTGATACACACTTTAATCTGTTAACATCAATAAAGAAGATCATGTAATGAGTGTGTTTGATATGAACTGATACACACTTTAATCTGTTAACATCAATAAAGATCATGTAATGTGTGTGTTTGAAATGAACTGATACACACTTTAATCTGTTAACATCAATAAAGAAGATCATGTAATGAGTGTGTTTGATATGAACTGATACACACTTTAATCTGTTAACATCAATAAAGAAGATCATGTAATGAGTGTGTTTGATATGAACTGATACACACTTTAATCTGTTAACATCAATACAGAAGATCATGTAATGAGTGTTTGATATGAACTGATACACACTTTAATCTGTTAACATCAATAAAGAAGATCATGTAATGAGTGTGTTTGACATGAACTGATACACACTTTAATCTGTTAACATCAATAAAGAAGATCATGTAATGAGTGTTTGATATGAACTGATACACACTTTAATCTGTTAACATCAATAAAGAAGTCAAATAATCCGTTACAATTTCTCAAAGAGCTGAAGAGAAATCTTTAAACCACTTTACTCCGAGTCACACTGAACACATTCATGTAAACACTTAATTATGACACACAAACACTGTAGTCCTAATCTAATCTAATCTAATCTAATCTGATTTGGTCTGGTCTGGTCTGATCTAATCTAATCTAATCTAATCTAATCTAATCTAATCTAATCTAATCTGTTGTTGTTTTGTAGATCATGGACTCTGTGTTGTGGGGACAGCAGAGTCTGGCTGTTGAAGTTCTTAAACCTCTGATCTTATCTGGTCTGGTCTAGTCTGGTCTGGTCTGGTCTGGTCTAATCTAATCCGATCTAATCTAATCTAATCTAATCTGATCTGGTCTGATCTGATCTGATCTGATCTAATCTAATCTAATCTGTCACTGTTTTGTAGATCATGGACTCTGTGTTGTGGGGACAGCAGAGTCTGGCTGTTGAACTTCTTGAACCTCTGATCTTATCTGGTCTGGTCTGGTCTGATCTAATCTAATCTAATCTAATCTAATCTGTTGTTTTTTTGTAGATCATGGACCCTTTGTTGTGGGGACAGCAGAGTCTGGCTGTTGAACTTCTTGAACCTCTGATCTTATCTGGTCTGGTCTAGTCTGGTCTGGTCTGGTCTGGTCTAATCTAATCTAATCTGCTCTACTCTAATCTAATCTAATCTGCTCGACTCTAAAATAATCTAATCTAAACTGATCTAATCTAATTTTATCTAATCTAACCTAACCTAACCTAACCTAACCTAACCTAACCTAACCTAACCTAATCTAATCTAATCTGGTCTGGTTTGGTCTGGTCTGATCTAGTCTAATCTTATCTGTCGTGGTTTTGTAGATCATGGACTCTGTGTTGTGGGGACAGCAGAGTCTGGCTGTTTAACTTCTTGAACCTCTGACTCTATCTGGTCTGGTCTGGTCTGGTCTGATCTATTCTAATCTAATCTAATCTAATCTAATTTAATCTAATTTAATCTGTCGTTGTTTTGTAGATCATGGACCCTTTGTTGTGGGGACAGCAGAGTCTGGCTGTTCAACTTCTTGAACCTCTGATCTTATCTGGTCTGGTCTGGTCTAATCTAATCTAATCTGGTCTGGTCTGATCTGATCTAATCTAATCTGATCTAATCTAATCTAATCTAATCTAATCTAATCTAATCTAATCTAATCTAATCTGGTCTGGTTTGGTCTGGTCTGATCTGATCTAATCTTATCTAATCTGTCGCTGTTTTGTAGATCATGGACTCTGTGTTGTGGGGACAGCAGAGTCTGGCTCTTAAACTTCTTGAACCTCTGATCTTATCTGGTCTGGTCTGGTCTGATCTAATCTAATCTAATCTAATCTAATCTAATTTAATTTTATCTAATCTGTCGTTGTTTTTGTAGATCATGGACTCTGTGTTGTGGGGACAGCAGAGTCTGGCTGTTGAACTTCTTGAACCTCTGATCTTATCTGGTCTGGTCTGATCTAATCTAATCTAATCTAATCTAATTTTATCTAATCTGTCGTTGTTTTTGTAGATCATGGACCCTTTGTTGTGGGGACAGTAGAGTCTGGCTCTTAAACTTCTTGAACCTCTGATCTTATCTGGTCTGGTCTGGTCTGATCTAATCTAATCTAATCTAATCTAATCTAATCTAATTTAATTTTATCTAATCTGTCGTTGTTTTTGTAGATCATGGACTCTGTGTTGTGGGGACAGCAGAGTCTGGCTGTTGAACTTCTTGAACCTCTGATCTTATCTGGTCTGGTCTGATCTAATCTAATCTAATCTAATCTAATCTAATCTAATCTAATCTAATCTAATCTAATCTAATTTTATCTAATCTGTCGTTGTTTTTGTAGATCATGGACCCTTTGTTGTGGGGACAGCAGAGTCTGGCTGTTGAACTTCTTGAACCTCTGATCTTATCTGGTCTGGTCTGGCCAATCTAATCTAATCTAATCTAATCTAATCTAATCTAATCTAATCTAATCTAATCTGTTGTTGTTTTGTTGATCATGGACTCTGTGTTGTGGGGACAGCAGAGTCTGGCTGTTGAACTTCTTGAACCTCTGATCTAAATGTGGTTTTCATCATGTGCTCCTGTCAGCAGCTTCATTCAAACATGCTGCTCCTCCTCTCATGTGTGGACCCAGCACAAGCAGCCCGTGTCCCATTTACGGTCCTGCTCCTCAGGTTGAGAAACCAGGCAGTAATGCTCCTCTATCAGCTGTGTGTTGTTGAGCTGCTGTGATAAACAGGTTTTTCCTCAAAGAGAGTTCATGTGGAGCGACTCACTGTGGGCCCCTCAGAGGAGTTATTCTGATCTAATCTGTGGAGATTAAGAGTTCATCATCTCTGTAGATTATTATGGGATGGACAGAAACACTGGATCAGAGCAGTACAGCAGCACCCAGTGGTCTGAGTGTCAGTGAGGTTTCTGTTCAGTCATCAAACATTCAGACTGTGTGATTGTGTGTGCGCGCGCGCGTGTGTGTGTGTGTGTGTGTGTGTGTGTGTGTGTGTGTGTGTGTGTGTGTGTTTTCAGTAACAACTCTGTTTCCTTAAATTCAGGCTGAAGATATGAACAACATTTAATCAGGAGAAACTTAAACATGAACAAACCTCCAGTTTGGTTGAAGCGCTGCTTTAGTATTTCAATGCTGGCTTTGAAGGTCTGCTGGGAACCCAAAAAGTTCCCAGTGTTCGTCTCCCAGTACTGAGGATCATCCTCTGTGACTCTGCTCATCCAGTCCTGTTTGGGTACTAGTCTCTGGGTGTTACTGTCATAGTGGATCATCAGTTCATCATCAACCAGCCCAACAGCCACAAACTCTGGGAAGTCTGGGAGTCCAGAAGAAGCCGTGTAGAAATACTTCAGAGAGTGAATCACTGTAAGGACAAAATATTTTCATCAGTTTGATTTTATCACTTTGCTTTTTCAATCAGTGAACAAAGTGATGATCCAGCACACACATCAAAGACTTCAACATTCAACACAGCTTTATAAGCTCTGTACAGTCAGTAAACAACATTGATTTCACACACACACACATTCATTTTTTTTTTTTACACTTTTTTTTTTAATAATCGAACAATCGCACATCTTTTGGGGTTACGTAATCGCACGTGCTGACATTGCGATTGCGATAATCGTGCAGCACTAACCCACACACACACACACACAAACACACACACGCAAACAGAGAGAGAGAACATGCAGAGATCTACAATGAGAAAATTGTCTCATCTCATGGTAAACAGTAAAAATGACAAATATAACTATTTTTCTTCTAAATGAAACCCTGAAGTCAGAAAATGCATGTTTGCAATGCATTATTTAGAGGGTGAATACAAACTGTGGCTATAATGGAAGTCTATGGGATATTTTTGTCCTCTAATACCCTCAAAGGGTAGTAAATTAACAATTTGACACTGCAAAAAAATAACAATGCATCAAATTAAATTGTATTATGAATTTAATGTATATTTAAGCCTGACCTCTAAATCAAGTCCCCAGCCCTCCAACATTTCTTATGTTAAAATAACTCATTTTATGTGAATTTTTTTTTAAAATAAATACAGTGACATCATGTAATCAAATTGGCATTTAAAGGGTTGAAATAACAAAAAATATTAAAATATTTAATTCTTTGTTTGGGTCTGAAGTGGATTAAGAGAGCTGAGCAAAGAAAAGTAGAAAAAAATGTTATTTTGTTGTAATTTTATAGCAGCTTTTTGGTCGAGGACATTTTTTTCCTCTGATACCCTCAAAGGGTAGTAAATTAAAGAAACCCACAAGGGTTAAAATAGCTGTTAAAATAATTTTAGATGAAGTTTAGTGACTGTCAGACTGTGAAGATTCATGATGTTAAATCAGGTCCAAAGGTTTTGATCATTTAAAAAAAACAACGTAGGTACCAAGAGAACAATGACTCTTCACTTTCTATTCACTTTATTCATGGATTGGCAGAAAAAAAGGACGCCAGTGGCAAAGTTCCCTTTAGCAAGCTGTTTCAGACCATTATTTGCACCAATGGCA
Source organism: Labroides dimidiatus (assembly GCA_030710495.1). Taxonomy (NCBI): domain Eukaryota; kingdom Metazoa; phylum Chordata; class Actinopteri; order Labriformes; family Labridae; genus Labroides; species Labroides dimidiatus. The sequence continues at coordinate 3,350,815 of CM061155.1, forward strand.
GTATAAAAGCAATTAACTATGCCAGATTGTGCACTTGTACAGTTCTCACGGTACCTACGTTTCCTGAAGGCAGCGTGATTGAGGAAAGCCCTCAGCTTTCTGTTATGCTGTCACTCGTGATGCCACGCCCCCCACACCAGATTAGAGTGAAAGTGAAAAAAAAAATCTAATGAAATAAAAAATAAATAAATAAATAAATAAAGTGTAAAAATCTGGCTCTGAAACTGAAAAAATAAGACCTCAGATATTAAAATATATATGAAAGTGAGAACTGAAAAGGTTGCCGCTTGGGTGTACCCCGCCTTTCGCCCTAAACCAGCTGGGATAGGCTCCAGACACCCGCGACCCTCAACAGGACAAGCGGTATAGAAAATGAATGAATATTTCAAAGTTCAAAACTTGAACTTTCAGTTTTTTTTTCCAAATGATCAAAAATTTTGGCCCTGATTTAACACCACGAAGATGTGGGGTTATTTTTAAGTGAATTAAATTTTCCAAATAACAGACGACCTCTAGTTTCTAGTCATACGCAGTTTTTACAGCTTCTAGACTGACTTTAACTGCTCTATAGAAAAACATTATTGTAAAACATTTCTTCCTGTTGTCTTTCTTTGTTCCAGTTTTTTGTGTGGCTTTCTTATTTTTCTTTCTTGTTATCAAATATTTTGTATGGTCAGAGCTCATGACCTGTCCTCAGTGATGGTTCAACATGACTTTTTTTAGCCCTTCTTAGTAATGAACTTTTCTTGTGACTCTGATGATGTAACGACACGAACAGACAGATTAACTGACCTGATACACACACACACACACACACACACACACATATATATATATATATATATATATATATATATATATATATATATATATATATATATATATATAAAACTTATATAAATATAAGTTTACTCCTAACATTTCACCAACATGCTGAAGATCTGGAGATAACATCAAACACTATGAATCCTAAACTCCTGTGAACAGCCTGAAAACACTCGAAGCATTGTGTGTGTGTGTGTGTGTGTGTGTGTGTGTGTGTGTGTTGTTTTCCTTTACTCACCTGCTGTCGTGTCGTGTCGGAATAATCCGAGGATTAAAGGGATTATCAGAAACTTCATCCTGACCTGCGACTTTTCTTAAACTTTGATGAATTTACATCTTTTTGATTTTCTACAGACAGAGAGGCAGGGCGCGCTTCTATCTCAGGATTCAGCCGTGAAACGAAGTCAGAAGAGTACGGAGAACTGACGTCATCCTGTCTTCAGCCAATAGAAATTCAGTGTGAGCATAGACGTCACTAGTATCTCGGTAGAACTGACTCACTGAGGTTATGAAGGAAAGTGAAAGTAAAGCAGCTCGTTTCTGCTCTAACAGCGCTTTTCTGCTTTCATCACAAATAAAGTAGTTTCTGATCAAACACTGAGTCATGTGACATATGTAATAACTTTGAGGGGAGGTCAGAGGTCATGTTTACAGATCAGTAAAGATGCAGTTTGTTACATTTGTAGCTAGTTGAGTCTTATTGTGATTTAGTTTTTAAACCTGCTCTAGGACTGAAAACAGCCATAACAACAAAAAACAATCGAAGTGTAGATTTGAAGCTGTTACAGAGAGTAAGTGTGTTTGAGGTGCTCCTCCCTCGTGCTTCAAACCTGCTGAGCTCTGTGATTGTTTCATGTTTTAACTACATCTGTGTACAGTCATAACAATAAATGATGGCATGCTTCACCTTTTACACCAGCCTTAGCACAAATAAGCCCTTCTACCCTAAATGAAAGTCAATATAGACTAAATCAAAAGATCAGATCAAGTCAGCTCTGTGTGGAAGGTTAAACGCTCCTCATCAGATCTGAACTCATGTACGCTGAAAACTGCTGAATCAGAATAATAAGACACCTTTGTTGATGTTTGAATGCCTGATGCTGTTTTTCATTTGCTCTGTCTTTAGTGCTGTATGACTCTCTTTCACTCTTCACTCACAGATTTTTAAACACTTCTTTTAAAGTGATGCTGTTTTAGTATCAAACTTAACCTGTTTCACCATCAAAGCGTTAGCTCTGCTTCTGTCTAGATGTGAAATTGTTGTTGTTGTTTTGTCACATTGAGACTTGACCTCTGGGTGAGAGAAGCTCATCATCCTCACTAATGATCCATACCTGATTCAGCTGTTTAGACTTTACTGAAGCCAGCTGCAGGAGTGACATAAACCTGTACTGTTGTGGGAATGACAGGGAGCTGTGAAAGTGTACGATCAGTTCTGAAGTGTCTGACAAACCATGAAGAACAAGAAGCTGTCCATATCACTCTCTTTATTTATTGATGCTCATGAAAAGACAGAGACGTGCTGCAGAGAGATGGAAATGACAGATGCTCAAACAGCTCTTCTTTCTGTGATGGTTGAAGGCTGGATGCTGTGGTGTAAGGTGGAGAGGTCAGGGAGGAGAGGGGACTGGGAGGATGTGCCCACATCCAGCTTGAGCACCAGCTGGTTCCAGACTCAAACATAGCAGCTCCTGGACTGAACACCTCCTCTCCTCCTCTTCTCCTCTCCTCCCTGACCTTTGTAATCAGATATTGAAATCAAGGTGAACAGATGGACTGCAAAGGTGAGACATTTGAGATCTGGATGATTGTTGTAGCTGAGTAAATGAAGGATGGTGACATGTAGCCATGCTTACGCACACTGTAGCTGAAATATGGTCACTGTGGCTGAACAGAACCAGTAAATCCTGTTCAGGTTCACTGTCTCAGGAAAGTAAGTGACAGCGCCTCTAGTGGTCATATTAAGTATGTGTCATGGAGCTGCTGAATGGAAACCACCTGGTTATGTCAGCTGACTTTACCTGCTTTTAAAAACATCACATGTAGCCTAAATGATCTCTCTCACATGTATTCACCAGATAAAGGATGGATTAAATCAAAGTCATTCATGGTGTCAGAATCTGAACGGACTCCTCGCTCGTGAGTATCTTCTCTGCATTCCACCATACTTTCTGTGTTAAAAGAGCTAATAGCTAAAGCTAACCAGAGTTACATAGCGTCGCTGAAATGGCAGAGGTATTTCGTAGACCAGACCCTGTTTTTATTTAATGGAAATGTTGCCGAGAGCTGGCGGATATTTGAGAGGGAGTATGACATCTTTATCACAGCAGCACACTTCAATAAGCCTGCAAGGACCAAGGCAGATATCCTCCTCAATTTAGCAGGACCGGAAGCAATAGAGCGGGAACGTTCATTCGTTTATGCAGCTGAAGTGCATGCACCTGGGGAAGATGGAGAAATGATCAGCCCTGCAGAATCCAGAGAGGACCCAGAGTGTCTGAAAAGGAAATTTCGAGAAATATGCAACCCCCAAAACAATTGAAAGGCACAGGTTACATTCAAGAAATCAGAGACAAGGTGAGAGCATTGAGTCATTCATCAGTGACTTAAGGATTAAAGCTAAGAGCTGCCATTTTGGAGATTTAACTGATGAGCTGATCTGTGACTGGAAAGTGTGTCATTACTAGTGAATCTTTAAGGAAGACACTTTTAAGAGACAGTGACCTGAACCTAAATAAAGCCACAACTGTCTGCCACATTCATGAAATGACAGAGCAAAGCAGCAAGACATTAGCCTTACAAACTACCAGTGTTGACAGTATAAAGCCAGTTTCATTTAGAAAGCATCAGACTAAATCACAACCACTCTCCCAGCCCAGAACTATCTCTAATCTCAATAACTGCGGGAGCAGCCATGCAGCCAAGCGGGAAAAGTGTCCAGCAATCAGACAGCAGTGTCACAACTGCAAGAAAATGAACCATTTTAAGAAATGCTGCAAGTCTAAACCATGTAGCCAGTCCAGCTTTAACAGAAGGGCTGCACGACACTCAGTACATGAAGTAGCAGGAGAAGAGCCTGTTACATCCAGTAAAGAAACATTTTATGTGGATGGTTTTGACATTGACAAGAACATCGCTAGCATCAATCCTCAAAGTGACGACAAAAATGAAGGATTTGTGACAGTTCACATCAACAAGCCCAATGAAATGAAAGTAGAAACAGGTGCGAAATGCAATGTGATGTCACAGAAGACATTTAATAAAGTGGGAAATAGAGAGCAACCTGTAAAGCAGGAGAAAGCCACAAACCTTGTTGCTTATGGAGGCAGTAAAATTGAAGCCAAGGGCATTGTCACACTGTCCTGCAGCTTAAAAGAACAGCACCATACCTTACCCTTCTTCATTGTAGACAGAGAAGTGCAGCCACTGCTAGGATTTCATGCTTGTGAACTTTCGTTCATTCCAAACTTCAGTGACATTGCAGCATCACTTAGAAAACTAACTCACAAAGAAACTGCTTGGTGCTGGTTTCAGCAGCATCAAGAAGCTTCTGATCGTCTCAAAACATAGGTGTCATAACACCAGTCACAGAGCCTACTGATTGGGTCTCATCCATGGTGGCAGCACACAAAAAGACAAAGACGAGATAAGACTGTGCATCAACCAAAGATCTCAACACAGCTCTCAAACGACCCCACTATCCCATGCGTACTGTGGAGGAAGTTGCAGCACAGATGGCAGGTGTGACTGTGTTTGCTGTTTTGGATGCTAAGAACTCTTTCTGGCAAATACAGCTTGACAAAAAATCTTTGATGCTAACAACATTCAGCACACCCTTTGGACGCTACAGATTTCTCCGCATGCCCTTCGGCATAAACTCTGCAAGTGAAGTATTTCAGCGTTCAGTGGAGCAGCTGTTTGCATGTTAAGCATGTTCAGTGATCGTTGATGACATCATCATTGGAGGCTGTGATGTTGCTGAACATGATGCAAATTTAAAGAAAGTGCTTGATCGAGCAAGAGGGGTCAACCTCTGACTGAATCCGGCAAAGTGCAAGTTTCGCCTGGATCAAGTTGGCTATGTGGGCCACATCTTCACAAGTGGAAGACTGCTGCAATCCTGAAAATCCTTAACAGCCTCCACAGTGGGCATCAAGGTATTGTTAAGTGTAGAGCCCGAGCTCACCAGTCTGTCTGGTGGCCAGGACTTTCAGTACACATCAGTCAGCTGGTAGAAAACTGTGATGTATGCTCACAGCACAGAGCAGAGCACAGAGAGCCCTTGTGAACCACACCAGTGCAGAGTGACCCTGGCAGAGAGTGGGCACAGACGTGTTCCTCTGGGAAAAAAAGACCTACCTACTTGTAGTTGATTATTTTTTGCGTTATATTGAAGTAGCACATCTTTCTGTCGCTTCTGCTAACACTGTCATTGCTGCTCTGAAGGACACGTTCAGCCACCATGTGTCAAGAACACAGAACCAGAAAAGGACACAAATGCAAACTCAGAGATGAGATCCATAAAAGCAAAAGGGTTTAATAAACGGACCAGGTTTGATACACAAGACGGGTAGTCAGCCAGGCAGGGTTTGGCACACAGAATCAGGCAGTCAGACAGGCAGGGTTCGGTACACAGGTAAACAATCCAAAACAAGGCAAAGGTATCCAGAAAACGTGAGGCAAAGAGCAAAATCCCAAAACAAGAGCAAGGTTCATAAGCGGCAAGACAAGACTGAAATAAGGCTGGTACGAGGACGGTAAAGTACAACAAACTGGCAACGAGACAGTGAGACACATGAGGTTAAATACAAGAGGTAATGAGGGGTGATGACACACAGCTGGGGAAGACAATCGGGAATCAGGTGTGACAGACAGGGCAGGGCAGACAGGAACAAATCTAAAAGATAGAGACAAGGGTTAGTGATTTCAAAATAAAACGGGAAACCAAAACAAGACTCAGAATGTGCAAAACAACAGAAACTTTACAGACATGACACCATGGGATACCCGAGACGGTTGTATCGGATAATGGACCACAATATAGTTGTGAGCTGTTCAAAGACTTTTCCATAGAGTTTGGATTTGCGCATGTCACCACTAGCACGAGATATCCACAGGCAAATGGAGAAGCGGAGCGTGCAGTGGCTACTGTGAAATCATCCTGCCACTCCTCTGGATTGTGGGTATTCTCCAGCACAACTCCTCATGGGCAGACAGCTACGTACCACCATACCACAGCTACCAGCATCCTTCCTGCCCAGGCGGCCAAACATCAGAGGATTCAGGAAGTTGTTGTCATTGTATTCTGTTTTTATTTACGATTTACACAACATGCAAACTTCACTAGTTTTGGGTTTTGTAAATATACTTGCCTTGCCTTGCCTAACACAAAGGGTCTCACACACACAAACAGCACATCTTTTGTGACAGCCTCAGGAAGAGTGTCTTGTCCTCCAGAGCAGTTGGATTTGTAAATATGTTTAGTTAAACGATATATGTTCAGAATTTTTTTTTTTTTTTTTTTTTTTTTGGTTTTAATGACCTTGGTTGAGTCCATACATTAGGTCTATCTTTACTGATTTTTACTTTCAGGGTCACTGGGAACTCGAGCCTCTTCCAGCTCCACAAGGTTAAACCTGAACAATTCAGGTATCAAACAGTAATTATCACATGATTATTCTACTGCTGGATGCCTGACTGTGTGTCAGCTTTGCTGGCTGGAGTTTAAATGACAGGTCATTCTTGGGGATGGTGTAGACAGGGCGTGTGTGCATGTAGTATGTATCTTTTGTCTTGTGTATGAAGCTCTTCAAATGGCACAAATGGATCACCACTATAAATAATACAGACATTTTCATTTAAGGTGACCCAACTATTCATTTCAATTGCAGCTCGGATAAAATCTTTGTATTTGTAATTTGTAATTTGTAATGACTTTTTTTTTTTTTTTCATTTCATCATGAATGATCATACTCCTCTCAGAGAGGAGAGGAGATGGTGGATAAAGCCTGAACTCACACATAAAAAGGTAACTAGAAAGATTGCATTTCCTGAAGGAACTGCGTTGAAATGCTGACACTGCCAATGCAACTGAAAAAGCATGCAAAATGTAACTGCTGAAAACAGTGAAACTAATCAGAGAATGTTCAACATTTAAAATGAAATTGCTCACAATTGTGAAAGACAGCTGAAAATGTGAGATTGTGAAATCAAAATGCAGAAATTACCTTAATGTTGTGCAGAGGCTATTCAATGTAAGAAGGTGAAATCAGTGGCTGAAACTGTGACATTTGTGAAGAGCATCAAAATGACAAAACAGCACAGGCAGTATCAGAAGTTTAAGGTATGCTAGCAGAGCAGTATTATAAAGAAACATGAAAGAAAAGTTGAGAGAAAGTCAAATATAGAATGACTGAGAAACCTGTAGCTCTGTTGTTCTGAGTGAAGGAGTCTGAAGACGAAGGATTTGGATCAATATTGTAAGAATAGTGTTTTCATGAACAGTACTTGCTTGTAATTGTTTCTTCACATATCAAAAAATGTGTATTAACGCATTCATGCCTGTACTGATAAAGTTGGCACAAGGAAGCACCTCTGCCAGTAGGAGCTGTTCCTGCAGGTCTGTACCAACTGTCAATCACTCACACAGAGGAGCGCAGGGGGCGGAGTTAAGGGTGCAGACATAGGGTGTGTCTCAAAGCGCCAAATGTCAATCCTTGCTTCCCTCCACTTGCGTCGTTCACTTGCGTCTTAGTCCCTCCCACCAGAGATGCATGGGAGAGATGCAAGGAAATGAAGAGAGGAGTCGAGGAGTCGAGGAGGTTCGTTTTAAGAGCATTGAGACGTCCTCTCCTCGGGAGCGTCAAATGACACGACATGTTTTGGTGATGACGGCATCAGCTGCTCACCTCTGGATCATCTGTCAGTCAGCTCTAACAGCTGTTTGTGTGTCTGCTCATGTGCGCTGTAATAACTCCAATCAAATAAAAACAGTAACAGAGCTTTGTCTGTGTTTTTAACCTGTTTAACAAACACTTTCACATGAAGAAAACCTGACCTCTGTTTATTCTGTGTCCTGTTTAGAAGCACACGGATCACTTTACCGCTAAAATGCGGCATTATTAGATCATTTATTAATTATTCAGCCTAGAGCGTATCTGATCGCGAACCCTGAAACTTATTAATATAACCTAGTTTATGATGTCTCGTGAACTCTGGATATTAGTTATTTATTAGATCTCAGAGAAAACAGAAATCCCGTTACTCTTTACAAACCTCACAAGTGTTTTTTTCTCTCAGACTTAAATTCTCTTCATAAAGAAAACGAGAATCAGCGAGAAAATGAAGGAGAGAAATAACTGATCACCAATATTTATTTTCAGTCTTTTTTTATTGCACTTTATGAATTATTTTTCAGTTAGATGATGAATTTGACCTGAACAGTTTTATAAACTCAGCAGTGATCCTCTGTTATATTGATTTTTTGACGGCTGTCTTCAGTATTTTGTGCTTTAAACTCACATCAATCTTTTTTAACCCCAGCTTTATGAGCTGTTTCAGGATTATCCTCTATGACAGATACTGACTGTTTTCAGCTCCATCTTTTCGCTCTCATTAAACTCCGGTGATCAGAAGTTTCAGAGTTTCAAGGCAAAGCTGCTGCAGCGTCCAATCAGTGAGTGATATCCCACATGGGGGCGTGTCTGTCAGTGAAAAGACTTCCGCAAAGGCAGCTCTTGTGTCTCCTCGATTATCGCTCCTCCGATCACCCTCCTCCCTCCTCTCTCCTCTCTCCTCTGGCCACAAATAACGCTTAGGGACACCCTTCAATATGGCGCCTCAGAAAGAACTTCCGGTGCCGCGGAGGAGAGAGGAGAGAGGAGACTGCATTTTGGCGCTTTGAGACGCACCCAAACACAGAGGGAGACAGAGACCTGTACGATAGCAGCCTCTGAAACAGCGCGCTGTGCGAAAACTGTAAGACATATGGAACAAGCGATCGCACCTGAAGAATCACAAGGACATGAAGAACACGGGGATGTATTTTTTATGTACTTACTCTTAAGAATGACGACAAAAACGTGAGTTAAAAACGACCTTTATACCCGATCTTTCACTGCGAAGAGGGTAGTCTTTTGTATTGCAGCAGACGAGAGCGGCTTTGTCACTCGCCTCGTTCCGAAGCTGCCTGTGCAAAAACTGTTTCTCTGATGAATTTGTCGAATTCGGATGTGAGAGAGGAGGCTTGTGGCTACGTTTTGATGTAAAAATCATGTATTTAAAGGGATGTTTTGAGTGCTTAAAAACTGTGTATTCGCCAAGTTTTCTTCTCTGTCAGACCGCTCTGCTCCGCTCTGAGTGCTGACGTCACACGCTCTAACTTTGTGGAAAACACGAAAAGTTTGTGTTGCTTAAGCAGTGATATCTCAAACACTGTAGAAGCTAGCAGAAAACTGAAGACATGAAAAAATCATGGATGGATCAGTGAACATTTTAAAGCAAGAATGAAGTCCGTACGTGAAAGTATGCAGATTCTGGAGACTGTCAAAGTTGAAGCAGTTTGGGATGGAACTGCAAGAATCTCCCATTCATTTCAATGCAGAAATAATTGTACAAAATGATTTTTCCTGTAAAATGTATAACTGTTAGAGCTGTGAAAAATACAAGCACACTTCTCCTGAACATGCTGCATACAAAATTATGCAATGCAAATCTGCTGAAATTTGAAGGCTGTGAAACCCGTCAAAAATCAGACGGAAGAATAAGAAGAAGGCGGAATAATAAATTCGGATATCAATATGTTGAAATTCTGTGTCAGCATTTCAACATAGTTATCTGTCTGGATTCATTTTTAATTGATTTTTTCCTGTTTTTGTTTGTTTTTTTCTTTGCTTCAGAGATATTGTTGGAGAGATGACGTGGAGGGAGAGACAGGGAGAGGAAAGGAGGGCAAAGCCTGAACTCTCTCACAGAAAGGTAAATTTCTGACATGTTTACATGTTTTTAATCATCTTTTGATTGGATCACAAATTATTTGGGGTATTTTTGAATGTTACATTTCATACATAATGTAATTTAATGTCTCTGATTTGAATCCCTAAAGTTTGTGACCACAGTCTTTCTTTACAGAGAAAGGTAACGATCAGTCACTGTTCGTACATGGAGTAAAGTCAAGTCATCTATTCATTTTTCATTCATCATTTTTTAACAACCAACTGCTGGATTTTTATGAAGTTTGTGAGATTAGTTTCAGTTTTTATTTTAATGTCTGTTTTCCTGAGATGAAACAAAGAGAGAGGAAGAGAGATGGAAAGAGGAGAGGACATCATCGATTGATTAAACTCTTTGTAGTGCCTACAAAAACCTGCTTTGTCGCTTGAGAGGAAAGTCGTGGGTCCTTTATTCGTCTGACGTGCTGCCACAATACCCAAAGAAGCACACTGAGACTCAGAAGCACTTTACTGGGTTTTAATGAAAAAGCAGCATACACACTGGACGGATTCAGGCACACAGTGGAACAAAGGCAAAGCGAAGCGGTCAAGAAAAATTAGGGCTACCCTGCTCCCCTCTCTCCTCCTGACTGCAGGTAAGCACGCCTCTTAATAGCTACGCGGCATTCACCACATACAAGTGACCCAAGCAACCACAAACACCACGTGACACATACACATTTACTACATTACGGCTCCTACACTCTTTTTATTTGTAAATATCAAATGTTTCTTCCACTCTTTATTTCTGTACTTCAGTGACACCAAGCAGACAACTGTGTCAGTGTTTCTGGGGCTTGTTGAGTTGGAGGGAGGAGAGATGTCAGATCTACAGCTGGTGCTGTGGTGGCTTTCCTTAAAAAAGAGAAACTCCTGGGGATAGGTACTGATAAGGCCTCTGTTATGACGGGGATTAACAATGGAGTCCATAAAGTGCTGAAGGAGGAGTACACACTGTGACGACCATGGGCCTTGGAGTCAGGGTGTGTTTTCTTGATTCCTGCTTCTGCTTCCCTTTCAACCCCGTTCAACAGGTTTGCTTAGGTTGTTGAAAATCATTTCACCAGGTGGTTGAAAGAAGGATGAGTCTGTGTTCTTTGACAGGATAATAAAAGTTTATAGACTAAAGAGCAAAAACATCCTTTCCTTATTCCTAAGTGCGTACTCTAATGAACAGGTCTGATATTTATTTGAGAAGAAACTTTTCCTATGAGCTCAGATCCTGAGAAGTTTGACCTTTTTCCATCTTCAAATAAAATGACCCTCCAACTATCTGAAAAAGTTCATGTTTCTGTTTGTGTTCTGAGTTTATCACATCCAAACTAAAGCTTTCCATTCAGTCTGTGTGAAATCACAAAAAAGAGACGTCATGTTTGGAGTTTTAGGAACTTTATTGGAACTCAAAGAGAAAGTAAAAAACGCTGACAGAGCAAAGCATCTTCATTTCCAGGTTAACCTGAGACACCCAACACCACTCATTTAGAGAAGAACAAATCATATCTGACTGAAAGAAACATTTACACCATGATCCCAATCAGCTCCAGAGTTAACAGCCCTGAACTGATTCAAAGTCTCAGTTCAAAGAACATTTTCATCTCCAGACTGAGAATTTGACACTTGGCTGCTTTCACATCTATGAAGACTTCAAACTTACTTTGATAATATGGAAGAAAAATCAACACAGCGTCCGGTTCATGATGAAAAGCCTTAAAGATAAATGATGTTTTCCTCCAGTCTTTCAGCTTCTCATCTCACAGAAATATACAACTAATATTTACAAAGAAGCACGGGGGCTTTGAGCCAGGTGCAAATCTGTGCTGAATGAATTTCAGTTGATTTAAAGGTGATTGAACATCATGATGAAAAAGTCAATCCAAAGCAAAAATAAAGAGGGAGAGGTGGAGCAGTGGACTGATATCTGGAGGACAAACATCTGAAGTGACAGCCAACGATCAATCTGCTTCAAGTCATCAAACATTTCCACTTTACCAGAACATTCTCTGTAGAAAGAGTCAATACAATCAGCTGTTTGACCAGAGTCTGTGTTTGAAGCTCCGTGTTGCTAAATGTCTGAGCCCATGAGCCCAGACGAGTACAGATGAGAACATGTGAGGGTTTGTCTGTGGTCAGTGAGTCTTTATGTTGATTAACGCAGGTTTAATAAACACTGATTGAAGCTCCAAGCTCCCAACACCTGAAGTATCAAACAGCAGCTATGGTGGATCTGTTTGACATGAAGATCAAAGCTCTATAATGCACATGAAAAACACAGTGTGATGCTTTCATGGAGGAATATTGTTGAACGTCTCTCCAGGTGAGAATAAAGAAATCTGTCATCATGCATCAACAAAATGTTCCTGTGGATCTTCTTCTTGATCCAGAGACCAATGAATCCAGGAGCCCTAAAACCAGAGGAGACAAAACATGGAATGAAACAATCATTTCACACACAAACATTCATCTGAAGAGCTTTAATGGAAACACAACAGTTTGAGTTTTGATGCTCATGTAACTCTAAACATCATCATCTCTTTACAATAATAATAAAGCAGCCATCTCCTTTTCACACAGCTGTAAACAGCTACAGCTGATCAAATCAGACTCAGAGAGTCAAATGAAACTCACTGAGTTCAGGCTTCTGTGTTTGTCTTTAAGCTGTTGGAAGCATCACTTGTTGCTCCCCGGCAGGTTTGAACACCGCTGTAATGTCAGAGGCTCAGAGTCAGCACACATCCCATCACTTCAAGTTAAAGAGAGCATTTTTAGATTCAAGAATAAAAACAGGATCTACTTACGAGACGGAGGGCGTTTGGCTGTAACAGAATCAAAAACAGTTCTTATCAGCGTCTTTGTCTCCTACTCAGTGTCACAAACATTCTCTCCACTGCTTTCTGTTCAGGCTCAGTTCTGTTCCAATCAAACTGCAGCTTTGGGCCTGATATGAACACATTCTGGGCTCTGTTTCTGTTTGAACTTTTGTCATGTCACAGGAAAAATGAGAGCATGTTTAGTCTTTGGCCTCTCACCGTTTCTCTTCTTGTAAATGAAGAATCCAACCACGCAGATGAGGAGGAGAATCACTGCAGCCATGATGGGGATGAGGATCATGTAGACGGGATTCACTGTTCATCAGAAACAACAAAACAAAGTCACAATCTGAACCGCTGATGGAGTTTCAAGAGAAAAGCATTTGAACTTTTATCCTCCTTCAGTTTCATTCTCATTTTATTTGATCTGATTGTTTATCAACCTGAACTTCAGCTTTTTATAACTCATCAATCATTGTTGCACAAAGAGCTCTCTTTTCAAAACACAAGATGAAACATCAAATTGTGTTTTGTGCGGTTCATGGTTGACATGTTTCTGAATAAATTAAAGGTCAGCACAGAGCAGACGGACAGCCCATCAATGATCCCTTTGGAGCACAGCATGGTGTTGAGCTCAAATCAATTCAAGGAGTTTGATTTGATTCTTTTCAGGATTTGCTGTCAGGACCCAGAGGTGGAGGTTTACAGCAGTTTATTATTGGTCTGAATGTTTGAGCTGTTTGTGTGAAATCTTATAAACATTCAGAGGTTTGAAAAGAAGACAAAGACAACGTATCCCATCCCAAACACCAGGGTTCATGTGAACAGCCCGCTCTCATCACTTCTGATTCCACTCTTACCGTAGTTTGTCCTGATCACGTCTTTGTTGAGTCTGGTGACCACGTCCTCCTTCACACCAGCCAGCTGGAACACACACTCGTAGCTCCCCCAGTCATCAGATGGAAGTCTCAGCAGGTCCACACTCATCTGGAAGGATCCGTCGTGGTTGGGAAGGATCTCTCCGTGCTCCACGTCGTCATGAAGCTCCTCTCCGTCTTTCCTCCAGAACATCACGGCACTGTTAGGGTAGAAACCTGAAGCGTGGCAGGTGACTGGAGAGGAGGGAGACTTCTGGAGGAGAGACACTGAGGGGACGTCTGGACAACAAATCATAAAGACAGTTTACACTTTGTTTTTATCAACTTCACCTGCTGATCTTCATTTTAAAATACCTCAGTCAACACACGTCCACAAACATTTAGTGTGTGAGTAATAAAAAACTAGTTTATAGATAAATGAGTAAATAAATGAGCAGCAGAGGAGAAAAAAAGAGAAAATATATGTTGAGGGAAGCTGAGATGAATTATAAATATTACAGGATGAAGGAAAACTAAAAATATAAAGAAATATTCAGAAAGAGATTAAAAAAGGAGAGAGAGAGAGAGAGAGAGAGAGAGAGAGAGAGAGAAACTTGTGAAACATTCAGTTTGTTTTTAAAATGAGGAGCATGAACATGTCTTCATGATAAAATACATCATGTGATTCTACCTGTTCTCAGCAGAGAGCTGCTTCCATACTTCACATACTTCTTCAGCCATTCAATGCACTCCTGAGTGAGGTAGTGTTTTCTCTGTGCTATATAAGCTTTGTCATTATTCCACTTCTGTTTGGAGATGACGGCCTTTTGTTGAGCAGCCACATATGTCATTGTTGTGTAGTCCAGAGAGATCAAGTCTTCTCCATCATAACCATGCTGCATGTAACCACTGATCCTGTTAGTCTCATCATCCCACTCACAGCCGTACATCCACTGGTTAATGTGGACACCTGAGAGAGAGAGAGAGAGAGAGAGAGAGAGAGAGAGAGAGAGAGAGAGAGAGAGAGAGAGAGAGAGAGAGAGAGAGAGAGAGAGATCACAGCTCAGTCTGACTTTATCAGTTGACTAAATGTAAGGACAGCCTGAGGTCAACTTTTCAAAGTGCTTCATAATAAGACTGAAGGTTTCTGACTCTACAGATTAAAGCAGATTAACTGTCAGATTAAAGTGACTGGAGACACAAACTGTTTGAAGTTTCTGATTCAAAATCACAGAAATGATTCTTCAACCATCAAAACTCCTCCAAACATTTTCAGTCATCAGCTCATCATGAAGTGACTCCATTCAACAGCACAACAAGTTCACTGTGGAAAAAACACACACGGTGCTCAACTCCAGTTCATCTCAGCTAATCTGGATTTATACCACACATGTATATTATGGGATGGACACAGTGCATCAGTCCAGGTAATGTCATCAAATCTGTTTCCTAGCAGACATTTAGAGCTCAAACTGATTCTGTTTGTCAGTGATGATCATGTAATGAGTGTGTTTGATATGAACTGATACACACTTTAATCTGTTAACATCAATAAAGAAGATCATGTAATGAGTGTGTTTGACATGAACTGATACACACTTTAATCTGTTAACATCAATAAAGAAGATCAAATAATCCGTCACAACTTCTCAAAGAGCTGAAGAGAAATCTTTAAACCGCTTCTTTAGTCTGAGTCACACTGAACACATTCATGTTAACACTTAATTATGACACACAAACACTGTAGTCCTAATCTAATCTGATCTAACCTGTTCTAGTCTAATCTAATCTGATCTAATCTGTCGTTGTTTTATAGATCATGGACTCTGTGTTGTGGGGACAGCAGAGTCTGGCTGTGGAACTTCTTGAACCTCTGATTTTATCTGGTCTGGTCTGATCTAATCTAATCTAGTCTAGTCTAATCTAATCTGATCTAATCTAATCTAATCTGTTGTTGTTTTGTCGATCATGGACTCTGTGTTGTGGGGACAGCAGAGTCTGGCTGTTGAACTTCTTGAACCTCTGATCTGAATGTGGTTTTCATCATGTGCTCCTGTCAGCAGCTTCATTCAAACATGCTGCTCCTCCTCTCATGTGTGGACCCAGCACAAGCAGCCTGTGTCCCATTTACGGTCCTGCTCCTCAGGTTGAGAAACCAGGCAGTAATGCTCCTCTATCAGCTGTGTGTTGTTGAGCTGCTGTGATAAACAGGTTTCCTAAAAGAGAGTTCATGTGGAGCGACTCACTGTGGGCCCCTCAGAGGAGTTATTCTGATCTAATCTGTGGAGATTAAGAGTTCATCGTCTCTGTAGATTATTATGGGATGGACAGAAACACTGGATCAGAGCAGTACAGCAGCACCCAGTGGTCTGAGTGTCAGTGAGGTTTCTGTTCAGTCATCAAACACTCAGACTGTGTGTGTGTGTGTGTGTGTGTGTGTGTGTGTGTGTGTGTGTGTGTGTGTGTGTGTGTGTGTGTGTGTGTGTGTGTGTGTGTGTGTGTGTGTGTGTGTGTGTGTGTGTGTGTTGGTAACAACTCTGTTTCCTTAAATTCAGGCTGAAGATATGAACAACATTTAATCAGGAGAAACTTAAACATGAACAAACCTCCAGTTTGGTTGAAGCGCTGCTTTAGTATTTCAATGCTGGATTTGAAGGTCTGCTGGGTACCCAAACAGATCTCAGTCTCTATCTCCCAGTACTGAGGATCATCCTCTGTGACTCTGCTCATCCAGTCCTGTTTGGGAACTGCTCTCTTGGTGTTACTGTCAAAGTGGACCATCTGCTCATCATCAACCAGCCCAACAAGCACAAACTCTGGGAAGTCTGTGAGTCCAGAAGAACCCGTGTAGAAGTTCTTCACAGAGTGAATCACTGTAAGGACAAAATATTTTCATCAGTTTGATTTTATCACTTTGTTTTTTCAATCAGTGAACAAAGTGATGATCCAGCACACACATCAAAGACTTCAACATTCAACACAGCTTTATGAGCTCTGAACAGTCAGTAAACAACATTCATTTAAAGATCTAAAACAAAACTCTTCATCCTCAAACTCCTGATGACGAGTCTGAGAAAATGATTTTTACTTTTCTTTTTTTAACACGAATCATCAAACAAGTCAAACATTTCAGAGGAGCAGTTTTCACCTGACTGTCATTGACAGATTTATATCAACAGTTTTTATTTTCTATATCTTTTTTTAATCTGTGGTCATCTGGATGTGAAGTCAAACTCCAGTTTAGTTTCCTGTTAGTGGAGTTTTTGATTTGTGTTTATGATCATTAGCAGTTTACACTCTCATTATTTTATGATTTTAAAGATGAAATCAAAAACCTCTGAACAAAGGTGTGTTGATTTCCTCTTTTTGTTGCTCTTGTTTTCTTCACTTCAGTCAGTTATTATCAAATCTATATTTTAGGATTTCTGTTATTGAATTTTGATTCTTTTAACTCAAGTTGAACAAAGTAATTCTCAAACTTCATTTGTCACTAAGTATCAGTGATGCTGCTTTAAAATCAAACACTTTAATAAAGTCTAAAATCATTGATGAGATTCTGACTGTTTCTCTCCATAAACTGATTTTACTCATAAATTACTGTCAGCACAGTGAACTTCATGGAGTTTATTTTTGATTTTGTTTTGGTCAAATATGTGACTGATCATTTTAAATCCTGCTCTGTCGTCTGCTTCCTGAACATCATTTCTCTTTCTTCAACTGCTCTTGAAAACAATCTGCAGCACTGCTCACATTTAAAGATCTCAATCTGCTTCTCTTTGGTTCAAATAATAATAAGAATTATAATTATCACACTGATAAAGATGGATTTCTACTGGTCAGAAATGATGTGGTAAAATCCAAAGATCAAATCACTTCAGAGGTTTAAACTATTTTTCTTTGTGGTCATAATTCAGTCTGAACAGGACATTAAAGCTGAAAATTACTGTTGTGACTGCCCTCTGCTGGACAAACTCTGTAATGATCAAACTTTTTCTGATGAGCTCAAAATCTGCTTTTGTTTCCTGTTAGTTTCAGTCCAATAAACACTCAAAGCAAAATGTCAGTAATAAACTAATATCAGCTGGTAGATCACTTTAGATCTCTGTGGACCACAAGAAGACCAGTCAGCACTTCATGGAGCTAAAGGGGGTCCAGATAAAGACCAAAGATCTCCAAACAGCCTCATGTTGCACAAAGACTGAATGTAATGATCAGAACCAACACAAATCAATACAGATGGGGATTATCTTTAAGAGTTCAGTCTAATATTGTATCACTTAGAAAACACAGCTGCAGAGTTCAAACACCTTCAGGAGGTGAACTTCCTGTTTGTGCAGACAGTCACTGATCATGAGTCTGTTTCTGTCAGCAGCTCATCCTCAGGGGGCACCAGGAATATTTTGGTCCTTTCTTATCATTTTTTGCTTGATTTTTGGCCATAACTTTGGTTTTGTTACTCCATATGAAATGATTTTTTGCAAGAAGACTTTTTGAGGGAAATTTTTAAAATTCAAATTTCTAAATTTTTCCTGGGTCAATAATACACCAAGGGCAAATTTACTACCCTTTGAGGGTATCAGAGGACAAAAATGTCCTCAACCAAAAACTGATATAAAAACATAACAGATTCATATTTTTTTCTACTTTTTTTCCCCTCAAATCTCTTAAACCACTTCAGACCCAATCAAATATACCAAACCCTTTAAATGCCAGTATGATTATATGATGTCACAGATCTATTTAGAAAAATACACATAAAGTGAGTTATTTTACATAAAACAAATGTTGGAGGGCTGGGGATTTTTTTCTAGAGAAAAGGCCTAAATATACATAAGATTAATCATAAAATTGATTTTTTTTTGCAGTGACAGATTCTTTGTTTACTACCCTTTGAGGGTGTTAGAGGGCAGAAATGCCCTCTATCAAAAAAACTGCTATAAAAAGATAACAGAATTTTTTTTTCTACTTTTTTTGCTCAAATCTTTTAATCAGCTTCAGAACTAATAAAAAATACCAAATATCTAATTATTTTTTGTGATTTTAACCCTTTAAATGCCAAACAGATCACATGATATCAGGTTCTTAGAGGACAACAGACTTCCATTATGACCACAATTTTTATTCATGCTGTTATAACTCTAAATAGTCATGCTTTTTCTGACTTCAGGGTTTCATTTTGAAGAAAAATAGTCATATTTGTCATTTTTACTGTTCAGACAATTTTCCCATTGTCGATCTCTGCATGTTCTTGCTCTCTGTTCCTGTTTGAATATGTGTAAATGTATGTTTGTTTGTTTGTGTGTGTGTGTGTGCGTGCGCATGCATGTGTGTGTGTGTGTGTGCGTGCGCGTGCATGTGTGTGTGTGTGTGTGTGTGTGTGCTGTCTTTGAAGTGAAGAAGTGGAGGGACTGACCGTTGCTTTTCCTGATTGTAGAACTTGTTTAGTCTGATAATTTGTCTGTTCCACACAAACATACATGCACTCTCTTGAAGTACAAAGTAAATGAACCTTTCACACTTTGTGTGCAGCTGTCTTACTCTTTTGGATAGGGCACATTCACACTGGATCCATCTCTGGAATGGCGCAGAGCGCAGCGCAGCAGTGATGTAGTTTTGGTGTGCCAGGATGAGATTTATGATCAGGAGCCAGTACATGGTGCTTTATTTTGAAATGACTGGTTTCTCTGTTCTTATCATGTCAGTTTTCCTGTTTGGTACGATCTGCTTTGCAGAGTTTGATGCGTGCCTGCAGCATACTCAAATTAATCAAATAATTTCCAATTAATCAAATTGGCATTTAAGGTTTGAAATAACAAAAAATATTTAAATATTTGATTCTTTTTATTAGCTATAAAGCTAATTCAGAGATCCGAGAAAAAAAAGTAGAAAAAAATGTTATTCTGTTATAATTTTATAGCAGTTTTTTGGTCGAGGACATTTTTGTCCTCTAATACCCTCAAAGGGTAGTAAATCAACAATTTGACACTACAAAAAAAAAAAAAGCATCAAATTAAATTTTATTACTAATCTAATGTATATTTAAGCCTGACCTTTAAATCAAGTCCCCAGCCTTTCAACATTTTTAATATATAAAATAACTCATTTTATGTGTATTTCTCAAAATAAATACAGTGACATCATGAAATCAAATTGGCAATTAAAGGGTTGAAATTAACAAAAAATATTTAAATATTTTATTTCTTTGTTTGGGTCTGAAGTGGATTAAGAGAGCTGAGCAAAGAAAAGTAGAAAAAAAATATTACTTAGATGAAGTTTAGTGACTGTCAGACTATGAAGATGCATGATGTTAAATCAGGTTCAAAGGTTTTGATCATAAAAAAACAACAGCTGAAGTTTTTCATGACATCATGAGTGACAGCACAACAAAGAAGGTGAAGAACAATCATGCTGCATTAAGGAAACGTAGGTACCACGAGAACAATGACTCTTCACTTTCTATTCACTTTATTCATGGATTGGCAGAAAAAAAGGATGCTAGTGGCAAAGTTCCCTTTAGCAAGCTGTTTCAGACCATTCTTTGCACCAATGGCAGTATAAAGGCAATGAACTATGCCAGATTGTGCACTTGTACAGTTCTCGTGGTACCTACGTTTCCTGAAGGCAGCGTGATTGAGGAAAGCCCTCAGCTTTCTGTTATGCTGTCACTCATGATGCCACGCCCCCCACACCAGATAAGAGTGAAAGTGAAAAAAATTATGTAATGAAAAAAATAATTAAATAAATAAAGTGTAAAAATCTGAAACTGAAACTGAAAAAAATAAGACCTCAGATATTAAAATATATATGAAAGTGAAAACTGAAAACAAATCATTAAATCAAAAGAATTATTTCAGAATTAATTCAAAATTATATTTAACTTGAAAAAAACTTTTCATAAACTGTCTTTAATTTAATACATTGATGTATGATTCAGGGCGCAGCTGTTAGTGCTGTTGCTTCACAGCAAGAAGGTCCCCGGTTCAAACCCTGATTCGAGCACGGTCTGCCTTTCTGTGTGGAGTTTGCATGTGTGGGTTCTCTCCTGGTACTCTGGCTTCCTCCCACAGGCCAAAAACATGCCATGCTCGCTAGGTCAATTGGTGATTCTCAAGTGAGTGTGAAAGGTTGTCTGTCCTTATGTGTCAGCCCTGCGATTGACTGGCGACCAGTCCAGGGTGTACCCATAGACTGTATAATTAATGGACGTAGTCTCCGCGACGTCACTCGTCTGTTCCTGAAACGGACTTCTGAAGCCAAATGGCCGGCTCAGCCATACTGGAAATGAGGCGTGCTGTGAGCCTCCACAGCAACAACCATAGGACTCTCCACAGTCACGTGAGCTGAGCTGTGCCTCTGATTGGACGAACTGGCGAGCTTAATATTGTGGAAACTGCTGAATTAGAAAAAAAATCACTCCCCCGTACAGTGCGTGCTGTTAGTGAAATTAGTGATTCAGATGGGAGACATTCGTTGTACCAGGCTGTAAATAGGCTCATTCTGGCCGTGAAAAAAGCTTTTTTTGGCTTGGTGTGTACGTGACTTCCAGTACTTTCGGTGCCAGCCTCAAGTGAACACTCGAGGAACAGCAGACTTTAGCACTTCCGCACTGTCTCATATTTTCAGACTGGAGGTTGCCGCTTGGGTGTACCCCGCCTTTCGCCCAAAGCCAGCTGGGTTAGGCTCCAGACACCCGCGACCCTCAACAGGACAAGCGGTAAAGAAAAGAAATGAATATTTCAAAGTTCAAAACTTGAACTCGAACTCAGTTTTTTTTATTTCAAATGATCAAAAATTTGGACCCTGATTTAACACCATAAAGATGTGGGGTTATTTTTAAATGAATTAAATTTTACAAATAACAGACGACCTCTAGTTTCTAGTCATACGCAGTTTTTACAGCTTCTAGACTGACTTTAACTGATCTATAGAAAAACATTATTGTAAAACATTTCTTCCTGTTGTCTTTCTTTGTTCCAGTTTTTTGTGTCGCTTTCTTATTTTTTCTTTAATGTTATCAAATATTTTGCATGTACAGAGCTCATGACCTGTCCTCAGTGATGGTTCAACATGACTTTTTGTTTTTAGCCCTTCTTAGAATGAACTTTTCTCTCTGATGATGTAACAACACGAACAGACAGATTAACTGATCTGATATATATATATATATATATATATATATATATATATATATATATATATATATATATATATATATATATATATATTGTAGCGTTCTCAGATGTTGCAAGGAAGTCACGCTAATTTGTCGTCTCGGGAACTTTATTCCAACAGTCACTGTTGGCCGTGACCACGCCGACTCATACAGAAAAAAAGAAACCAAACAACTGCACAACGACTCCCTGAACTTTCCTTACACTCCGCTCCCACCATTCATTCTCGCTCCCCCCTCCCCCTCCTGTCTAGCCAAAGATGGTGCCTTCACTGATCATCAACACTGTCAGAATAATGAAACTCTGTATGGAACATTAAGAACATGTATGAACAACTAACATTTAGCACTCAGAACAACAGAGCTGTTACACTGCCCCCCCCTTACTGAATCCCTCGTCCCGAGGGGTCACAAACAAAGTCCCTGAGGTGGTTCGGGGTCCTTTTCTGCCTCAGGGGCCGTGTCGGCAGCCTTGTAATGACTTGCTGCTGTGTAGAGGGTGAGTCCAGGGGCGGCGCTCTTTCTCTATCCTGGGGGGGTGTAGGGGGCCTGGAGTACTGAAACGGGCGTGCGTCTCCTCTGTACGGGGCCAATCTGTCTCTGTGGAGGGCCACTCGTCTCCCTTTAGGGGGCAGCTGGACCCTATACACTACCTCCCCTAACCTCTCTAACACCTCACAGGGTCCCACCCAGTGGCAGTCTAGCTTAGGGCACCGTCCCTTCTTTCTTTTCGGGGAGTACACCCACACCAAGTCACCAGCCTCCAAGTGTCTCCCTCCGGCCCTGAGGTCATAGTTCCGTTTCTGTCTTAACCCTGCTTTCTCTAGATGATCCCGGGCAAAAGTGTGAGCTGATTCCATCCTGTCCTGGAGCCTCCTGGCGTATTCTGGCCCTGGCGGAACCCCTGGAGTGTCTGGGGGATTTCCAAAAGCAATCTCTGCTGGGACCCGCAGCTCTCGCCCCAACATGAGCAGCGCGGGCGTGCATGAGGTGGAATCTTGCACAGCAGACCTGTAGGCCAACAATACGAGAGGGAGGTGCATGTCCCAATCACGCTGGTGTTCTGCGGTGGGGATAGCCAGTTGTTTTGCCAGGGTCCTGTTGAACCGCTCAACAAGTCCGTCACTCTGAGGGTGCAGAGGTGTGGTCCTTGTCTTTTCCATTCCCGGGCGTTTACACATCGCAGAGAAAACACCTGACTCAAAGTTTCTCCCCTGATCGCTGTGGATAGTCTCTGCTGTCCCAAATCTGGTGAACATGCCTTCCACCAGTGCATCAGCAACAGTCTCTGCCTCTTGATCTGGTATGGCGTATGCCTCTGGCCACTTCGTAAAATAATCCATGGCAACTAGAACATAACGGTTTCCCTTGTCTGTGCGTGGGAATGGACCCATTACGTCCACGGCTACTCTCTCCATTGGAGCTCCCACCGCCAGCTGCTGAAGCTGGGCATGGGATTGGTCAGGGGGACCTTTATGTGCTGTGCAGAGGTCACAGCGACGGCAAAAGTCCTCCACGTCTCGTCTGAGCTGGCCCCAGTAAAAACTCTGCCGTAGCCGGCGAAGGGTTTTTGAGATTCCAAAATGCCCCACCCCAGTTGTGCCATGACAAGCCCTTAGCACAGCTTCCCTTAGGGCTCTGGGGACTACCACCTGCCACCTCTGCTCTCCTGTAGCTGGCACCTTCCAGGCTCTCTGAAGCACCCCATCCTTTAGACGTAATGCAGCAAATTTCTCATGAAGTCCTTTAGTGGCAGGGGAGCATCCAGCAATCTCGTTCCACTGGGGTCTATGACCAGACTCCACCCACTGCAGCACTGGTTGGAGGTCAGTATCCTGCTCCTGCTGTGCTCTCCATTCCACTGGGCCAACAACCTGCGCTGCTTTGCAGGCCGGTCCATCTTCGCTGAGTACGGGGTCACGCTCCCCCTCAGTGCGGAGTTCCACCTCCCGGGCTTCCCTCCTGTCGCAGTACCGGCAGCCATCAGGTGCACAAGGGCGCCGGGACATGGCATCGGCGTTGGCATGGCGAGTCCCTGCCCTGTACTCCACTTGGAAGGTGTATGGTGCCAGCTCTTCCAGCCAGCGTGCGATCTGGCCCTCTGGCTCTTTGAAAGACATCAACCACTGGAGGGCTGAATGGTCTGATCTGACTGTGAATGGCAGGCCGCACAGGTAGTACTTGAAGTGGCTTATTGCTCTTACGATGGCTAGAAGTTCCCTGCGCGTCACACAGTAGCGCCTCTCAGCTTTGCTAAAGGTTCTGCTGAAGTAGGCCACCACTTTCTCTCCTCCAGGTCCCACCTGGCTCAACACTGCTCCCATGCCCACGTCGCTGGCATCGGTGTCCAACAGGAATGGCAGGCTGGGGTCTGGGGGCGTAAGGATGGGTGACTCTGTCAGAGCTACCTTAAGACGGCTGAAAGCTTGTTCACAGGCTGGGGTCCAAGCAAAGTCACTACCTTTCTGCTGCAGACGGAACAGGGGTGCAGCTATACAAGAAAAGCCACGCACAAACCGCCTGTAGTAGGATGCCAGGCCAATGAAGCTCTTCAGTTCTCTCAAGGTGGTGGGGGTTGGCCAGTCTTTCACTGCTTGCACTTTCTCCTCCAATGTGCTGATGCCCTCACCCCCGATCTTGTGTCCCAGGAACTCCAGCTCCCTTCTCATGAAACAGCATTTATCTGGGTGGAGCTTCAAACCAGCCCCTGCTATCCTCTGCAGCGTCCGCCGCAGGGACACCAAAGCTGCCCCAAAAGAGCTTCCATGGACCAGGATGTCGTCCAGATAAACCAGGCATTCCTGACGGGGAACATCAGCCAGCACTTTCTCCATTAGCCTTTCAAACGTGGCTGGGGCATTGCACAACCCGAAGGGGAGGACCCGAAACTGCCACAATCCTCTGCCAGTACAGAATGCAGTTTTTGGCCTGGCCTCTTGGCTGAGAGGCACCTGCCAGTATCCGCTGCGCAGATCCAAGGAGGAAAACCAGGAAGAACCAGAAACTAAATCTAGGGACTCATCGATGCGGGGCAGCGGGTAAGAGTCTTTCTTGGTCATGCTGTTAAGTGGTCTGTAATCCACACAGAATCTCATTTTCGGGCTCTTCTTTTTGTTTACCATCACAACCCCCGAGGCCCAGGGGCTTTCAGAAGGCTCGATGATGCCAGCCTTCAGCATCTCACTGATTGCGCTGTCAGCAGCAGTCTGATGTGCTAGGGGAAGGCGGCGGGGGCGTGTCCTGATGGGTCTTGCATCCCCCGTGTCTATGTCATGCTGGATTAGGTGAGTCAGGCCCACTTCCTCTTCAGTCAGGGCAAAAATGTCCTGAAACTCCACCAACACCTGCCACAGCTCCTCCTGTTGTATGGCATCCAAGCTGTGGCAGCTCCGTTTCCACACCTCCCTCACCGCTGCCGTCCTGTCCCCTTTATCAGCCGCAGGACACTGGACCTGGGAAAGAGGCTGTGTAACTGGTGGAAAATGGGGAATGGGGAATTTGGGTGTGAGGGGGTCCAGCTGGCATAGGAGCTGTATCTCGTGTTGGTCCTCTGCTGTTCTCACACTTTGCTGGTGTGGTTCCAAGGTCTGTGAGGGGCATACCATCTCAACTGTGGGGCCCCCAGGAAAAGCCACTGTGTTCCTCCCCATGTCTAACACACACCGTGTGGCACGAAGAAAGTCTAGACCCAATATGCAGGGGTCCTGCACTGCTGCAACCCACACCTTAAAGTTTACAGACAGCCCCCCCAGTTGTATGGTCACCACTCCCCTCCCAATCATGGGGGCTAATTCCCCAGTCACTGTTCGCAGCTTCACCCTTGTGGGTTCCAAATGTGTCCCTGCTGGCACCAAATCGGGCCTCACTAATGTTGCAGTGGAGCCGGTATCAACCAGGGCTGTTTGTGGGGCCCCTGCCAGGGTGATGGGGATATGGCAAAAGTTCCCAGCATGGGTCCAGCCCACCACCCTTGCAGATTCTGTGTCGTCGTCTGCTTCTGGGGAGAGTGGAGCCCCACTCTCCCGGCTGTTCGGTTGGGCTCTGTCCGCTGGAAACGAAGCAGGTTGGGACACAGGGACACGAGCCTGCGTCGTCCCTCCTACGCAGGCCCCGAGGCGTTTCCCGGCACACCAGCACGCTTCGGACATCGCCTGCTAATGTGGCCCTGCTGACCACAAGTCCAGCACACAGGGGTGTTTCCACGGACACTAGGGCCGTTGTGTGTCGACTGCAGCGAAACAGCTCTAATCAGTTCAGTCAGTTCAGCAGCCCAAGCTGGTTTCTCTTGACTCGGACTGTCCTGCACTGTAGCCTTCATAACAGGCTCGAGGTAGCTCTCAGCCCTGGCTCCTACTGCTTCTCTCTCTACAGCCAGTTCTAGGGCCTCCTGTAGGCTGCTTGGATGGGCGAGCTGGGTCTGTACGCGCAGCTCCTTGGGGAGTAAAGCACGAATAAACTGGTCTCTGGCTAGTTCATTCTGCACAGCAGTGGGCATGTGGGCATAAGCTTTTCTGGCTAGAGTCTCAATGTCGTTAGCCAGCACGCGGAGCTGCTCCCCTGGCTGCCTCTCTCTGTTCGTCAGCTCTGCGCGCAGAACACCAGGCTGGTTACACTGTCCAAACCGTCGCTGAAGAGCTCCAACTAAAGCACCATAGTCCTGTCTTTCAGCTGGGCTCAGCTGCAGCAAGCATGACAAGGCATCATCGGTAAGGCACAGTGCTAACTGTAGAGCTTTCGTGTCCTCTGACCAGGTTGCAGCCCGAGCTAACAGTTCAAATTGGGCATGAAAAGCCTCCCAGTCTGCCTTACCGGAGTACTTCGGGGTCTTAATATGTGGCTGATCACACCGGGCGCCGTCACCTTTGGTCGTGTCCGAACCCACGATGCTTCTGGCTGCCGCACCCGCACTCGGTGGGCTGAAGCCGGCGTCCGCCGCTAGTCTCCTGACAGACTGTTTCAGCCGGCCTAGGTGTTCTTTGCCACGGCTAAAGTCCATCACATGTGCTGGCTTGTCAGAGTACGGCCCATCCATTACCTCCTCCTTGATTTTCGGGCGGGCCCCGCTCCGGTCATGTTCTGCCATCACAGTCACTGACGAACGGAGGAATTCTTTCCCAAGCTAGCCGAGGCTAACGGCTTAGCGTAGAAAGCCCGTTTTTACTTCTGACACCAATGTAGCGTTCTCAGATGTTGCAAGGAAGTCACGCTAATTTGTCGTCTCGGGAACTTTATTCCAACAGTCACTGTTGGGCGTGACCACGCCGACTCATACAGAAAAAAAGAAACCAAACAACTGCACAACGACTCCCTGAACTTTCCTTACACTCCGCTCCCACCATTCATTCTCGCTCCCCCCTCCCCCTCCTGTCTAGCCAAAGATGGTGCCTTCACTGATCATCAACACTGTCAGAATAATGAAACTCTGTATGGAACATTAAGAACATGTATGAACAACTAACATTTAGCACTCAGAACAACAGAGCTGTTACAATATATATACATATATATATATATATATATATATATATATATATATATATATATATATATATATATATATATATAACTTATATAAATATAAGTTTACTCCTAACATTTCACCAACATGCTGAAGATCTGGAGATAACATCAAACACTATGAATCCTAAACTCCTGTGAACAGCCTGAAAACACTCGAAGCATTGTGTGTTTTTTCCTTTACTCACCTGCCGTCGTGTCGTGTCGGAATAATCCGAGGATTAAAGGGATTATCAGAAACTTCATCCTGACCTGCGACTTTTCTTAAACTTTGATGAATTTACATCTTTTTGATTTTCTACAAACAGAGAGGCAGGGCGCGATTCTATCTCAGGATTCAGCCGTGAAACGAAGTCAGGAGAGTACGGAGAACTGACGTCATCCTGTCGTCAGCCAATAGAAATTCAGTGTGAGCATAGACCTCACTAGTATCTCGGTAGAACTGACTCACTGAGGTTATGAAGGAAAGTGAAAGTAAAGCAGCTCGTTTCTGCTCTAACAGCGCTTCTCTGCTTTCATCATAAATAAAGTAGTTTCTGATCAAACACTGAGTCATGTGACATATGTATTAACTTTGAGGGGAGGTCAGAGGTCATGTTTACAGATCAGTAAAGAAGCAGTTTGTTACATTTGTAGCTAGTTGAGTCTTATTGTGATTTAGTTTTTAAACCTGCTCTAGGACTGAAAACAGCCATAACAACAAAAAACAATCTGAAGTGTAGATTTAAAGCTGTTACAGAGAGTAAGTGTGTTTGAGGTGCTCCTCCCTCGTGCTTCAAACCTGCTGAGCTCTGTGATTGTTTCATGTTTTAACTACATCTGTGTAGAGTCAGAACAATAAATGATGGCATGCTTCACCTTTTACACCAGCCTTAGCACAAATAAGCCCTTCTGCCCTAAATGAAAGTCAATATAGACTAAATCAAAAGATCAGATCAAGTCAGCTCTGTGTGGAAGGTTAAACGCTCCTCATCAGATCTGAACTCATGTACGCTGAAAACTGCTGAATCAGAATAATAAGACACCTTTGTTGATGTTTGAATGCCTGATGCTGTTTTTCATTTGCTCTGTCTTTAGTGCTGTATGACTCTCTTTCACTCTTCACTCACAGATTTTTAAACACTTCTTTTAAAGTGATGCTGTTTTAGTATCAAACTTAACCTGTTTCACCATCAAAGCGTTAGCTCTGCTTCTGTCTAGATGTGAAATTGTTGTTGTTGTTTTGTCACATTGAGACTTGACCTCTTGGTGAGAGAAGCTCATCATCCTCACTAATGATCCATACCTGATTCAGCTGTTTAGACTTTACTGAAGCCAGCTGCAGGAGTGACATAAACCTGTACTGTTGTGGGAATGACAGGGAGCTGTGAAAGTGTATGATCAGTTCTGAAGTGTCTGACAAATCATGAAGAACAAGAAGCTGTCCATATCACTCTCTCTATTTATTGATGCTCATGAAAAGACAGAGACGTGCTGCAGAGAGATGGAAATGACAGATGCTCAAACAGCTCTTCTTTCTGTGATGGTTGAAGGCTGGATGCTGTGGCGTAAGGTGGAGAGGTCAGGGAGGAGAGGGGACTGGGAGGATGTGCCCACATCCAGCTTGAGCCCCAGCTGGTTCCAGACTCAAACATAGCAGCTCCTGGACTGAACACCTCCTCTCCTCCTCTCCTCCTCTCCTCCCTGACCTTTGTAATCAGATTTTGAAATCAAGGTGAACAGATGGACTGCAAAGGTGAGACATTTGAGATCTGGATGATTGTTGTAGCTGAGTAAATGAAGGATGGTGACATGTAGCCATGCTTACGCACACTGCAGCTGAAATATGGTCACTGTGACTGAACAGAACCAGTAAATCCTGTTTAGGTTTACCTTCACAGGAAAGTAAGTGACAGTGCCTCTAGTGGTCATGTTAAGTATGTGTCATGGAGCTGCTGAATGGAAACCACCTGGTTATGTCAGCTGACTTTACCTGCTTTTAAAAACATCACATGTAGCCTAAATGATCTCTCTCACATGTATTCATCAGATAAAGGATGGATTAAATCAAAGTCATTCATGGTGTCAGAATCTGGACGGACCCCTCGCTCATGAGTATCTTCTCTGCATTCCACTTTCTGTGTTAAAAGAGCTAATAGCTAAAGCTAACCAGAGTTACATCGCGTCGCTGAAATGGCAGAGGTATTTCGCAGACCAGACCCTGTTGTATTTAATGGAAATGTTGCTGAGAGCTGGCGGATATTTGAGAGGGAGTATGACATCTTTATCACAGCAGCACACTTCGTTAAGCCTGCAAGGACCAAGGCAGATATCCTCCTCAATTTAGCAGGACTGGAAGCAATAGAGCGGGAACGTTCATTCGTTTATGCAGCTGAAGTGCGTGCACCTGGGGAAGATGGAGAAATGATCAGCCCTGCAGAATCCAGAGAGGACCCAGAGTGTCTGATTAGGAAATTTCGGGAAATATGCAACCCCCAAAACAACAAAACAATTGAAAGGCACAGGTTTCATTCAAGAAACCAGAGACAAGGTGAGAGCATTGAGTCATTCATCAGTGACTTAAGGATTAAAGCTAAGAGCTGCCATTTTGGAGATTTAACCCTAGAGAACCCACGGGGTCAAATTTGGCCACTGTTAATTGCTGCTACCCAAAATGAACAAAAAAAAAAGAAAAATTCAAATTTAGCTTCAAAAGCCTAGAGTGCCACTTCTGGCCCCTGCATAGAGACACCTAGTGGATGAATACTGAACTGACATTAGCCACAGTGATTGTGACAAGCTGGGTGACCACATGCTGTTTTGTTGAGCTTGAAATCTACCCAAACAAAATCGCTTCCCCAGCAAACCAGAGGTTGGTAATTTTGGTAATTTCTTCTTAATCTGTTTAGTGTAAGCTTGCAGAATGCCTAGAAGAAAGTTTTATTTCCTTTTTGGATAAATTAGTAACTCTGAGCTAGTTCAAAAAACGATGGGTCAAAAATGACCCTTTGGTTCATTGAGTCACTTTGTAGATGGAGAATGGTGACGGCCCTTATTTGCCTAAAGCCCTGAAATAAATTCATTTGTATTTTATATTTTACTAAGTTAGCTTGGTAGTACAGGGCCAGAGACTAATAAAATATATTCCTATATATTTTCAGGGAGTATGGCATCTCCCTTTTCAGGA
Source organism: Labroides dimidiatus (assembly GCA_030710495.1). NCBI lineage: Eukaryota > Metazoa > Chordata > Actinopteri > Labriformes > Labridae > Labroides > Labroides dimidiatus. Next base: position 3,381,147 of record CM061155.1, read on the forward strand.
CAGTGAAAGCAACAGAGAAAGTTCACTGTAGCACAAGTACTGGAGCAACTTCAAGCTGATGATAGTGACTTTGGCCCTGAATCTGACAGCAATAGCGGTTCTGATGAATTGTTTCAACCACATAAAAATAGTGAATCTTCTGCCCAAGACAGTGAACGGGTTGAGTCGTACCAGGATGCCAAAACAGACACGCCACTGGTTTACTTTTGTCGCTACATTTCCCTTGATATGTTGGAAAATATTGTTGAGCATACCAATCAGTACAGTGTTCAAAAGCTTGGGAAATGTGTAGACACTTCAGTAAAGGAGATAGAACAAGTTCTGGGAATGTATCTCAGAATTGGATTAGTTCAAATGTCTGGAGTACGTCAGTACTGGGATAGTGAAGTTCGTTATGGGCCTGTGGCAGACGTAATGAGTCGCAACTGATTCAACCTGCTACTCTCTGTCATCCACTTTACAGACAACCAAGTGGCCAGTGAAGAAGTAAAAAAGGATCGACTTTGGAAACTGAGACCATTTTTGGATTCTTTTCGGAGACCATGTCTGACTATAGCTCCTCGTCAAAAACAGTCCATTGACGAGATGATGGTGCTGTACAAAGGAAAATTTGGTGGCATAAGGCAGTACATCAAAGGGAAGCCACATCTGTGGGGATTCTGTTGTTGTTCTGCTGTGTCACTGGCCTCCTGCATGACTTTGACATATATCAGGGAAAAGGTGGTGGCAATGAACAAAAAGGGAAGAGCCAGTTGGGTGTTGGTGGAGATGTTGTAGTGAAGCTGTGCGAATCGCTTGCAGAGAGAGCACATTTCCTGATTTTCGCTGACAATTTCTTCACTTCCATGCCCCTCATTGAGAAACTATTGGCAAAGGGGATCTACTACACAGGAACTGTGCGAAAAAAACGCATGTCAAAGTGCAACCTTGTAATGGACAAAGACCTGTCCAAGAAAGGCCGTGGATCCTATGATTATCGAATCGAGTCCAACACCAACACTGTTTGTTTGAAATGGCAAGAAACGAAAGCAGTCGCTTTGATGTCAAGTAGTCTGCATTGACAGTGTTTGTTATTGCGATTCTTTGAAATGGTATACCTAAAGCCCAATGGGTCAAATTTGACCCAAATCCTAAATTGGACAATAAAGGGTTAAAATTGAAAAAGTTGATATTTTTGTGTTCAGTGAACTTATAGCAATCATTTAATGCATAGTTCATAATTTTCCAAAGAAGATAAGGGTTCTTGGGTTCTCCAGGGTTAACTGATGAGCTGATCTGTGACTGGATAGTGTGTCATTACTAGTGAATCTTCAAGGAAGACACTTTTAAGAGACAGTGGCCTGAACCTAAATAAAGCCACAACTGTCTGCCACATTCATGAAATGACAGAGCAAAGCAGCAAGACATTAGCCTTACAAACTACCAGTGTTGACAGTATAAAGCCAGTTTCACATAGAAAGCATCAGACTAAATCACAACCACTCTCCCAGCCCAGAACTATCTCTAATCTCAATAACTGCGGGAGCAGCCATGCAGCCAAGCGGGAAAAGTGTCCAGCAATCAGACAGCAGTGTCACAACTGCAAGAAAATGAACCATTTTAAGAAATGCTGCAAGTCTAAACCATGTAGCCAGTCCAGCTTTAACAGAAGGGCTGCAGGACACTCAGTACATGAAGTAGCAGGAGAAGAGCCTGTTACATCCAGTAAAGAAACATTTTATGTGGATGGTGTTGACATCGACAAGAACATCGCTAGCATAAATCCTCAAAGTGACGACAAAGATGAAGGATTTGTGACAGTTCACATCAACAACAAGCCCAATGAAATGAAAGTAGAAACAGGTGTGAAATGCAATGTGATGTCACAGAAGACATTTAATAAAGTGGGAAATAGAGAGCAACCTGTAAAGCAGGAGAAAGCCACAAACCTTGTTGCTTATGGAGGCAGTAAAATTGAAGCCAAGGGCATTGTCACACTGTCCTGCAGCTTAAAAGAACAGCACCATACCTTACCCTTCTTCATTGTAGACAGAGAAGTGCAGCCACTGCTAGGATTTCATGCTTGTGAACTTTCGTTCATTCTGAACTTCAGTGACATTGCAGCACCACTTAGAAAACTAACTCACAAAGAAACTGCTTGGTGCTGGTTTCAGCAGCATCAAGGAGCTTCTGATCGTCTCAAATCATGCATCTCAAGCCCACCAGTACTATCATATCATGACGTCAAACAACCAGTCACACTCACATGTGATGCCTCATGTTTTGGACTTGGAGCTGCATGTTTGGGAATTGTAACACTGAGCCCAGATGTGCACCAACTCACCATGGAAAGGAACACACACTTTGCAAAGCAGATTCACACACAGTACAGTGACTTGTTCAGTGAAGAACTTGGAGAACTACCCATCACATACTCCATGACACTGGATCCGAACATCCAGCCTGTAGTTCACCCAGCTCACCGCATTCCAGTTGTGATGCAAGAGAAAGTCAAAGCTGAACTTGAAAGCATGCAAAACATAGGTGTAATATCATCAGTCACAGAGCCCACTGATTGGGTCTCATCCATGGTGGCAGCACACAAAAAAGACAAAGACGAGATAAGACTGTGCAACAACCCAAAAGATCTCAGCTCTCAATCGACCCCACTATCCCATGCGTAGCGTGGAGGAAGTTGCAGCACAGATGGCAGGTGCGACTGTTTGCTGTTTTGGATGCTAAGAACTCTTTCTGGCAAATACAGCTTGACAAACAATCTTTGATGCTAACAACATTCAGCACACCCTTTGGACGCTACAGATTTCTCCGCATGCCCTTTGGCATAAACTCTCCACCGCTGGCCAATCGTTGTGCAGAGGGAGAGGATTTAAGTAGCAATCCTCCCCGTTTCTTCCTTTGCACTCCCGTCTGTGTACTTCCGGGTCGAGTGTCTGGCTGCAACAGGTAGGTCTGCGTCGCTTCACTTGATTGCTTGTTGGCCCTTAAGAAGATTCTTATAGCTTGTTTGTGCTGCAGAGTGACTGGTCTGCCGCTGGTGCGTGCCGCGTGCATCTCCTGTTCTGTTATTGTGGTGAGTGTTCTCTCTCTCTTCGTTGTGGTGCATGCTCGTAGCTGGCTAATGCTAATGTGGTCACAGGTGAGATGCCCGTAGCTGCCTGGGTCTCTCTTTCCCTCCCTCCACTTGTGTGCGCGTGTCTACTACTGCTAAGAGGTAGGTAGAACTGTTAACATAGGTCGTAACCGCACGTTTGTCAGCTTCATCAATAACGCTCATATTTCGGGTAGGTGTATTCTGCGGGTGTTGGCTCGTTCTGTTGCCTCGTGTGACATCATCGCCAGCGCACTGAGACCGCTGCTGCTTTGTCTCCACTTCATATCGACTGCTTGTTGACCGTTTCCCTGCTGCGGTGCCTTGGCTTGCTTCTAGCCTGCTCCGCTTCATTCTGGGTGTAATTTGTGGGTGCCTGTGTATTGCCTCTGCTTGCCTGCTGTGTGCAGCCTATAACTGGCTGGCCTTCTAGCGGTCTAACCTTCTCCTGAGGGGACAGAACATTAGGTTAAGAAATTAACCCCGGTTCTCTGAAACATGAGTGAGGTATCTCACTATGGGACACGCCCCTCGCGCTGTCCCCCAGAAGCAATATTACATTACGCCAGTTTTAACTGGCAGACAGACGTGACGTCTGCTCCCGGAGGAGGGACTTCCTCCTCCTATAAGATCACAGCGTAACGTCACCCCTTCAGTCTTAGAAGACACACCTCTTCCTCGCTCCAGGCAAGGAGGGTGGTCTGGTGAGATACCTCACTCATGTTTCAGAGAACCGGGGTTAATTTCTTAACCTAATGTTCTCTTTCAACATTCGTTTCGGTATCTCACTATGGGATGTAGAGACTCCCGTATTGCCATAAGGCACACCTCGAAGACCGAAGAGAAAAGTTTACACAAGCATATCATGCGCACTCATGCTCAGCACTGAATGAGACAGTGTGTGCGCCGTCACATCAAGCTTGTAGAATCTGGAGAAGGTGTGGGGTGTTGCCCAGCTGGCAGCCGCACAGATCTCCTCCATTGTCACACCCCGAAACAGTGCCCAAGATGTGGCCATACCGCGAGTGGAATGGGCTCGCAGACCTACCGGGGACTGTATGCCTTTGCTGTCATAAGCCATGGCTATTGCCCCTACGATCCAGTGCGAAAGCCGCTGTTTCGTGAGGGGTTTTCCCAAATGTGCTGTTGCCCATGACACAAACAGTTGTTCCGATTTTCTGAATCCAGCTGTTTTAGCCACGTACGTGCGTAACGCGCGCACTGGGCAAAGCGCATTCAGCCGCTCCTGCTCCCGTGTGGCAAACGGAGGAGGATTTAAGACTGACAGCTCAATAGGGCGATAGGACAGCGCCGAGTTCAAAACTTTAGGCACAAAGGCGGGATTCGGTTTTAAAACAACCTTGGAATCCTCCATCAGAAACTGCATGCACGACGGGTTTACCGACAGCGCATGGATATCACCCACGCGCTTGGCCGAGGCCAGTGCGAGTAAAAGAGCTGTTTTAAAGGAGAGTAATTTAAGCTCTACCTGTTGCAACGGCTCGAAAGGTGGGAGCGACAGTGCATCGAGCACCACGGATAAATCCCAGGGAGGAGTCAAGTTTCTGGACACCGGTCTAAGACGTCGCGCTCCTTTCATAAATTGACATATGAGAGGATGCTGACCTGCCGTCTTATCCCCAAAGCCAATGTGACAAGCCGATATCGCGGCTAAATATACTTTGACAGTGGAGAAGGCCAAGCCCTTATCCAGAAGTTCTTGAAGGAATGTCAAAACATCCGAAACCGAACTCTGGAAGGCAACTACTCCAGCTTTTACGCACCATTCATCAAACGCGCGCCACTTTCCATCATAAGCACAACGTGTAGATGATGCTCTAGCGCCCTGAATAGTTGCAATTACACTCTGCGGAAGTCCCGCAGCAGTTAAATTCAACCTTTCACGGGCCAAACCCACAGAGCCATGCGCTCTGGGTGGGGATGGAAGATCTCTCCGCGTGCCTGTGACAGGAGATCCCTGCGGAGAGGCAAAGGCCACGGCGGTCCCCAAAGCAGCGGAATTATTTCCGCTAACCAGTGTTTCCCCGCCCAGCGGGGGGCCACTAGAATCAGGGAAAGACCCCGTTCCCGCACTCTGGCGAGAGTAGGAGTGATCAGCTCTAATGGGGGAAAAGCGTACAGGAGGACGTTTGGCCACTCGTGCGCTAATGCATCCAGTCCCATCGGAGCGTTCTGATCGGTCAGGGAATAAAACAGCGGGCACTGAGCGTTTTCCCCCGATGCAAAGAGGTCTATTTCCGCTCAGCCAAACATAGACCAAATCTGAGCCACCACCTCGCTGTGGAGTTTCCAGTCCTTGTAGCGAGGATTGCCTCTGGACATCAGATCTGTCCCTCTGTTCAAAATTCCTGAGACATGAGTGGCTCTCAGAGACAATAGGCGAGAGCTGCTCCACATTATCAGTCTGCATGCCAAAGAGTGCAGATGACGTGAGCGCAGCCCCCCTTGTCTGTTTATATACGCCACTACCGTGGTGTTGTCCGTCCTGACCAGCACATTCCGCCCTCTTAGATGAGGCAGGAAATGTTTCAACGCCAAGAAGACAGCTTGGAGTTCCAGGTAATTTATATGAAACATCTGCATCTGCGAGTTCCATATGCCATTCACCACCCTGCCCTCGTGCGTAGCTCCCCAGCCCGTACGAGAGGCATCTGTAGTGACGACTTTCCTTGTTAGGATCGTCCCCATGGAAACGCCTGTGGTCAGGAAAGCCGCACTTCTCCAGGGACGCAGCGCCAAGACGCACGCCGAGGGGATCGACACTTGGCGATGGCAGTGGTGCGTGGGGCTTAGTCTCAGCGACGCAACCCACTGCTGAAACGGTCTCATATGTAGGCGGCCGAGAGAGATGACAGTCAGTGCTGACGCCATCAGTCCCAGCAGCCTGAGACAGGTTCTGAATTTCAGCAACGCTCCCCTGTGAAAAAGTGCCAGACAAGCCTGAAAGGCTTTCACCCTCTCCACAGATAGGCATGCTTTTAGTGTGGCAGAGTCCAACGACACACCTATGAAGGTGATGTTTTGAGTCGGGGACAGAACACTCTTTTCCCGGTTTATTGTAAAGCCCAGGGACGTCAGATGTAAGCAGTCTGACCTGTGCAAGGGTTTGCCGGGGAGACTGTGCCGCCAGGAGCCAGTCGTCTATGTATGTTGCGAGGCGCATCCCTCTCTCTCTCAGGGGAGCGATAGCCGCCTCGGTACATTTTACGAACACCCTCGGGCTCAGCGAAAGCCCGAATGGGAGCACCCGGTATTCGTACATTGTGCCACGGAAAGCAAATCTTAGATACTTTCTGTGAGGGGGATAAATATGGATATGGAAGTACGCGTCTTTTAGATCTATTGAAGCAAACCAGTCTCCCTGACGCACGAAGCGCAGCAGAGCTGTATGCGTCAGCATCCTGAACCTGTATGACCTCAGGTATTTGTTCAGGGCGCGCAGATCTAATATCGGCCGCAGACCTCCTCCCTTCTTTGGCACCAGAAAATACCTCGAATAGAAGCCGTTCTGACACTGTTCTAACGGTACTTTCTGAATGGCCCCTTTGTTTAGCAGGGAGGAAATTTCCTCCTGAAAAACATGGGCTTTCTCCCCCAGTGCATGAGACTGCATCACCCCGTTGAAACGAGGTGGAGTGTGTGCAAACTGGAGCCTGTAACCTTTGGTTACGGTTCTCAAAACCCAGTCCGACACACCACATGCACGCCACTGTTGAGCGCGATGCGTGAGCGGACCCAGAGGTGGTCCGGCTGGCGCAACGGGCTGAAGGGGCATAGCAGGCTGCGCTTTTGGTGCGCTTATGGTGCCTGCAGGAGCAGCCAGGCTGCCTCGCTGTACCACAAGTGGGGTTATGGTGCCCCCTTGTGGCGCTGCGCGAGCCTGTATCACTCCGTTCTGTTCCTTTATCAAAGTTTTCGTTTTCTCTTTTGAATGTGATCGCGCCCTCGGCCCTTGGCCTGGATGCGCGTAAGAAAACATTTTTATTGAACATATAGGGGAGGGGGAACACTGGTGTGTGTTTGGGCACTGGTGTGTGCTTGTGTGACTCGGCTGGAGCTCGGGGCTTCCTGCGGGTCGCACTCTCCTCCTCTTCAGGGTGCTGCGAACTGTGAGAGCCGTTGTGGCCTCTGCGCGCCTCTTGGAGGGCCTGGAACATGCCTCTCCGAACATTTTGTGGAACAGAACGTTTACTGAGTGGGGCCGAGCGAGCGTCTGGCTGAACTCGCCGTCCCACCCGGCTGACAGCGCCTCAGGTAGCGCGTTGTTTCTTCTTCGACCCCAGAGTGACAGGAGCGCTTGTCTGGCTCCTAGGTGTCATACTGGCAGCGAAAGGCTTCTTGGACCAGGCACCTTTTGCCTCCGGCGGGTTGCTCTGGCTCCGGTCGCCTGTCTGAGACTGCGGCTGGCGTTTGGGGATACGGTAAGCAGGTCTTGCTACCGCCTGGGCAAACGTCTGCCGTGCTGCAGGAGGTTGGGGGGGTGGCACTTTCCTGGGGAGACACAGCTGCAGTGCTTCACCCTCTTTTTTCTTTTCCTCGCAGCGTTTCTGCATCGTGGCTACCGCCGGGCCGAACAGGCCTTTTGGGTCCACGGGCACATCGAGGAGCTGGGTCTTCTCCTTCTGAGAGAGGCTGGACAGATTAAGCCACCTCGCTCTCTCTTGGGAGACCATCAGGGCCATAGCTCTCCCGGAGGTCTGCACGGCGCATCTATGGAGACGGAGGCAGAGATCAGTGACCACGCACAGCTCGTCCCACAGGTCTGGTGCAGGTGAGTTTGCCATGTCGTCTTCTAACTCCGCCTGGTAGGCTAGTAGTAGTGACGAAGCATTCAGGGCCTTCACCGCCATCGCCACTGCCTTGTACCCCTTTTCAGTCAGTGAAGACTGAAAACAGTCGGCTTTAGAAGGCAGGGAGGGGCTCGCAGAGGTCATGGTGGACTTCTGTGTAGGGTGGAGGTGAGATGCTAGCAGAGGCTCGACCGGGGGAAGGTGAGAGAATCCTCTTTCTTCCACATCGGCCCAGTCCAGCGCAGACCCTCCCTGGACGGGGTTCTTCGCGGTCAAAGGATTGCTCCAGGACCAGGTAGCCTCATCCAGGCACTCAGGGAAGACCGGGAGCACCTGCTTGGCTGAGAGTTTAGCCTTTGGCAGCCTTTTTCCCTCGTAGCGAGACGTGGTGGTCTCGACGAAGACTTCCGGCCACTCGATGCCCAGCTTTGCAGCCGCTCTTTTGCAGACTTCGTGCAGGTCGGTGCTGACAGTCGGGTTTGGAGAGCCGCTGCATGCACCGCTCCCAGTCGCCGGCTTTGCAGCCGGTCAGGTGGTAAAAGGATCCATACAGCCCTCATCGTCGTCATCGGAACCGAGGCTAATGGATTCTTCTCCGGAGTCTGAGTCTTTTTCTCCGACGTCTTCCTGCTCTGCCCTCAGGCTCGCTTCGAGATCGTCGGAATCCGTTAGCGGGGCTACAGCGTCAAGCTGCGCTCCCCAGCTCACGGTAGTATCCAGAGGGATGGCGACACTCTGGGAGCTCTCAAAAGTCTCCTGATGCGGTGGCGTGGAGTCCCCCAGCATAGGATCCTCGGCCGACAGGCTAGCTTGGCGGGCCAGCCTGCGACGGCGAGTCTTTAGAGAGAGGCGAGCACAGTGTTCACAAGTTGCCTGGGGTGTCAGAGCGTCCTGGGCATGTTGCAGCCCAAGGCACGCGCTGCATACAGAGTGGGTGTCTGCTCCGGCTATCTTGTTGCCACATGTGCACAACCTGGCCGGCAACTTGCCCTTTTCCATGGCGAGGAAAAAGTGAAGCTCCGAGTCAGGAATGCTCCGTTAGGAAAACGAGAAGCAGTTAGCGTGGTGGCTAACGAAGGCAGCTAGTATGGTGGCTAACTGTAGCAGTCAGTATGGTGGCTGACCGTGGCAGTCGGTATGGTGACCAACTGCAGCAGCTACTGTTTGGGGACAGACCAGCTACTGTCTCAGTCGACTGTGTAACTTAAGGGTAGCGTTCGGCGACCGAGGGGTTAGCTCGTTCTGTGAACAGTTAAGCCAGCCCGTCAGCTACACTTGTCCTCTGAGAGGTTGCTTCTAGGAGCGAGAAGAGGTTTAAGACTGAAGGGGTGACGTTACGCTGTGATCTTATAGGAGGAGGAAGTCCCTCCTCCGGGAGCAGACGTCACGTCTGTCTGCCAGTTAAAACTGGCGTAATGTAATATTGCTTCTGGGGGACAGCGCGAGGGGCGTGTCCCATAGTGAGATACCGAAACGAATGTTGAAAGAGAACGGCTAACACGGCGCTTATTCTTAAGTTTCCATATTGGTTTTATAGTGTTATTAAATCTGTTTATTGTGTTAGTTAAATTTGTATAGGTTTACTTTTTTTGTTTGGGATTATTTTTGACTTGGTTATACTTTCTGCTTCTGCCTGAGCCCGGCACGGAACGTTTGGCCAGTGTGACCGCGCTCTTAGACCCCCAAAACAAGTCTGTAAATCAGTTGGTGGCCAGCTTGGTCTCTTGGTTAAACTTTGCTAGATATGGCGCTGTTTCTCGCCAATACCAGCAGAAACCGTCACGTAGCTGGACCGCCATGCTGCATAATACAACAATGTATTCCAAGTTGTCTTGGTAGCTTAAAAAATCCTCCTGGTTGTCTGTTGGATGACTGGTTCTCACTAATATAGCATGTATGTGTTATCACAAGGTAAGCGTGGAACACGTGTTTAATGAGAGATATACTTACATTGACATTACTAATAAGGCAGTTATGCTAGTCATTATCACCCTAAAACTAGCAAGATACTTCCAACAGTAAAAAGAAATGTAGACAAAAGTAGGTTTTTTTATTTATTTATTTTTGTCAGTTGTTTTGACTGTACATTTCGGCCTTATGTCTTTATTACACCTAAAGGAACAAGAGAGACCCAGAAACCATAGAAAATAATTTTTCTTTTGGAATCAAGTGTTTATGAAATCAGTCATGGAGGCATGTTGGAACTCACATCAGCAGTAATTTTTGTTTGTATTATTGCCAAGATACTTATTGAGACACTTGCCTTTTACAGGTTTTACATCAGCGATCTTCACAGACTGCACTGAACGAAGGTATGTTCAATTACTTGGTTGGTATTAGTGGTTAAAGTATGCCAGCAATTAGATTCACTAAACTTAAAGGCCCCAAATGTGTCAGAATGTCAAATGTCAAGAAAATCTGCACAATAACAATACTAGTATTAACATAGTACTACTAATGATTGAAATGATAATAATTAATACAAGTTTAAGTGCTTAAGTTGGTTTCAACTTCACTAGACATATGTTTTAAACATATAAGTTTAGATTTATAAAATATTTGTGCAGATGTACAATAAGAGAATTTTGCAAGTAAATCTGTTTTAAATGCATATATTGTTGCATTCTACACATAGGGTTGGGTGATATGGCCTAGAGATAAAGACTCAGATTTTTTTCCACAACACTAGATTTACGATTTTAATTGATTTTTCCCTCCCTGAAAGAAACAAAAATCCCAGTGACATAAAAATGAAACAAATCAAGTTTTGCTTTTATGTTGTCTAAATGTTTCCCCCTTAAAGTCAAAGTCTGGGTCATAAAAGGTTGATTATGTAGTATAAATGTAGGCAGGTTTGTCTACATAAACACTAAAAGGCTGAGGTATTTTTACAGTATTAGCATGAAACTCAATATTTAATCTACTTAAATATCAAATACAAGCCTATTAAAGTGCTTGTGCAAAAACTACATGGCTGACTCTTGAAAATTGTAACTTTCTTAAAAAATTGCAACTACTTACCAAAAATCTTGATTTTTAATTTTTTAAATCTTCTGCAGAAGATAATTTCAATTACTTGATTTAAACAATTTCTTTGCCCAGCTCTAACTCCACATTAGGTTGTCATTTTTACTTTGTTGATTAAACATTTTAACACACATTTTGCTCACAAAATACTTGTTTCACTCTGACATCAGTTGATGTTGATAATGGCTCATGGTCCATTAAAAATGCACATAAATTAAAATCTAGAGTTACATTTTTTAGTTAATTCTTATGATGTACCTTGTGGTGAAACTGATGGCACAAGTCTATCATCAATCAATCAATCAATCAATCAGTCTTTATTTATATAGCGCCAATTCATAACAAACGTTATCTCAAGACGCTTTCCAAGCGTTAACAGGTCTAGACCTGTAAATGGTAATAAAATTTTATTAACAGAAACCCAACATCAAGACAAGATAAGAAGCCTTATCTCATCTTAACCCACCATGAGTACAGCACTTTGCAATATTTAGCAAGTTACAATGGCAAGGAAAAACTTCCCTTTAACGGGCAGAAACCTCGGACAGAACCAGACTCATGTTAGACAGACATCCGCCTCGACTGTGTTGGGATTAGAGAGAGAGAAAGGGGGGGGGGGGGGGGAGGGGCAGAGAGACAAAGACACAGGGAGACATAAACACAGAGTCCATATTTCTGTGTTGTAGTGATGATGATGGAGAAACTGTAAGAAGCCGTAGCAGCTGGAGTCTGTCAGGTCCATGGCAGCAGGCCGTCCACAGCAACAATCCAAAGAACCTAACAGACAAACTCAGAGACTCCCAGAGAGATCCATGGTTAATAACTTTAATGGGTCCATCATAAAAAATGGTTTTGCCAATGTTAATAATTCATATAAATGAATATGTTTTGAGCCACTCCTTTCTTTTTCCACAATTGAGGTCAGATGAACCGTCATGGAGAGGTTGACTCTGCTGAACAGAAGCCATGGTCCTTGAATGCAACTGGATTTCACACATATCTGACATACATGGACAGTCGGTCAACTAATCTCCACCAGAGAATCCACCAAATGACTCCTGGATGGCCTTTGATACAGCATCTAGAAATTGTTTTCTTTGATTTTTTTATGGGATGGATTTGCAAGGTTTGTAACTTTGTTGCACCTGAAGTGTCACACCAACCACCATGTGACACTTCTGAAGAAGGCGGAAGTTTCCGCCGAAACATGTCAAGGTATGTTAAAAACAGATGTCCTAGAAAAAGAAAGAAAAAAATCTATTTATGTAATCTCAGTTGATGTTTAACTTGCCTTGTCTGGTTCTCATCCCTCTTTAATTCAGGCTGACACACATTGTGGGTCTTGATAATAGACAGTCAAAATCTTTAAAAATGCTTGCAGTTTTCATTATGAGTTTGAATCACATCTAGTAGATGAATCTCAGGCCAAGGCAGGAGGGCAGGCAGTTTTTCATTTTAGAAAGGCAGTTTTCTGATATTGTCAAGATTTTACATCTTTGTCTATGTATTGTAGTTTGTCAATAAAATAGACATGGTACAAGACTTTGAAAGAATCTTTGTCATGATTTTTCCCCTTTTAATTTTGGGTAGTGGCTTTGTTTTTTCTCAAAGGCATTGTTAATGGACTTTTAATTTTACATATTTGTATCAAAGTTGCTGTTTTGCAATATTGTAAGGAACAAACATTTAAATTTTGCATTTTACTTTGATGTAACACTAGAACATATGAAAAACAATAGTCATGAATGAATATAGCATTTAGTAAAGTTTATGTAATAATTTATGTCCAGTCAACTTAATAACATTAAGTAGACTTTCCTGGATAAAATTATCAAAAATATTGAAAAAAAATAAGTAATTGCTACTATAATTATTGTGCTTGATGTACTAGTAAAATTTAGTTGCATTTAAAGGAAAAGTCTAATATTAATATCAAAAAATTATCTACCAAATACAAAATCAAGTTTTGTTTTGATGACTGACTAAAATCAAGTTGGCTTTACTTAAAAATATTATTTATTGTTTTGAAAATATAAGTTATATGTACAAAGTCTAGTTTTGTTAGATTTAATTAACAAAATTAAGTTTGAATCACTTGAGTTTTCTTTTTCATGTACAAACATAATCAAGTATTCTTAACAAAGAAAACTTTAGTTTTTGAAACATAAATAAATTATGCAAAAAGTTGCCTCAATTTTTTTAAGTAGATTGGGCAGGAAATTTTTATCAGTGTGGTGGTGCTGGTGTCCCGGGTGGCAGCCCCCCCCCCCCCCCCCCCCCTTTTTTTTGTGTGCTGTGCTCCGTTGGGATTTGGTTATTTCACAACCCTGTATGTGTGTCACGAGTGCCTGGGTGTTTTTTTTTTATTTGTTTTGGTGGATCCCTCCTCCTCCTCCTACACTAGCCACTTCGTCCATCCGGTAAGCCTCAGCACCTGATTAGGTTTTTCCCCTTCCCCTTCCTGCGTGTGTGTGGTCTTAAAAAGTATTTTTAAGTCTTGTTCATAAATAAAGTTTGTATTGTTTGGTGAACCACGACTCAGCCTCGTTAGTAGAACGAACCTGTGTGAACCTTAAAAGGAAAAAGAGCAATTCTCTGGGTGGAATTCCCAGAGTGGCGTTGTCTGGCAACTTTAAAAGATCTTAAACTGGTCTTATCAATTTTCCTCCACTCGCTTTAGCTGCCACACGTGCAGTGATTTTGTTGTCAGTGGCTAATGTTCTGCTTTTTGTTACAGTTTGCCACTGTTGCCTTTTCTTGCCTTGTCTTTTGTTTTGGTTGTCCTTGTCCTCGCTCTTTTTGTTTTTCTCTTAGTTTCTTATAGTTTTCCTTTGTTTCATTATTTGGAAGCCTTAGCTTTGTGTTGCTGTAGATTTACCTTGGTTATCGCTAGATTAAGTTCCATTTTGTTACAGTTTAACTGCGCTTCTGTTTGGCTCGTTCTGTGTGAAAGGGCCTGTTTCCAGTAATGTTAATTCTCCATAGGAGCCTGCCCCTGTATAATTTCTTATCTAGCTCGACTACTGTTTTTTTCTTTTCCGAAAAATTTTTTTACACCTTTCCAACACCCAGATTTCATAATTTCAGTGAAAATGTATTTTTATAAAGTTGTCAATTTCAGCATCAAAGACATAAGTTCGTAAATAAAAGAAGGTTATCTCGAAATTGTAATTCGCAACATAGTATAAATTTCTTTTGATAAATATTTCCAAAACATCGTGTTTATTCATAAAACAGAAAAAAAAATAATTCTTGGATGAAAATGCACTTGCAGAGACACAATTATGAAGAAAAATGCCATAAATTTGCAATTTTCTCCCGTTATATAGTTTTGGATGCAAATTTCCATCAGAAAATCGGATAGAGCTTTACTTGTTTCATATGTGTACCAAAAATCAGCTAATTCCATGTGGTGGAACGTTCTCATATCGCCGCCTGAATGTGGCTGTAAATTGAAAGAAAAGGGGAAATGAGTAACAACCTTGTCTGAAACCCTATTGTATAGCTTATTATATACAAACTTTTATATTGAATATCAGAGCGGATATTTTCATGACAGTTTTATGATGTGTAACGACTAAATAAATAGTATCGATATAAAGATTTACACTGAGGACACCCTGATACATGAATACTGTTCTATCTCAAGTTGTCCTCTTCTGAATTTTCTGATCGTGTGGCCTTGTACATTTATCCGTATCTTCTTGTCTTGGTCTATACGTTTACGAAATCATTCACTCGACGCTCGCTATTTTTGTCTCAATTTCCTCGTTTTATTGTCCCATCTCCAAAGCGTTTTGGCTCTGTCAGGGTTGGGACCCTGACTTGTCTCACTTTCTTTGTGCCTGCCGACCACGCCACATCGAATAGATAGATTATCCATATGAAATACTTTATTTTGTTCTAAGTAATCAATCAATTCTGCGCTTCTTGGAGGTATTGAATGTGATTTATTATATTGTCTTGTTATTTTGTGTAATTAGTTGTTCGTTATTTATCACACATTTTCGCATAATTGTACCAAACTACTAAGTATTAGCTGTTTACAGCAATCATCGGTGGCTTGCTATTTTGTTACTTTATCAACGCTTCATAAACCAATTGTTATGGTTTCAAGATGGAGGGTAAATGTGTTGGAGAAGAGTGTCAAGTATACTTCAAGAAACGTAGTGGCAATAAGAACAGAAGTGCACGCAATGTAAATAGTCCACAATATAAATGGCTCCTAGATACGCTGGTGCAACAAGGATTGATGTCAGCAAAGGAACAAGCATTTCTTTGCCAGAAGTGCTACATGAAGTATCTTCGGAACAAAAATCAGCCTGAACCTGAACCCGAGCAGAACCAGGAAATAGAGGAAGAAGACGACTCCCCGTCCCATATCCTGCCGTTGCTGACCCTTCATGATCTTTTGAATGGATCATCTTCACACAAAAAATGCTGTCTCTGTCTTGTTACCTCTGCAAAAAATGGAACAAAATCATCAGTCTTACCAAAACGTGCAAGACATCACCTGATCTATTCACACAAACTGTGGTGTCCCACCTCATCCCGCGTCTGCTCCATTCACCTTATTGGTAACGACTTAGATCCGTCTACAGAGGTTGTCCTTGATGGTAGAGGTTCCTTGGAATCTCAGTTACCATCAAAATCATCCGAAATCATTAATGACCTCCTAGAGGTGTCGCACGTCCTTTCACAGAACCAGTCTGTGTTTACAATAAGCTTTTCTTCTCTTGATGACTCGGCATGCATGGCCTGGACAGGTTGGTCCAAAGATCAGTTCCTTGAAATCCACTCGCACTGTTCCCCATATCTTTCATCTTGTATATATACCAAGACTACACACGATGCTCTATTACTGTAGTATGTAAATATAGGTATTATACAATCGCCCGTAGCTATGAACACTCCCGTAAATGCGAAAACCAACCAAAATCATAAGGAACACGTTTTGTTTGTTGTTCTGTCTATTTGTCAGCCAATGTCTTCAACCACGGGGACTTGTGAAGTAGCCATCTTGAATTTTTTTATGAAAAAGTGTTTCTCTCACTTTTTTTCATATCTGTGTACATATTCTCAACATACCGAGCAAATACTCCCGTTTTTTTTGTTAATTATCTAAAGAAAGTCGAAAATCAGCAATTCAACCATAGGCTAATTCAACCCAACATTTGAAAATGTTCCACCACTTGCATTTTGATGATTTTTCCTCTTATCAATAGCATATTACGTACTATTTAATAGGATAGAAATTGGTTTGCATCCAACGCCCATAAAAGGGTGTATTCTCTAAAAAACAGTTTTTGTGTCTAAAATGTTATCATCGAAAATGGCATTTTTGAGATTGTTTCTTCAATAAAACAGCCAAATGGCGCGGTGGAAACATGATTTTTTGTCACAATCATGCCATGAATGTATTCTTCACGGTGACCATCATTTGATTAGATTTTCATTAATATTTTACATAACATGCACATTTTATCAACACTTAGACAGCTTCTGAAAGGTACAACTTTGAGGAGCCATAAAAAAACAAACCAAGTGACCTAAATCTTTATACTTTACAGATTTGTGACCACAACGGCATGGGCAATGCACCACCAACAGGAAATTTGAATCAGAGAAGGGGCCGTTTTGGAAACCGGCCCTTTACTTTTTTTCTTTTCTTGAGTCAAGACGCTGCTCAGTAACGATTTGTCAGGAGACGCTGCTCAGTAACGATTTGTCAGGAGACGCTGCTCAGTAACGGTTTGTCAGACACTGCGCTGTAAACAGTTTGGGTTCAATCTGGTCCGGGCTGTGTTGGGAGGCCGTGCAGTGGCTGTCCAGGTTGATCCGGCTTTTTTTGTTTTCCTTGAGTTTAACATTCATTTCTATTTTCCACTAGGTGTGTAGTGTTTCTTTGTTTTTTTTCTAAGTTTAGCCTGACCAGTTTACCAGTCATCTTGGGTTTCCTTCCACAGTGACCTCCAACTGCGGCAGTTTGCACGTGTCCATTTATAAAAATTGTTTTAAATTATTTTTGCTATGAATAAAATAAAGATTTATATATTTGTACTTTTCTAAACGCGTATCCATTTGTGGACTTACCTGTGTTTAAAGGGGAAACCCTCTGCTGAAGGAGTCAGAGTTAAAAATAGGATTCCCTTGGGTTGAAAGACCCAAGGTGGCGTTGTTGGGTTTTTTGTTAACACCAGAAGTCCCTCACCAGTCCTAACTTGGTTACATATAGACTCCTGAGGGACTGTGCAGACCAGCTCTGTCAGGTGCTACTGCACATCTTCAACCTGAGTCTTCCTGTCCCAATGACAGCACACCCCATGGAGCCCAACCACTTGTCCCTCACTTCTCACCTGATGAAGACCCTTGAGAGAATTGTTCTGAGGAACCTCCGCCCTCTGGTGATCTCACACCTGGATCCACTGCTTTCCAACCCAACATTGGGGTAGATGAGGCTTCAGAACTGTGTGTTGGACATGTTGGTCAGCAGCACAGGGGCCCACAGGGGACAGTTCTCTCCCCTATTTTCTTCACTCCGTACACCTTGGACTTCAGTTACAATTCTGGGAGCTGTCACCTCCAGAAGTTCTCCGATGATACAGCCATTGTTGGATGTACATAGGAGGGGGACGAGCGAGAATACAGGACGGTCACCACTGACTTCATTGACTGGTGTGTCACAAACCACCTCAACACCAGTAAGACAAAGGAGATGGTTGTGGATTTCCTCACGAGGAGGTCACCCCAGTCTGTACCAGTGAGCATCCAGGGTCTGGACATGATGGGATAGACCTACAGATTCCTGGGAGTTCACCTCAACAATAAACTGGACTGGACTCAACGCAGACGTGCAGAATCAGGCCAGGAGGCAAATCGTGGCCTGGGATCCATTTTCATCTTATATTGTATTAATTGTTGCTCTGAAATAAACTGTTCTAAATTTTGTGCACATTTAGATTCTCTGTCAAGTGCACAAACCAAGGTTTGCTCAGGTTGTTGAAAATCATCTCACCAGGTGGTTGAAAGAAGGATGAGTCTGTGTTCTTTGACAGGATAATAAAAGTTTATAGACTAAAGAGCAAAAACATCCTTTCCTTATTCCTAAGTGCGTACTTTAATGAACAGGTCTGATATTTGTTTGAGATGAAACTTTTCCTATGAGCTCAGATCCTGAGAAGTTTGACCTTTTTTCATCTTCAAATAAAATGACCCTCCAACTATCTGAAAAACTTCATGTTTCTGTTTGTGTTCTGAGTTTATCACATCCAAACTAAAGCTTTCCATTCAGTCTGTGTGAAATCACAAAAAAGAGACGTCATGTTTGGAGTTTTAGGAACTTTATTGGAACTCAAAGAGAAAGTAAAAAACGCTGACAGAGCAAAGCATCTTCATTTCCAGGTTAAACTGAGACGCCCAACACAGAGCTTTAATGGAAACACAACAGTTTGAGTTTTGATGCTCATGTAACTCTAAACATCATCATCTCTTTACAATAATAATAAAGCAGCCATCTCCTTTTCACACAGCTGTTGTGGGGTCTTTTCCTGGATGACCCTGCCTAACCCAAAGGGATCACTTCAGAAGGCCTTACTCAGGCTGCCTAAGTGCATTCCTCTCTCCCCTAGCGTAAGAAAGGTTGTTGAGGGATTTGTAGAATAAAGTTTGACGCATTTCCATTCAGTTTGCTCATTTTGGATGTGTGCTTCGGTGTACAAATGTTTTATGTTTCACTGTGTATGCAGGGGTAGTTTGTAACCTTTTTAAAAAATGGCTCCTGCGTTCAGCAGATACCAATAGAACAAGTTGTAACCCAGGATGTTTGGCCAGGTGGCCAAGACCGTCTGAAGAGACAAATGTCACCACCCCCTGCATGCATCAATGAGGTCATGATATCTAGGAAAAGAAGGTACTTACCAGAACACCATTATATAAAAATGAAGTCATGGTGTTATATAAAAAATGTAATCTGACCTACTTCGGAGACCAATAGAATCGATCACCTTGCATGTAACAATAAGAAAAAGGGGCGTTGCAAACCCCATAGCAAAAGTGTATATAATGAAGGGATTCCCTGGAGTGTAAAGAGTCTGGATTCTGCAGAACCCACGCTCACAAGCTTTGTTCAACTGCTGCAAGAATAAAAGCCTTTTTGGATGCAACCTGGAAAGCTGTCTCTCTGATTTTTGATCACTCCATTTCACTATTTGAGAGCCAATCAGGACTTAGTGCAAACAGTTAGAGAAAGTTTAGCAAGAGCCAGGAGAGGACTGGACGACTGTCCCAGGCCTGCCCAGGCAGTGACAGTAATCAGCAACTACTAAGAAGACGAGACACGTCACTGTAAACAGCTACAGCTGATCAAATCAGACTCAGAGAGTCAAATGAAACTCACTGAGTTCAGGCTTCTGTGTTTGTCTTTAAGCTGTTGGAAGCATCACTTGTTGCTCCCCGGCAGGTTTGAACACCGCTGTAATGTCAGAGGCTCAGAGTCAGCACACATCCCATCACTTCAAGTTAAAGAGAGCATTTTTAGATTCAAGAATAAAAACAGGATCTACTTACGAGACGGAGGGCGTTTGGCTGTAACAGAATCAAAAACAGTTCTTATCAGCGTCTTTGTCTCCTACTCAGTGTCACAAACATTCTCTCCACTGCTTTCTGTTCAGGCTCAGTTCTGTTCCAATCAAACTGCAGCTTTGGGCCTGATATGAACACATTCTGGGCTCTGTTTCTGTTTGAACTTTTGTCATGTCACAGGAAAAATGAGAGCATGTTTAGTCTTTGGCCTCTCACCGTTTCTCTTCTTGTAAATGAAGAATCCAACCACGCAGATGAGGAGGAGAATCACTGCAGCCATGATGGGGATGAGGATCATGTAGACGGGATTCACTGTTCATCAGAAACAACAAAACAAAGTCACAATCTGAACCGCTGATGGAGTTTCAAGAGAAAAGCATTTGAACTTTTATCCTCCTTCAGTTTCATTCTCATTTTATTTGATCTGATTGTTTATCAACCTGAACTTCAGCTTTTTATAACTCATCAATCATTGTTGCACAAAGAGCTCTCTTTTCAAAACACAAGATGAAACATCAAGTTGTGTTTTGTGCGGTTCATGGTTGACATGTTTCTGAATAAATTAAAGGTCAGCACAGAGCAGACGGACAGCCCATCAATGATCCCTTTGGAGCACAGCATGGTGTTGAGCTCAAATCAATTCAAGGAGTTTGATTTGATTCTTTTCAGGATTTGCTGTCAGGACCCAGAGGTGGAGGTTTACAGCAGTTTATTATTGGTCTAAATGTTTGAGCTGTTTGCGTGAAATCTTATAAACATTCAGAGGTTTGAAAAGAAGACAAAGACAACGTATCCCATCCCAAACACCAGGGTTCATGTGAACAGCCCGCTCTCATCACTTCTGATTCCACTCTTACCGTAGTTTGTCCTGATCACGTCTTTGTTGAGTCTGGTGACCACGTCCTCCTTCACACCAGCCAGCTGGAACACACACTCGTAGCTCCCCCAGTCATCAGATGGAAGTCTCAGCAGGTCCACACTCATCTGGAAGGATCCGTCGTGGTTGGGAAGGATCTCTCCGTGCTCCACGTCGTCAACGTCATGAAGCTCCTCTCCGTCTTTCCTCCAGAACATCACGGCACTGTTAGGGTAGAAACCTGAAGCGTGGCAGGTGACTGGAGAGGAGGGAGACTTCTGGAGGAGAGACACTGAGGGGACGTCTGGACAAGAAATCATAAAGACAGTTTACACTTTGTTTTTATCAACTTCACCTGCTGATCTTCATTTTAAAATACCTCAGTCAACACACGTCCACAAACATTTAGTGTGTGAGTAATAAAAAACTAGTTTATAGATAAATGAGTAAATAAATGAGCAGCAGAGGAGAAAAAAAGAGAAAATATATGTTGAGGGAAGCTGAGATGAATTATAAATATTACAGGATGAAGGAAAACTAAAAATATAAAGAAATATTCAGAAAGAGATTAAAAAAGGAGAGAGAGAGAGAGAGAGAGAGAGAGAGAGAGAGAGAGAGAGAGACAGAGAGAGAGAGAGAAACGTGAAACATTCAGTTTGTTTTTTAAAATGAGGAGCATGAACATGTCTTCATGATAAAACACATCATGTGATTCTACCTGTTCTCAGCAGAGAGCTGCTTCCATACTTCACATACTTCTCCACCCAGTCAGGACACTCCTGAGTGAGGTAGTGTTTGCTCTGTGCTATATAAGCTTTGTCATTATTCCACTTCTGTTTGGTGATGACGGCCTGTTGTTGAGCAGCCACATATGTCATTGTTGTGTAGTCCAGAGAGATCAAGTCTTCTCCATCATAACCATACTGTCTGTAACTGTAACCACTGGTCTTGTTAGTCTCATCATCCCACTCACAGCCGACCATCCTCTGGACCAGGTGGACACCTGAGAGAGAGAGAGAGAGAGAGAGAGAGAGAGAGAGAGAGAGAGAGAGAGAGAGAGAGAGAGAGAGAGAGAGATCACAGCTCAGTCTGACTTCATTAACTGACAAAATCATCTCTGTAGATTATTATGGGATGGACAGAAACACTGGATCAGAGCAGTACAGCAGCACCCAGTGGTCTGAGTGTCAGTGAGGTTTCTGTTCAGTCATCAAACACTCAGACTGTGTGTGTTTGTGTGTGTGTGTGTGTGTGTGTGTGTGTGTGTGTGTGTGTGTGTGTGTGTGTTTTCAGTAACAACTCTGTTTCCTTAAATTCAGGCTGAAGATATGAACAACATTTAATCAGGAGAAACTTAAACATGAACAAACCTCCAGTTTGGTTGAAGCGCTGCTTTAGTGTTTCAATGTTGACTTTGTAGATCTGCTGGTGACCCAAATAGATCTGAGTCTGTCTCTCCCAGTACTGAGGATCATCCTCTGTGACTCTGCTCATCCAGTCCTGTTTGGGAACTGCTCTCTTGGTGTTACTGTCATAGCGACTTATCTGCTCATCATCAACCAGCCCAACAGACACAAACTCTGGGAAGTCTGGGAGTCCAGAAGAAGCCGTGTGGAAATACTTCAGAGAGTGAATCACTGTAAGGACAAAATATTTTCATCAGTTTGATTTTATCACTTTGTTTTTTCAATCAGTGAACAAAGTGATGATCCAGCACACACATCAAAGACTTCAACATTCAACACAGCTTTATAAGCTCTGAACAGTCAGTAAACAACATTCATTTAAAGATCTAAAACAAAACTCTTCATCCTCAAACTCCTGATGACGAGTCTGAGAAAATGATTTTTACTTTTCTTTTTTTAACACGAATCATCAAACAAGTCAAACATTTCAGAGGAGCAGTTTTCACCTGACTGTCACTGACAGATTTATATCAACAGTTTTTATTTTCTATATCTTTTTTTAATCTGTGGTCATCTGGATGTGAAGTCAAACTCCAGTTTAGTTTCCTGTTAGTGGAGTTTTTGATTTGTGTTTATGATCATTAGCAGTTTACACTCTCATTATTTTATGATTTTAAAGATGAAATCAAAAACCTCTGAACAAAGGTGTGTTGATTTCCTCTTTTTATTGCTCTTGTTTTCTTCACTTCAGTCAGTTATTATCAAATATATATTTTAGGATTTCTGTTATTGAATTTTGATTCTTTTAACTCAAGTTGAACAAAGTGATTCTCAAACTTCATTTGTCACTAAGTATCAGTGATGCTGCTTTAAAATCAAACACTTTAATAAAGTCTAAAATCATTGATGAGATTCTGACTGTTTCTCTCCATAAACTGATTTTACTCATAAATTACTGTCAGCAGAGTGAACTTCATGGAGTTTATTTTTTGATTTGGTTTTGGTCAAATATGTGACTGATCATTTTAAATCCTGCTCTGTCGTCTGCTTCCTGAACATCATTTCTCTTTCTGAAACTGCTCTTGAAAACAATCTGCAGCACTGCTCACATTTAAAGATCTGAATCTGCTTCTCTTTGATTCAAATAATAATAATTATAACACTGATAAAGATGGATTTCTATTGGTCAGAAATGATGTGGTTAATTCAAAGATCAGGTCATTTCAAAGATTAAACTTTTGATCTTTGTGGTCAAAGTAAAAACCGAACAGGACATTAAAGCTGAAAATTACTGTTGTGACTGCCCTCTGCTGGACAAACTCTGTAATGATCAAACTGTTTCTGGTGAACTCAAAATCTGCTTTTGTTTCCTGTTAGTTTCAGTCCAATAAACACTCAAAGCAAAATGTCAGTAATAAACTAATATCAGCTGGTAGATCACTTTAGATCTCTGTGGACCACAAGAAGACCAGTCAGCACTTCATGGAGCTAAAGGGGGTCCAGATAAAGACTAAAGATCTCCAAACAGCCTCATGTTGCACAAAGACTGAATGTAATGATCAGAACCAACACAAATCAATACAGATGGGGATTATCTTCAAGAGTTCAGTCTAATATTGTATCACTTAGAAAACACAGCTGCAGAGTTCAAACACCTTCAGGAGGTGAACTTCCTGTTTGTGCAGACAGTCACTGATCATGAGTCTGTTTCTGTCAGCAGCTCATATTTAATAAAGCTGTTAAAATAATCTCAGATGAAGATTAGTGGCTGTCAGATTGTGAAGATGTGTTTTTTAAAGTGAATTAAATTTTCCAAATAACAGACGAACTCTAGTTTCTAGTCATACGCAGTTTTTACAGCTTCTAGACTGACTTTAACTGCTCTATAGAAAAACATTAGTGTAAAACATTTCTTCATGTTGTCTTTCTTTGTTCCAGTTTTTTTGTGTCGCTTTCTTATTTTTCTTTAATGTTATCAAATATTTTGTATGGACAGAGCTCATGAACTGTCCTCAGTGATGGTTCAACATGACTTTTTTTTTTTTAGCCCTTCTTAGAAATGAACTTTTCTTGTGACTCTGATGATGTAACGACACGAACAGACAGATGAACTGACCTGAAATATAAAGTTTACTCCTAACATTTCACCAACATGCTGAAGATCTGGAGATAACATCAAACACTATGAATCCTAAACTTCCGTGAACAGCCTGAAAACACTCGAAGCATTGTGTGTGTTGTTTTCCTTTACTCACCTGCCGTCGTGTCGTGTCGGAATAATCCGAGGATTAAAGGGATTATCAGAAACTTCATCCTGACCTGCGACTTTTCTTAAACTTTGATGAATTTACTTCTTTTTGATTTTCTACAGACAGAGAGGCAGGGCGCGATTCTATCTCAGGATTCAGCCGTGAAACGAAGTCAGGAGTGAAAAAGCTGACGTCATCCTCTGCCTTCAGCCAATAGAAATTCAGTGTGAGCATAGACGTCTAGTAACTCGGTAGAACTGACTCACTGAGGTTATGAAGGAAAGTGAAAGTAAAGCAGCTCGTTTCTGCTCTGACAGCGCTTCTCTGCTTTCATCATAAATAAAGTAGTTTCTGATCAAACACTGAGTCATGTGACATATGTGATAACTTTGAGGGCTCCTGGAGTTAGGGGAGGTAGGGAGGGGACTACGTCACCCTCCTGCCCCTTTTGACCTCCAGTTTTTCATTGCACCACATACACCAGATAAAGGGAGGGTGAGGTTGGGAACAGGGGGCGGTAGGGATGGACTCCAGTCTGTCACAGGCTGGGGCCCTTCCCTGCTCACATCTCTCCTGCCCGACTTTCCCTCTGTTTTTAATGCAACACAAACAATCACTTGTTTGGGATGGGCGGGGGCAGTGGTGTAGTCGAGGGTATACGCCGGTACACGGCGTAAACCCACTTATTTTTCAGTCAGCATTGAGTATACCCCCCGATACGCTCCATTCAGTAATATCTAACTGCCAGATTGCCCTCTTTTCCCTCAAGGATGGTGAAGCCATGACCCACCCTCCTCTGCCTCTAAGTGTCTGGTACTCGCTGCCTTCACTGATTAAATTGGTTAACTTTAGGCATGGTGACTGATGAGCCAATCAGAAGCAGAATAGGGGTGGACATGCCGATTAAAATATCGCTAACAGCTCAGGTGTCTGTGTGTGCCACTTGACTGTGAACGGCAGCAGAGCAGACCAAACAACAGAACAAGCGTCGGTAAGTTGATGGAAGCTATAACTCTGAAGTAAGTTTTAAGGTGGTTTCCAAATGAATCATGGTTCTGAACTACTGGCAATAAGACTGCATGCACCCCAGAGCATGCATGCATGCATGCGTGTGTGTATGGGTATGTATGTGTGTGTGAGGGTGTACTTTATTTTCCTTTGTATTTTATTCACATGTCCTGGTGTAAGTGTCAGCACCCTAGTTGTACTATATGACAAAAATGATGTAAATCTAAACTATTTTTTATTTTTGTTCATTGTAACATATTTTGTTGAAAGAGTCTGTTCAGCTATTGAAAACTAAATAATTTATTTCAGTTTTATGACATTGCACATTTAAATTTATCAGATTGGCTTTGATATTTGGAAGAGAATGTTTTGTGTTTTATTTAAGGTTAAATATGAACAAGAATGCATTGTCAACTTCAGATTTAAAGTATTTTATCTAAATAAATGTTCAAAAAATAACCGAAACACCATGTTTGCCTCATGATAAATACATTTTACATTCATCCATTCTGCTTGTGTGACCAGTAGTGACTACAAACGGCTCCTAATTAAGTCATGATAACTTTATAATAGTGAGCAGGTAGAAATGACGGATTTTTGGGTAAACAGAGTAGTCTTACATGTCACTGGTTCTAAAACCCTCTTTTTTTCTGTACTACTTAAAAAAGGTGAAAATTTAGAGTATACCCACTTCTCAAGGGACCACTACACCACTGGGTGGGGGAGTGGGGATCGGTGGGCTCCCACTCCACCAACCTTCCCTTTTTTTTAAGTGCACTACATCACACTTAGGAACACACTTAGCCACGGTGAGGGGATAATGCATCTTTGTCGGGAAGCAAAGATGCATATTAGCAGGGTGGGACAAGGGGTGGAACACTAGTTTAGGCTTGGTAGGGCCAGTAGGGTCCGGCCTCTCTGGCCATGATTCTGTGCTGGTGAGCATGTTTCCATCTAGTGGGTTGGCATCGGGGGCCTCTCGATTCGGCTGGCCCCGAGTATCTGTGGGGGGGGCTTGGGAGCGGGTGGGCCCTGTGGGGTCTTGCATCCCTTGGTGTGCTGTGGTACCGGGTCCCCGAACTAGCTTGCTGCGGTTTCGTTGTGGGTGGCTGCCTGTGGGGCGCCGCTCTGTGTGGGGGGATCCAGGGCATCCCTGGGCCCGTGGGCGGTGGTCTCCTGTGCTCCTCCGGGGCGTTCTCCTCAAGGGGGGGCGGAGTGTGCTTCTGACCTCAACACTGCACGCCCTTGTCCCGTCCACCCTAGGTCCCCAGAGGGTGCCTGGTCCTGGGACACCTGGCTCTTGGGCAGCTGGGGGGCCCCGGTCTGGCCGTGGGGACATGGGGGGTGGCTGGGTATGGGGGTATGGGGGTTGTGGGGTAGGCAGGGTGGATGGGTGGTTGGTTGGGGGTGGGTGCTGGGTGCGGACCTCCCTCCCCCCTTGGCCCCCTTAGTGTCACCCTCAGTACTTTAGGTGGTGGGGGTTGGGCCCCCTCTGGGACCTTGGGCTGTTGCTGGGTCGGGTGGTATCTGGGGCTCTGGTGGTGGGTCTTGGGTGTCCCGGCTTCTCGGGGGTGTCTCTGGGCCCCTGGGTACTGCAGGGAATGGTCAACCTGGGACTTCGGTGATCACCTCACATGCATTCCTGCATAGATACTCATGCTCCTGTCAAGACTCACCGAAAATAAGTGATCTGTCCCATCAGAACATGCTGAGTCACTTCTGGCACTTCTTCACTCTATCATGAGCTGCATGCCCCCTCCTTCTCTCGTATCTGTTGGTTCATGCACTTCTTTTGGGATCCCACTTCTCTGGCATTCCCGAGCTTTCTTACGGTTGTCACTCCTTGAATTATACTTAGAACAACACAGCACCTGGACTGCTATTTAATATCGTCAACATTACCGGTTTGCCCTCTTCCCTGTCTGTCCTCTCCCCCTCTTTGTATCCTCGTCTGTCCTCTTTCCTGTTTGTCTTGTCTTGTCTTATCTGTCACTAATTTCCCCTCCTTCACACTGTGGTATAGCACGGCCCTCCCCTCCAGCTCACATCGGGGAATAAATAAAGTTTAATTTGATGGAGTAGCCTACAGGGAGGGCTGGTGATGGTCACTGACAGCAATGAGTCATAACTATTTATGCTTCACTGCAATAAAAAAATGCATTGGTCTTTAAACTTTGACATCGGACACAGTGTTCAACTTGAAGGACGTATGCAGACAAGGAAAAAAAAAAACAACAACTTTGAGGGGAGGTCAGAGGTCATGTTTACAGATCAGTAAAGAAGCAGTTTGTTTAATTTGTAGCTAGTTGAGTCTTATTGTGATTTAGTTTTTAAACCCGCTCTAGGACTGAAAACAGCCATAACAACAAAAACAATGTGAAGTGTAGATTTAAAGCTGTTACAGAGAGTAAGTGTGTTTGAGGTGCTCCTCCCTCGTGCTTCAAACCTGCTGAGCTCTGTGATTGTTTCATGTTTTAACTACATCTGTGTAGAGTCATAACAATAAATGATGGCATGCTTCACCTTTTACACCAGCCTTAGCACAAATAAGACCTTCTGCCCTAAATGAAAGTCAATATAGACTAAATCAAAGATCAGATCAAGTCAGCTCTGTGTGGAAGGTTAAACGCTCCTCATCAGATCTGAACTCATGTACGCTGAAAACTGCTGAATCAGAATAATAAGACACCTTTGTTGATGTTTGAATGCCTGATGCTGTTTTTCATTTGCTCTGTCTTTAGTGCTGTATGACTCTCTTTCACTCTTCACTCACAGATTTTTAAACACTTCTTTTAAAGTGATGCTGTTTTAGTATCAAACGTAACCTGTTTCACCATCAAAGCGTTAGCTCTGCTTCTGTCTAGATGTGAAATTGTTGTTGTTGTTTTGTCACATTGAGACTTGACCCCTTGGTGAGAGAAGCTCATCGTCCTCACTAATGATCCATACCTGATTCAGCTGTTTAGACTTTACTGAAGCCAGCTGCAGGAGTGACATAAACCTGTACTGTTGTGGGAATGACAGGGAGCTGTGAAAGAGTATGATCAGTTCTGAAGTGTCTGACAAATCATGAAGAACAAGAAGCTGTCCATATCACTCTCTTTATTTATTGATGCTCATGAAAAGACAGAGACGTGCTGCAGAGAGATGGAAATGACAGATGCTCAAACAGCTCTTCTTTCTGTGATGGTTGAAGGCTGGATGCTGTGGCGTAAGGTGGAGAGGTCAGGGAGGAGAGGGGACTGGGAGGATGTGCCCACATCCAGCTTGAGCCCCAGCTGGTTCCAGACTCAAACATAGCAGCTCCTGGACTGAACACCTCCTCTCCTCCTCTTCTCCTCTCCTCCCTGACCTTTGTAATCAGATTTTGAAATCAAGGTGAACAGATGGACTGCAAAGGTGAGACATTTGAGATCTGGATGATTGTTGTAGCTGAGTAAATGAAGGATGGTGACATGTAGCCATGCTTACACACACTGTAGCTGAAATATGGTCACTGTGGCTGAACAGAACCAGTAAATCCTGTTCAGGTTTACCTTCACAGGAAAGTAAGTGACAGCGCCTCTAGTGGTCATGTTAAGTATGTGTCATGGAGCTGCTGAATGGAAACCACCTGGTTATGTCAGCTGACTTTACCTGCTTTTAAAAACATCTCATGTAGCCTAAACGATCTCTCTCACATCATCAGATAAAGAATGAATTAAGTCATTCATGTGTGTGCTGTGTAAATAATCAGCTCCTCTGCTCCCTGTGACCCAGAGTTGACCATAGCTGTTGAAAAAATCCACCAGTAACAGTAAAAACACTGTAGGAGGAAAAAAAGACATAAAATACACCATTTAAGCCTCCAGATAATGCAGCTGTCTCCATTTTTATTTCACGTTTCCCAGTGACAACAGTTCATCACATGAAAACAGCTTCCTCTTAACACTCAGGACACCTGCTCAGACTGGAGATCTCCTCTGGAACAGAAATGTTGTTTTCAACACAACAGAGACATGACAACAGCCCAGAAAAACTGTCAAAGATTTTCAAACATGATGTCCGCTGACATATGAGGCTTTGGAAAGAAAGGGGTAAATATTAAAATGATCATCTCTCTCTCTCTCTCTCTCTCTCTCTCTCTCTCTCTCTCTCTCTCTCTCTCTCTCTCTCTCTCGCTTTCTCAGTTTTTGTGGCGACCACATTTCGCACCAAACAAGATGAACTCCACTTTCTTTTTTTCTTTCTTTCTTTCTTTCCTTTTTTTTTTTTTTTTTTTTTTTTTTTTTAACAGTCTTTGGCTGCATCTCAAAGCTCCAAAGTTTCATCCTTTCTTCCTCCACTTGAGTCTTAGTTCCTCCCACCCGAGATTATGGAGAGATAAGGAAATGAAGAGAGGAGAGAGAAAACAAGGAAATGAAGAGAGGAGACAATGAGATTTGTTTTAAGAGAATTGAAACGTTCTCTCCTCTGGAGCGTCACATGCATGTTTCAGTGATGACGGCTTCAGCCGATCACCTCTGGATCATCTGTCAGTCAGCTCTAACAGCTGTTTGTGTGTCTGCTCATGTGCGCTGTAATAACTCTAATCAAATAAAAACAGTAACAGAGCTTTGTCTGTGTTTTTAACCTGTTTAACAAACACTTTCACATGAAGAAAACCTGACCTCTGTTTATTCTGTGTCCAGTTTAGAAGCTCATGGATCACTTTACCACTAAAATGTGTCATTATTAGATTATTTATCATTTATTCAGCCTCGAGCGTATCTGATAGTGAACCCTGAAACTTATCAATATAACCTAGTTTATGATGTCTGAGGAACTCTGGATATTAGTTATTTATTACATCTCAGGGAAAACAGAAATCCTGTTACTCTACTCTAACCTCATGATCATGAATGAAACATGTTATGGGTGATTTTATAAAGAAAAAGAGAATTAACAGAAAAATGAACAAGAGCAATAACTGACAACTCATGAATATTCATTTTTGTAAGAGAAATCTTATAAATGTATCTTTTTCTAAAAGAAAAAAAAATGTGAGTGAGTAAATGAGGAATTGTTTTATGACTGAAGCAGTGGGCAGATGGAAACCTAACAGTGTTAACTGAAGTCTGTTGTCAGTTGAAGTATGCAGGTCATTAAAGCGATCCTATGTTCTTAAACTGTTGGACTGTTTGCTCACACAGTTGTTCACAAAGCGGTGAACAATGTCCATGCGACTGTGGAGCAGTGGTAGAGTTGTTGCCTCTCAAT
The DNA here is from genome assembly GCA_030710495.1 of Labroides dimidiatus. Lineage (NCBI taxonomy): Eukaryota > Metazoa > Chordata > Actinopteri > Labriformes > Labridae > Labroides > Labroides dimidiatus. The sequence continues at coordinate 3,411,410 of CM061155.1, forward strand.
TGGAAGGTCGAGGGTTCGATTCCCAGCTCCTGCAGTCTCATGTCAAAGTGTCCTTGAGCAAGACACTGAACCCCAAATTGCTCCCACTTTTGTTCAGTGGTGTGTGAATGAGAATGACTGGGTTAGATAAAACTGATGGCCTTCAATAGGTAGATCTTTCTGCCATCAGTGTGTGAATGTGGTGTGGATAGGTGAACGACACCAGCAGTGTAAAGCGCTTAGACTAGAAAAGCGCTATTTAAGTACTGGTCCATGGTCCATTTGGTCCACCCTTGCTTGTGAACGACTGAGCACTTTCAGGGATGCTCCTTTTATACCTAGTCATAACACTCACCTGAGCTGATAGTGTTGTGGAAATTCTGGTGAAGAATGAAATAGAGACTTCTGCCGGCCATCAAGGTCTTATTTTCTTTGCAAAGAAAAGGTCAATCATCACACGAGCGGTCAGAAATGAAGAAAGACCCTGAAACAGGGGAGGCTTAAGTATTTATACATGAAGAAACGCTCCCTAAGGTATGCCTCACACCTCTCTGTCTGCTGCAGGAATCCACACCGGGACAAGGCTTTGTATCTAGGTGGAAAAGTGTGAAAGGTTTAGGCCCTGTTTATACGACAACGCTTCACAGCGTTTCACTCAAAAACGCAAAAAATGCAGAGAAAAAAATCTGCGTTCACACAGAAATGCAGAGGGACTGAAAACGCTGTAGTATGCATACAAAGCCAGTGGGTGGCGATATAACTGTAGAGTCTTTTGGTAGTCTGCCGCCGAAGAAGAGGCGGCTGATCATCTGGCGTATATATTAAATGCATCTTATCTGAGTGCAGAAGTGGAGCAACAGATGCACATTTTGTTGAAAGGCAGTCAGCAGATTCAGCAGCACAAGCACAACACAGTAAGTCCGCCATTTAAGCATTGTTGTTGTCCAGTTTGCAAAAGTTCCCACAACGAAAGTGGAATGTACACGTGCAAAACGAAGCATGACGTCAGCATTTTCACTGAAAACGCTAGCTTGCCGTTTATACGGCATCAGAGGCTGCAGCGTTTCAGTAAAATTCCACTCTGGAGGGCGTTTTAAAAAAGTTGAGTTTTAGGTCGGCTGAAACGGCGTTTCCGTATAAACAAGAGGCCAAAACGCAACAAAACCTTTGTGTTTCACCCTGATACCGTTGTTGTATAAACGGGGCCCTAGACATCACAATTTAAGACACAAAGGCTTCTGCAGGAAATCATATCAGGACAGGGCTTTGAGGAAAAGGTTTGAGGAAAACAGGAGATGGGACAACTCAAGACAATGAAATTACAATTACAATCGGGCTAAATTTCACACCTCTAATGAAAACAACAGACAATGACCTCCAACACTGAATGAACCTACCACTATCCATTTTAAGAAGAGTAGCAACCATTACAATGACAGTACTTCCAAAAATAAATTACCTTTTTCAATGATTCCAATTCATCCAATGCTCACCTGGTTCAAAGCCTTAGATTCAGTGTTCACTAAATTCTACTGGAAGAACAAAACACCAAGGATAAAACTTACAACTCTACAAAAACCCAAGACACAAGGAAGCTTGGATGCTCCACACATCCACCACTACTCATTGGCAAATCAACTGCATCTGCTTGTTTTAAAAATAAAGGAACATTGTATTTTTTTTTTTCTAATTGAACCACGTCTCTGGCTCCATTTGTGGAACTAACCTGTGTGCCTTTCTCAAGAGGTTAGGAGAAAATTATTTCCCTGGGTGAAATTCCCAGGGTGATGTGTTTGGCTCTGGTGTATTCACGGTTAACATTAAAGGTAAATCTTACCCAGCCCCACTCTAGAGTGGATACGTGACTGATTCACCCTGCCCCACGCTCGCCACAAACGGATCAAAGATGCAATAAACTATCATATTAGTCAGCTAATGAATGATTGATGGCACAGACTGCTTGTTTGGTAACTCCTCACTCCTCTAGATCTCTAATGTAAATGTAGTCATGTCTGACAAAAAATATTACACCTCACTCTAGAGTTTAGCTTCCTCTTTTAATGCTCCTCACTCCCCCTATAAGGTGACATCTCCCTCATATTGTGAAGATTAAACAGGAAATTTAATCTTTAAGGTGACCAGGATATGACTTATTGTTAGCAAGATGGAACCCTGAAATTCAAGTCAGAAATACCAAAGTTACAAGTTAAACAGGAGATAAAAAAGGAAAAAATGCAGATTTCACTTTCATAGACTTCAAAGACTGGACTTAAATATCAAAAGAAATACAGTACCAGACAAAATGTGCAGGATGGTAGAACTTTTGATCACTAAATCAAGAGATTATGTATGAGTTTCTCACTGTTGTTGTTCCTTCTCCAGATAAAGAGTCCAGCAATGCAGACTGATGAGAGCAGCAGTCCAAAAGTAACTCCAGAGACAGGACCAGAAGGAAATTCAGACCCTGGAACTAAAACACAGCCTCATCATAACTATTTTCTGACTTGATGGTGATAGTTTTACCTTTCATATGTCTAAGTTTTTAGTCAGAGTCCACATTTCAAGATGTCTGCTGTCTAGTTCTTGAAAGAAAACTCAAACTCTCAGAATCCAATTTGATGTTGATAATTCAGGATTACCCAATGGGAATCTGAAACGATGTCTTGTTCTCATTTTGGTAACGTGTTTTTATGAAGTGCTGCTTCTATATAGCAGACTGTGAATCATTTTGTTTGTGGAGTGTCAGTGATGAGGGCAGAGGAGTGAAGTACAGGAGGCTCTGCTGAAAGAGAATACAGGTGCAGCTAAAAAAACAAAAATGAAAGTGATGTAATTCATTATTTGGACTTTGAATTAAGTTGTTATAAAACGAAAACAGAACCATAAGTTTGTTCATTTAGTCTGAATGAAATGAACTTTGAGCTCACTCATGTAGTGAATTTACACAACACTCTGTCCATATCTGAGGACTCCTCCTCATTCTGCTTGCTCTGCTGCTCAGATCTGGTCGTACCGGTTGAAGATTATTTTGTTGGATTGGAATTGGATTTCTCAGAGCTCTGCTTTCCTTATTTGCTTACTGTCATCATCACTGATCAGATCATAATTCACTGAGTCAACAAGACTAGATGTGTCTTCTGGTCCCAGTTTTACCTTGGTTGCTTCTGTTCGCTGCTTTCTCCAGTTCAGTAACAATGTCCTCCTTCACACCAGTGAGCTGAAACACACATTCATACCACCTCCAGGTATGAAGATTATCTGGAGACCCAGCATGACTTAACAGGAGCAACACAAATAAAATCTTCATTCTGTTCTGCGAAGTAAGCCCAGGGCTGAAGTGTCACACGTATATGGTTTAATGTTTCCTGTGCTCTGTGAGGTGTGTCTATCACTCAAAAATGAAAATGTTAAAAAATGGTAAATGGTTCAATATTCTGTCGCCTCAAATGAAAGGACCGTCCCACAACCCTGGACTATAATTCATTATTTGCCTCATCAGAGGCGGGACTTGGGATAAAATCCCCCATGTGGGCTGTGATAATACAGGTTGCTGGAAGCTTTGTCTCATTTTAATGAATCATTGTATGTTCTTTCAGTCCTATATTAGTTATTTTTTTACTTTTGACTCCGGACAAACATCTCTATTTTGAATCTCTGAGGCCTGTAGAGACTGTCCTTATTTGATACCTTGGTTCCAAAGGAGGGGGTCAGGAAACCAATGGGGGTTTGGTGGGTGAAGGGGTCATGTCATCCGAAACTAAAACTGGAGTATTATGTATGTCACACTAATTCAGGTTAAACATAAAGATTACTCTTCTTTAGATTTTTTTTAATACAAACCTGAGGCTGCTGTGTTCTTTCCCACTGTGCTCCCTTTTTGGTTTGGTGCTGCTACAATGCTGTGAATTAACCACTTTAAGGCTCAGTGGGGGTCCTCCTGGCCAAGGTAGCAGACACACACTCAAAAATAGAAGCTTTGTCTTTGACTATTTGTTTTATCAACAGATGTATTTCCTCAAGTAAGTTCAAAGAAGAACATGAGTCATCTCAGACAGAAAATATCAAGTGAACAACTTAGCTTTTCATTTTTGAGTTTTAGAAAAATGACACAAAACGAGAGAAACCAAAAGTTGAAGACATTATACCCAACAAAATACCTGATACTTTGACCAAAGTAAACGTAATACACACCATCAATGTTCTCAGTTCTTTTAAAAAACTCTGTTCTGTGCACAGGCTTCACGGTGGTGAAGTGGTTAGCGCTTTTGCATTACAGCAAGACGATTCCTGGTTTGATTTCACATGTTCTATATATGCATGTGTAGGTTCTCAGTGGCTTCCTCGAAAGGTCCAAAAACATTCTAATCAGGTCAGCTCAGGTCTCTAAATTGCCCATGGTGTGAATGAATGGTATGTGTTGCTGTGAGATAGACTGGTAACCTGTCTAGGGAATACCCCACCTCTTGCACAAAGACAACTAGGATAAGCTACAGACCCCCACAACCCCATGAGGGAAAAGCAGTTCAGATAATGGATGGATGGATGGATGGATGGATGGATGGATGGATGGATGGATGGATGGATGGATGGATGGATGGATGGATGATGGATGGATGGATGGATGGATGAATGCATGGATGGATGGATGATGGATGGATGGATGGATGGATGGATGGATGGATGGATGGATGGATGAATGCATGGATGGGTGGAAGGATGGATGGGTGGATGGGTGGGTGGGTGGATGGATGGTTGCATGGATGCATGGATGCATGGGTTGGTGGATGGATGGATGGATGGATGGATGGATGGATGGATGGATGGATGGATGGATTGGTGGATGGATGGATGGATGGATGGATGATGGATGGGTGGACGGATGGATGGATGGATGGATGGATGGATGGATGGATGGATGGATTGGTGGATTGGTGGATGGATGGATGGATGGATGGATGGATGGATGATGGATGGGTGGACGGATGGATGGATGGATGGGTGGGTGGATGGATGGATGAATGGATGGATGGATGATCTGTGCATCAGAACAAGTTTGCAGAAACCACACGCTCAGTTAGTGCTGCTTCAGTTTGGATCTGCTTAAAGCTCTTTGCGATATATCGTCAACAGCCTAAATCCACTTGACTGGGCTGAATGGTGAACTCCATTTGGTCACAACACTTTTCTCAGCTGTTTCCTTTGGAGGAAATCCTGCCTGTGAAGTGGCTGTCATGTTACCAACTCCCCACACTCCTTCCTTGAGAAGAGCTTCCTCCTCTGATGCTCTTTGCTACCCTATAAAGAAAAACAGCAAATAAAGAGCATGTCCTGAATTTGCCTTTTGGGATTAATAAAGTACATTCTATTCTATTCTATTCTATTAAGTTTACATCCTACTGTGAACAGTATACATGAAACTAAATCTGTAAGGTGACAAGGATATGACTTACTGTTGGCCAGCTGGAACCCTGAAATTTAAGAGTGAGAGAGAGAGAGAGAGAGAGAGAGAGAGAGAGAGAGAGAGAGAGAGAGAGAGAGAGAGAGAGAGAGAGAGAGAGAGAGAGAGAGAGAACTCTTTGATGAGCTTAAAGAATGACAGTTTTATTTCTCTCAATATAATTTTAAAATTTTCCTCACCGTTGTTGTTGTTCCTTCTCCAGATAAAGAGTCCAGCAATGCAGACTGATGAGAGCAGCAGTCCAACAGTAACTCCAGAGACAGGACCAGAAGGAAATTCAGACCCTGGAACTAAAACACAGCCTCATAACTTTGAGATCTTTCAGAATTTTTTAACCCATGATGTATCCTGTATGATTCTGGAAGGTTTAACACTGAGTTGCCCTGAGTGAACTATTTCAGTTTGTTTATTTTGTTTCTTTATCCATTTTAAGATATTTATATTATATTTAAATTAATAGCAGTCTTTTTTACACTCCTCTGTCAGTATCTCTTTCACTATCCAAACTGTACTCTGCTGGTTTCACCTTGGTTGCTTCTGATCGCTGCTTTCTCCAGATTGGTGACGATGTCCTCTTTTACACCAGAGAGCTGAAACACACATTCATACCTCTTCCAGTCTTCAGTTTTCAGTAAAGAAATGTTTAGGACCACACTCATCTGGAAGGTTCCGTCATGGTTTGGAAGGATCTCTCCATGTTCCACGTCCTCAAAGAGCTCCTCTCCGTCTTTCCTCCAGAACATCACGGCTCTGTCAGGAAAGAAACCTGTAGCGTGGCAGGTGACTGGAGAGGAGGGAGACTTCTGGAGGAGAGACACTGTGGGGGGGACTTAGTGGAGGACAGAAACAGAACAGTTCAATCCACTGAGACAGTATTGGTCTATATATGTGCTTACTTCTTTGAATAAATGTATTAAAACAGAGCGATAGTTCACCGGTCTATATGATCCTACCTTTCCTCTGTAGTAAGCTGCCCCCATATTGCACATATTTTTTCAGCCAGTCAGGGCACATGTAGATGTAATAATATTTATTATAATCTAATCTAAATTTCTCAGTATCCCATCTGAGTTTGGTAGTGAATGCCTGGGGCTTTGGAGCAGTCCATGTCATTGTCTGCAAGTCCAAGGCTATAAAGTCCTCTCCATCATAACCATACTGGCTAAAACCTACAGTCTCTCCAGTCTCCTCATCCCATTCACAGCCGTTCATCCTCTGTAAAATGTGGACACCTGAGACGGAGACACGAAGTACAGGACAAGTTACAGTCAAATATGCTTCATAGAGTTTAAAAGAACACTTAAACCAAGATGAGTGACTGGGTCCTTCAAAAGAAGCTACTGTAAATTACGTGGCAGACTCAGCCGTGTCTGCAGAAAACTGCAGCCTAGCTCATGTGCTGTTTCTAAAGGGGCCGAGCTGACCAGCATCTGTTGTTGCTTTTAACAACTCTATTGGTTCTATGAACTACTTTCATTACAGAGACTTACGCATACATTCACTCTTCAGTAATTCATTTGTAGCCAGATATTTCAGTGAGTCTTACAGCCACACAGTAACATTACCACGTACCACAACAAAAGCAAACTTTACCTCCACTTTGATTTAAGCGTAACTTTAATCCATCAATGTTGGCTTTGAAGACATGCTGATTACCATGACACTTTAGAGAATACCACTCCAAGTGTTCCGGATCTTTCTTTATGAATTCTTTCATCAACTCATGCTTGGGTTTTGCTGTCTTCAGGTTGCTGTCACAGTATCCCACCAGGACTCCATCAACTATTGCAGTGCCCACAAACTCTGGGAAGTCTGGGAGCCCAGATGAAGCTGTGAGGAAATACTGCAGCGAGTGTTTCACTGTAAAAAACCCAAATGATTTCAGTTTTAAAGTTGTTCCTGTGCCCACAGTAAACAATGCTCTTTTGAACTATGAATGTCATGTTTTCAGGGATTCTTAGCTTACTTGTTGGGGAGCTGCCTATAACTGCATAGTTGTTGTACTAAACTTGCCCTAATCACTGTATAACACTTCATGGCAATGGTGTGTTATTTCTCAATTATTTGTGATAAGGAAATAGACAGAAACAGCAGAAAATGGCAGTACATCTACTGAAGAATTGAAAAAACAGTAGGCTACAACAGGGAAATCTCCAATAACCCATTTAGGTAAAAGTCAAAGCTCCCATGGAACTTTATAACAAAAATAGAAGTTTTGCAAAATGTTCTGTTCAAAACTTTTAAAATATCTATATTTTCTAAAAGCTTACTGGGTGATTATACCCAGTTATGTTATAGTAATTCTCCCTTACCTCTGCAGGTGTCTGATTGAATATAACTGTATATAAACCCAAAGCAAAAATTCATCCCACTTTACTGTGAAGGTGGGGGATTGATTTATTTTTACATTTCAGAGATCATCTGTGGGTGGCTTACAAAGCTTAAAGGCATCTCACCCACCTCTTAACATTTGTCCAATGTGTGTTTTATGTGTAAGTATTGTTGTGACAGTGAAAAAAAGTGAAAGTGAAAGTACATTGCACAAGGTGCCATAAAACACAACATAAATTGAAACATTTTTTTATAGGATGCTCAAGATTATAAGAGTGAAGAAGACTCACCTGGAGTTACACCATGACAGATCAGGAGGAGCAGAAAGAACTTCTTCATACTGTTTGGGTAAGTAAGCCCCCGGCGTTGTACTCAGCTGTTTTTGCTGTTTCTTTGTTCTGCTGGGTGTGTCTGTTACCCCTGCCAACTGCAATGTATCATCTCCACCAGCAGAGGTAAGCATGTTTCTGCAGCAAAACAGTTTGGTGCACAGTGTTAATGCTTTATGTAAATACCAAACTGGTGTTCAGTTATAAAAATCCAGTGTTTGTTTCTGTTTTTTTTTTTTTTTTCAAATCTAATGCTGACGAACCCTATGATCCATCCATCCATCTATCCATCCATCCATCCATCCATCCATCCATCCATCTATCTATCTATCTATCTATCTATCTATCTATCTATCTATCTATCTATCTATCTATCTATCTATCTATCTATCTATCTATAAACATAGATTATTATTATTATTATTATTATTATTATTATTATTATTATTATTATTATTATTATTATTATTATTATTATTATCTATTTGCCATTGCAAAAATAGAAATATCAAGAACTATCTGAAGCAATTACAAACTCATTGATGCTTTATTTACACATCCACCTTATAAATTTGATTTAAAAAAAATTAATGTTGATGTAGAAGGACATAAACTCATTTCTTTAACATTAACAGTTTAACAAGTCAATACCTCATTGTTCTCTATTTGTTGACAAAGTCAGACCACACCAATATCCTGTTCTCCTCCAGGATGCTCCTCTCTTAAACTCTTAAATGTTGAATCAAAGTTATTCTCGCGATATTTTCTCAGTCCACTGTTCGTTCCACTTCTATCCACTTAGCATAGTCATTCATTCTGTTTTAAAGTGTTTAAGTATTCAAACTTTTCAAAGAATCTTAGAACAATAAAAAAATCCCCACGTGATTGCTATTTAATACATATAAAATTGTAATTTGATATATGAAGTAGAGACAAGGTGGCGAATGAGGAGACTCTGTGTGAACGGAATGCGATCTCGCGAGATTTCGATGAGTTTACTTGAGTAAATGCCACGTCTTACCAGCAGCAGCATCAACGTTGACTGAAATACTATCAGTTTAACCGTCACATCAGTAACAGGACAGAGAGTTATCCAGCACACAGACGGACAGAGGTATCTGACACATTCCGGTAAGAGACTTCATTCAGCTTTTCTGTTAATGATGATCTCCGGCTGCAGCAACACGTTAGCATGCACGTTAGCAAGCTCTGCATGCTAACTAGCAGGCTGGAAGGTTTCCTTGTGATCTCTGGTTTTTGTTTGATGAGAGGGTCTCTAACTGTTTACTGTGAGATTAAAAACAACACTTTCAAATGTTAGGAGATTATCTGCTTTTAGCATTAACACCCGGTGTGTAAAACTGCAGGAATAAACACAAACAAGAGACTTTAAGCTAGGGGAAACTGCTGTGAGTTAAATGAGCCAATATGGAAAGGCTCTTTTATAAAGTTCTAACTGATTTTAGGCATGTCTAACAGAGTGTACTGTACAAAATGTACTAACGAAATACGTTTAGTCCTCAAGGAAAGATAGTCAAAGTAAGCAGACGCTGCTTAGTTAACACGTCCTGTTTTAATATTTGATCCAAACAGCCTAAAGCTGTCATAACTCCAGAGCAAACAGAGCACCTGTCATACAGAAACAGTAACTTACAACTGGGGATGGTTATCTTTTTTTTTATCGATACCACTTTTTATTGATGTGTTATTTTGATTCCACCAGTTTTTAGAGAAACAATAAATACATAAATAAAAATAATGAACATGACAAGAAGAAAAATTAGTCTGCTCTTAGTGTTGGAACATTTAGACTCTCTAAGTAAACTGTCAACTGTATGAATGATTTTTCCTTTGTTTTCATGAAACATTACCCACTTTTTGGGACGGATCACAAAGGAAATCACAAAGGGAAATTTTGGGAAATCACAAAGCTAAATTAGTTTTAATAAGGGGAAGAGGAATATAAAAAGATTCATTAGAATATAAACTAATATCAACATATTACATTCTGCATAATTAACCCTGGTGACTCACTAGAGGAAAAATAGGTTTAATCCCTTCACAACAGATCCGTCCTCCACACATAACAGAGCCTTTCCTCTTTCCTTCATCTTACCCTTCATTTCTAAAGAGATCAGTTTCTGATCCACACGGACTCCAAATTAAAAGTATTTGTTAATGAGATTCTTTTGCCTCAACATGCAAATGATGTTGTGTGTTTTGTACTGGAGACGAGATGTTACGACATCTGTGACAGAGCGTTTTTTTTTTTATGAACAGGAGTCTGTCGTACGTTAAACAGATGTGCTTCTTCTTGTGTAGTGTCACAATCCTTTAGGATCAAACTTGGCCAAACTGCAGGATTCTCACTGAAGTTCAATCCTCTAAAGTTTGTGTCACTTTCAGGAAATAATTCATGGAACTGAAATTCATGTACTGTATCAGTTCTATGAATCTTGTAAATTTGTAAATGCTTCAAAAAAAAAACAAAAACAAAAAAAAACAAGATTAGTGAGACTTCTCTTAGTCTGATGTGTATTTATTTTCTCTTTTTTTACTTTCTACAAGCAAATAATATTTAATTTATGCTTTCTGCTCTTCTAACTGTTTGCACCAACAGTCTAAGACAAGTTCCTTGCAATGTAAAAACATCTTGCCAATACATCTGATTCTGATTCTAACAAACAAGAAATGAATGGAGCTGCTCACTAAACAAATTATATAACAGACCACTTTCTGCAGATTTGTGACTAACATGTTTTGGATAGCTGCTGAATCATCCCCGAGCTAAACATCCTCAGATGGAACTCAGATGTCGGCTTGTTGTGAAAAGGCCGCAGCAAATTTCTGCAGCTTTAAAATCATCAAATTCACCTCACAAAGCATTGCTGTAAGGTAGCAGGGGATACTCTCTGTGGATCTGAATGTCATAAAAACCTCTTTTTTTTTTTTTTGCTTCACAGACAGCAAAGTCACTCCACTGCATGGAGCGCCCAAAGCTGTACTCATGAACTTCTAAAAACTTGAAGAAGTTCCTGATGTAGGCCTCATGTGTGGACACAGACAGCTGGGATTTTTTTTTATTACCTCCAATTCATGCAGATTTCTTCCCCCAAGAAATGTTGTGCTTTAAGGTTACCTGACCTGCTTTAAAAACAAAACAGTTGGATCAAGTTAGGTTATGATTTAAAATCCTGCAGTGGTGTTTAAAATCCAAAAAGTGACACACAACAGGGTTAATAAAACGTGATGATGATGATGGGAGAATCAGTTTTAAGTGTGAGAAAATGCAACATGAGCTCTTCTTTTTTGTATTTTGCATCTGAATAAACAAACATTTTATCTTCAGCTTATATTAAATCGATGTTTTCACTCTTTTCTTACTCACAGGGGATAATATGGGCTGTTTACGTCTGCTGGCACTGACTGTGGTCACATCTGCACTACTCCTGTTAGCCTCCCATCCAACCAACGGTCACAGTCATTCTCATGGTGACCATGGACACGCCCACTCCCACGGCCACCACCACGGCCATCATCATCACGGCCATCATCATCACGGTCACTCCCACGGCGAGGAAGATAACGTGAGGATGTTCCACGGAGCGAGCAAGTGGAGCGCTCAGGCAAACATGCCCTCAGAAGAGGAGGAGGAGGAGGAGCTGCATCATGGACACGCACACTCACATGATCACGGACATGCTCATCATCATGGACATGCGCACTCACACGATCATGGACACGCTCACTCTCACGGTCATGGACATGCTCATCATGAAGATGTAGTCCGAGTGCACAAAGAGGAGAGTGACCACGAGCACTCACATGGCGAGGAGAGTGTGAGGAGAGTGGGGGAGAGGAGGGACATGATGGAGCTGTGGATACAGGTGAGGTCACTGTTGGACTCTGTTTTTACCTGCTATCACGTGTTGGCAGCTGTTTAACCCTTAACACCAGCGTTGTTTTTTAAGCCTGAAGTTCCTCCACAGCTCTGTGCATCATGAGTGAAATAAGAATAAGAAGTGCTCTGCAGTTTAGAGTCTTTGTTTACATTTAGACAAACAGATCAAATAGATCTGTTTGTCTGTCTCACAGATTGACTTCTGAAGCATCAGTGTCATTCTTGTGATGCATTATTATGAATTGATTAACTGCTACCGGGCCTCATCACCTGATCACGTCATTAAAGACATGAGAAGACAGAAATAAAAACTAGATCCTGTCTCATATGGACCCGTAAACCACGTCAGAGCAGGATGGGTCTTCAGGAATAGATCAGAATCAAGAAATATTGACCTCATGTGACACAGCAGAGAAATATTACACCAGGACCAGTGAAATCATACATTCTGATGTTTTCATCTGGAGTTAAAACTGTTGGCTTTTAATCTGATCATTCCAGGTTTAAACGGCCTTTATTCAGTGTCACTGAGCCTTAAATCTGTTTTTCCCCTCACTTCTATAAACCAGTTTGGATCAATGTGGAAATGCTTACTTAAAGCCAGTTTGGACTGGACATTACATCGATGTAGTTTCATGATGTCATGCTTTGGATTTGAAGTAGAATAGAATAGAATAGAATAGAATAGCATATTCTTTATTGATCCCCCGTGGGGGAAATTTTGGTGTCACAGCAGCAGCAGCTCACAACAATCAGTACAACGTGCAAAAATGCAGTAATAAAAATATGATAGAAATTTAAAATAGAACTATAAAATAAAGAAAAAGGGAAAAAAAATAGAATAGAGAACCATCACTATTTACACAAGAACAAAATAAGAACAAGAGTATGCAAAGAACAGTGAATGCTGAGAGGACGTGCAAAAAGGCTGTGATTTTGAATGTTGGATGCTGTATGTTGCTGTATGATGTTGTAAAGTCTGTTGTGATCATGTTTGAAATGCTGACTCAACCTAACTTAAATCAGTCACACAAGAGACAAAAAGATGGAGTTGAGGCCTTTAGCTGTCTCTCTAAGTCAGTCATGCTTCTAATTTTGCATCAATCATTTCAATACCTTCAACTCTGAAGCTCCGCTTCCACCAAGCGGTTCAGTTTAGATTGTCTCGGTACAGCACGCATTATGTAGCATTTCCACTGACTAAAAGCGGGACAGGACCTCAAATAACCCACCGTACTGTCCCACTTTTTAGTACCCCTTTCTTGCAGTCCTGAATTTCCCTTCAGGGATTGATAAAGTACATTCTATTCTGTTCTGATCCGACCCCAGAAGGTGGAGCTAGAAACACTGCAGTCCATTGATTGGTCGAAAGAATAGTCACTTCCTGTGTGACAGCAGTGAGTAGTTTTAATAGTTTGAAAACTATTGCAGCGTACACCCTAAACTCACAAAGCATTCAGCTCATTGAACAAACAAAATTAAATTACAAACCAAATACCCTGTTAACTTAAAAACTGATCACCCCGAAATGAACAGAAAATGATTCCCAAACAAAATCAGAAGAGATACTTTCACCCTTAATGTGCGACAGTCTTTTTCATCCTTAAATAGAACGGAATAGATTAGAAAAAAATGGAATAGAATAGAATAGAATAGAAAAGAAGAGAACGTACTTTATCCCTGAAGGAGAATTCAGTTACAGCAACAATACAAGAAAATGTATAGTGCAAAAATTTAAGAATATATATGAAAAAGTATGTTTGTGTCTGTTATTAGCTCCGTTAGCCATGTCTCTGTGGATAGCATGAAGCCACTCTGCTGGTATCCCCTCTGGTGCTGCGTTAGCATGGCTAGCTCGTCTATCTCATTGGAGATAGATCTTACATTCTCCATAACCATGGATGGAAGGACCAGTTGATGTCGTCTCTTCTTGATTAGCTCACACTGCAGTACCAGTGCACCGTCTTCGCCTCCCTCTCCTTAGCTTCCAGAGAGCTTTGGACCAGTTAGCATCGACATGCTATGGGCTGCTAACAGCTTAGGTCTCGTGTAAACAATGTAACCATGGTTACACATAGGATCCCCAGACAAACAGGAACAGAAAAGGTAAAAACACCACTGCAAACACAACCAGTTTGGTGTCGATCGCCGACAAATGAGCCATAGAAAGTAATGACAGGCTCCAAATACGAGGATGACTGAAAAAGGTTTTATCACAGCATTTTATACAAACCACTTTCTCCCATTTGATTTGACACCAGTGTTTTTTTCTTTCATTTCTTTTGACACGTATTTTCTAATGTGGCACTGTCACACTGTCTTGCTATTATGTTGCTGACGCTGTTATCAGCATCTGGCTTACATGCTGCCTACCAACTGTACCAAACTGTACTGGTTCATACTGGACCACTTGGTGGAAACAGGGCATAAAGAGCTGAAAAAACAAACAAACAAACAAACAAACAAACAAACAAATGGTACAGTGTGTTTGGTTGGATCCAGGAAGTGCTATTTTGAACCCTTCTGCTTCAGATTCAGATTTTAAGACCAGAGGTTGCTGCTCTGGTGTAGAATGAAAAGGATGTTGGAAATGTTTGAAGAACTGTTGAGCAACCATGTGTTTCACTCACTTTGAGGAGCTTTGTTAAAGCTCTGCAGGGTGGAAAGGTGAATTCTTTGAAATGTGGGAGGAAGTGTGATTGTGTTTGTGGCAGTAATGTGATAATGCCTCTAAGCGGTCAGACATCTTTTTTCTTTGTCCACTTTGGTTACTGTTTCAGCTTTTTCTACTTTTTTTCTGTTTGCACTCATATGATGGAGGAAGAACACACCATCTTCCTGCTGGATGATGACCTGATTTGTTGTTTTATCGTTGAAATTCTCTCCTTCGCTGTCTGCAGGCTATCGGAGCCACCCTGCTGATCAGCGCGGCTCCTTTCCTCATCTTGTTTCTGATCCCCGTTCAGTCCAACAGCGACCAGCACCAGAACCTGCTTAAAGTGCTGCTCAGCTTCGCTTCAGGTGGACTGCTGGGAGACGCCTTCCTGCACCTCATACCTCACGCTCTGGGTAAGAGTAGATCCATAAAGATCCATGATTAAGCTCCTGAACATTAAACACGAAGCTCAGTCTAAAGAAAGACTCATGACAGCCGGCTACTCCACACAGACACTGATACCAGGGTTTGGATTTTGCAGGTACTGAGTACTGATCCAGTACCAGTGTTAAATAAAAACCAGTTTCTCTGTGTGTAAGGATGCTTCTGGAAATCATTTCAGTCAGAGATAGCATCAGGCTTTTCTGACTTAGTTCAGAAGAATGAAACGAATAAACAGATCAATAGATACGGGATGTTAACGGTAAATAAAGTGATCGTTTCATTAAACAGACGGGAAAACGTCTTTGGTTTTCTGTTAAGTCCAGGTAAACAACCAGTGGTCTCATATTTAACAGTCAGGTTTGTGTTTTAAGCTTAAAGCATTTCAACCTTTCCCGCTCATTTGACTCAAAGCTGACGCGTTATGTTATTGTACCTCACTGCAAACGATGGTCTGAGCAACGTTCATGTTCACAGAGTTCTATCTAGGACAGAAACTGACCTGTTGGGGGGGTTCCGAACAAATGGTTGAAATGGTGGTGGGTGGCGGCCTGGCTTTCATCTGTTTCAGCGGCGTGGAGGTTGATGTATCTTTCTCGTAGCTATGAAAACAGATAGAAGACAACGTAAAGGCTTCGTAAAACATCCCATTCTAGCCGACAAACAGCAACAGAGGAGCCGTCTGCTATCAGACGGTGTGTAAACTCAGTGACGAGACATTAGCCCGCCTCCAGCATTAGCCAAATGTATTGTTAGCTACCTTATAAATGAACAAAACAAAAACAAATCAAACTACACGATTACCTGTCCAGCAGAAACTCACAAACCATGGCGTCACTTTTGAATCCCTTCAAGTCCCTCAGCTCTCTCTTTTTCGGTCTCTCCGTATCCAAACACCTTTCATCCGTCGCTTTTTCAACAGCCGCTTCCCTCCTCTTGTGTAGCAGAAGTTGAGGGAAGTATTGCTGCTGTTGTTTCTCTAACATTGTCATCCAGCGTCCAGAGAGCGAGTAGAGGCCAAAGACAGAATAAGGTCCAGCTGTTGTGTTCAACTCACTGGGTGAAGGATTACAGTCACACGCACGGTGCAGCACCGTACCGCCTCCTGATTCTCATCCAGTCATTCATTTCAGATCGAAGCGTATGATTGGATGCACTTATCACTGTGGTTTTTGTCATCATAGCATCAGTGCTCTATGTGTTCGACTTGCTACCAGTGTATAAATGACTTTTTAGCACTTATTGAGAAAAATGCTTAAAAAATGAGCTACCCTACCTTTAATGCAACTACAAGAAAAACCAGCTCATTGTCCCTCACGTCGGTAGGAGTTAACTCGCCACGCTCTTTAGCAAGTGATACCTGAGCATCAGCTACCACAGGATTGGGCCTAAATTTAAACTAATCCAGAAATAATCCAAACAACAGTTTCAGGCAGATCAGCAGCAGGATCCTCGGTCTGTGTTTGAGTTAAATGTCCTCCTGTGTTTGTTCTCCACAGAGCCACACTCCCACCATGAAGGGGATCACGGACACTCACATGCAAGTGAAGAGTCACATGACCACGGACACTCCCATGGTACACAGTGACTGCCTTTTCTCTCCGAGCGAGTCACGTGTTTGTTTGTTTGTTTTAAATGTGTTGATCAGGTTCAGCGTCACAGCTCTGACAGGTTCCCTCTGCCCCCTCCACAGGAGCCGCCCACGCTCACATGATGTCAGTGGGGCTGTGGGTGCTCGGGGGAATCATCGCCTTCCTGGTTGTTGAGAAATTTGTGCGTCTGCTGAAGGGAGGACACGGGCACGGACACTCGCACGGACACTCGCATGGTACGAAGGCGTACATGTTCATCCACACAGCCTGAGCATGAACAGCCTCTAAAAGAAGAAGTCGTATTTTTACCGCGTGTATTACTTTGTCTCTGATTCCTAAAAATGTGATTTGAATTTGTGCTTTTAAACTCAGATGCTCCCAAAGCCAAGGACAGCGATGCAGAGGAGGAGAAGGAGGAGGAGGTGAAGAAAGAAAGAAAAGGGGAGAAGGAGCCAAAGAAGGAGGAGAAGAAGAGCACAGGTGAGTTTCTTCATCACAGACTCACACCTGGTTGGAGCCCGAGCAGATGGACTCACAGCTCCCTCTGCTGGCTGGTTTTTGAATTTCTGTGCTGTAATGGACTTTTTTTCCCCCCTCCAGCTTATTCACTGACGGTACGATTGAAAGAGATACTTAAATCTTTGACCTGATCCTTTAAACATATGAAGTTTTGCTTTTTTCATTTTAAAAGGAAACGAATACGTCTATTATTTCATTTTCTGTGGCAAAAATCACTCAAACATTTTCTTCATCCATCTGAGTCACATTTACTTTATCATCAGATCATCTTAAGTTATAAATCAGCACTCTCAAACAGAAATCCATCACAGCGCTCCTCCTCCTTTCAGCGAGCTGTCAGCGCTGCTGATGGATGACACAGATCTGTCAAAGGGTCCAGAGTTACTCTGTTTGAAGAGGGTTTAGTTCTGCAGCTTTAAGGAGGGCCGGTCTTTTGATCCAGCTCTTTGTTAGCCCATCAGCCCGATCAGAGTTGTTGCTGCTGTTTTTTGGCTTCACTTGAGTCACTTGTGTCAGCTCAGGTATGTGCTGCTGGGAAGTCTTTAGGATCAGAGTGACGCGTGGGTCCTCAAACAGGAACATCGAATCCTTTAAGAGAGCAGCCTGCTGCCTGACCCGCTGTCCTACATGAAGGCTGGAGGAACAGAGTTTGGCTTTACCTCACATTTCTACTTCACTTTATCCTTTTTAATCTTTTTGTTCCTGTTTTAGTTTCTTTATGTGCCACTTATTATCAATCCTCATCGATATTTGTAAAGAAGAGCTTTTTCCACTGTGTTTGATGGATTTGTTCATCATTTGCCTCTTTTTACTGGGTCTTATCACTGAGGCATAAATTATGGAAGTGATGCTCGGTTTTGAGGTTTTCATCAGAGGGTCTGATCTGCACTACAGTTGGTTTACAGATTATACTGTTGAAAATGATCCAATGTTGTTATTATTCAGTGTTATTATTATTATTATTATTATTTATTATGTTATATATATTTATTTATTTATTTATTTATTTATTTTAGTATTATTATTAATGAGTGTATGGAGTGATGTGCAGGAAAGGAGCTGCAGGTTGGATTTGAGTCTCAGCTACCTGCTTCAGGTCTGACCTCATGGGCCGAACTACAGCTTGGTGACACCAGCAGCCATTTCTGTCATTATCTGATCAAGAAAAGGGCGCTCTGAAAACGCAGAAAAAGTCGTTTTGATCAAAATCTTTTTAAGCCATGCCATAAACGTCTGTTTTTATTTATTGGATCAGTTCCTGCGTTGGTTCTAGTTAAAACCCTAGTTCCGTAGGGTTTAAGTCAGGGGACTTAAAGTAAAATCCCCTCAGGGCCTCTGAGCATCCAGCCTTGTCACTTGGGGGGCCACTTCAGGTGAACAACTCCAACATGAATTATTTCACAGTCATGTTTTGTCTTTTCTTGCTGAATGTTTGCTGACAGACAGCCGCAGCTTCTTCTCAGTCAGCTGGGTCACGTTCGCTCTGAGGGGCGTGGTCCAGGTCAAACCCTCAGTCTGTCTTGAAGATGGACGTCACTCAGTCTGGATCTGGTCTTTGATTTGCCTCCTTTCTTGCCCCCTGACTACATTTTGTTGTGTTGACAGCTCTTGCTTTAGCTGTGTGGCTCGTTGTGTACTTTGCAGACTGCTTCGGTTGAACAATGCATTGTGAGGTTTTACTCCTGAAGAACAGAAACTTCCTCTTTGAATATGAGACCGATGTGACTCCCTTAAACTTGGACAGAAATGATCACACCCCCACTTCTCCTGAAACACTCTGTGCCTGACACCAACCTTTCTTTTGGCCTTTCAAAGAGACTTTGATTATCAGGAAACACATGAGGATGATGGTGAGAGGCCAAATGTTTATTTATTTTTATTTATTTTTTTATTATATATATTTTTTTACCTGCTTTGGTTCATTTTGCCTGCAGGGTTAATTTGAAAATTGGGTATTTTTTCCCAACAGCTGACCAGGCTGTGGACATGGCAGGCTTTACTAAAAACTGATATGAAGTGTTTGGACTTCGGGCCTTGAGTTTGAGACCCCTGGTTTAAAGCCTTCTTTAGTTTGGATGCTCATGTTTTCTCTCCTCTGACAGACATCAAGGTGTCGGGTTACCTGAACCTGGCCGCTGACTTCACACACAACTTCACCGACGGCCTCGCCATCGGAGCGTCCTTCCTGGTCAGTCCAGCGGTCGGCACCATCACCACTCTGACCATCCTGCTGCATGAGGTCCCACACGAGATCGGAGACTTCGCCATCCTGGTCCAGTCTGGCTGCACCAAAAAGAAGGTAGATAAGACGTGTGTGTGTGTGTGTGTGTGTGTGTGTGTCAAAGACTGTTGAGACTTTGGTCTGATTCAAAATCTTTCAGTAGAGCCTTTGAGCAGCATCTCAGTGTTGTTATGGACGCATCAGATGGATGATGGGCTGAAATATTGACTTTGATTCTGGTCTCATCCTCTGTCCCATCAGGCCATGTGTCTGCAGCTGCTGACAGCCCTGGGTGCTCTGGCTGGAACAGCTTGCTCCTTATTGGCTGAGGGCGTTGGGGCCGCAGCGACCGCTTGGATCCTGCCGTTCACAGCCGGTGGGTTCGTTTACATCGCCACCGTGACCGTGCTCCCAGAACTGTTGGCGGGCCGCTCCAGTTTCGGCCAGTCACTCCTGGAGATCCTGGCTCTGCTGTTCGGAGTCGGCATGATGGTGCTGATCGCAGAGTACGAGTGAGACGCAGCTGAGCGAGAAGAAGCTGCTTATAAAGTCAGACAGAAGGGAGAAGGTCAAAGGTCAAACAGTTAGAAGAATGGCGGTTAGAAGTTGAGATCAGCTGGATTTAAATGTTCAGCATTGTTATTTTCTTATCGATTGTGTTTGGGAAAAGCACCACCTACGAAAGGCCAAATGGATGTTTTTGTTGTCTTGTGTTTTTTAGCAGTACACACCCTTTGTTTGTTTTTGTGTTTCTTTGTCAGCTCTGAAAAAAAACGACTCCACGGGAGAAACTGAAAAGAAACGACCTGTGAGAAACGTTTTTTAAGGACAGCTCCAGGACAGGAGCAGAAACCTTTCCCTCTTCTGCTCCTAAAATTCATTTTTTCTTCAGCTTGAGGATCCTTCTGCTCTGGTACAGCTACAGCTTCAACATGAGGGCCCACAAATTGAAAAAAGTGTCTCAAGTTGGCTCAGCTTCATCACCACACCATGTTTTCAGTGGCTTTGTTTGTCTGGCTCTTTAAGAGGACATTTCAGAGTGGAGTCGGTGCAGGAGCAGAGAAACATTCCAGGTTTTCTCCTCCTCTCTGACCCGCTCAGTTTGAGTCGTTTCCAGTCAAACTCAGATAGTTTCAAACCTCGGCCCTGTGTTGTTCTGAAGTTTTGGTGGGATTTGAGCGGCAGGCACAGTAAGTGTGTGAAACAGTCTTTAGAAACTTGTGGAAGATTAAGATGTGTGACTTGATATTTGATGATAATCTGCTGATAATATTTCATAAAGGATCTTTGACGGGAACAATGTGTGAATGAGACCAAAAACAGGCTGACTGCTGCTTTCCTCCAAACCTCCAAACCTCCAAACCTCCCGACTCCGTCCATGAAACCAGGAAGTTAACCGAGCACGACACCGCAGCTGCTCTTCTACTTTTGCCTTGATCAAGTTGTGTTTTCTTTGTGTGTTATACTCAGTTAATGAATGCTTTAGTCAGATATTGTGTTGGACCAAAACACAGCAGCACATTAACTGATCGAGGCAGCAGCTGACGGTTAACCCCTAACGTCGTTTCTGTGGACAGAGTCTGAGGGCAGTCACAGCATCTTTGTCTCGGTGATGATTTCAGACACAAAACACAAAATCCGGAGCAGGTCAGCGGGAAAAACGTGGCTCATCCCCATCAGGATGAGCCATGACGGCTGCAGCTGAGTGAAGACTTGAACCACATTCAGACACCAGTAACAGTAACAAACAGGGCCCTGGTTTCTTCTCTAACGTCTGTTTCTTTTGCAGATCTTATGAATGTTAGAAACTTTTCAATCAGCAAAATAAAAAGCAAGCGTTGTCTCTTCGGGTGTGGTGAGAATGGCGTCATGGTTTCTCTCAAATCACGAATCTTTATGACTCAGAAAATCATTCACTTTGAAGAGGAGAAGACCGACAAATGTTCAAAGGTTTGGAAAGAGAAAGACATGAAAACGGATCATTCTGTACAGCGGTAGTCAGAGAAAATAGTCAGAACTCTGGGATTAAAATCTGATTTTGAACTTTTTCCTCAGAATTCAGATTTTAAAAAGTAAAAAAATAAAAATAAAAATACTCTCCTGCCGCTGCGTTAATTTCACCGTGGCTGTTATCCTTTAATTTTCTTAAAAAAACAACAACAAAACAAACAAACAATCCTTGAATTAATGTTTACAGACTTTTAACTGAACAGATGAGAAAACGCGTCACAGATTGAAGACATTGTTTTTCAGCCAACTCTAAAATAAAAGACTCACCTTCCTGTAAATGAAGTCTGATTTAAGCTGCTGTTACCTGATCTGACCACATGAGGGAACCAGAGAACATCCAGTGTCCAACTGTTCCTGCTGCTCGAGATTACGGATGGATGAGATCAACATAGCAGAAGATCATCACCTGATACCTGCTCTGCCATCAAACATCACACCCATGGTTAGCATGTCACTACTGTCCACTCACTGCAGGCATCCAGATACTTCCTGAACCTGTCAGAAGAGTCAGGAAGTTAAAGTGAAAGAATGAAGAGACGTGATTATGAGGAGGGGAAATGTGTTTCGTCTTAACAGAAGTTTAACATCAGAATTTCCACACAACATATCAAGAAGAACGAAGTTCAGCAAAAACTCCAACTAGTCCAAATTGATTCAAAAAGCACAACAAACAAACTCAGGTGCTCTTTGCTCCTTGTCACCTTTTTTTCTGTCACGTAACTTTTGGCCAAACCCAAAAAACTTTAAATGTGATCAAGAGGAAACTTTTAAAGTAGTTTATTTTTTTGTTAACAAACTAGAACTCCATGTCTGACCCATTTTAATCTACTGTTACAACAATAAAACATAAATAAATATTTGACTGATTCTCTCAGCCAGGAGATTTTAGTATCTGGTTATTTGAATTATTCATAAATGGCCCCACACCCCAACCTCAGAGTGCTGCTGATTGGCCCCTGTGACGCTACAGTTATGGAACTTCAGTAGAGACCCAGAGGTGCTTTCATAAACTGGATCAGTGGAAACTTAAAAAGCACAGTTCAGAAAATGTTTCCACAAACGGAGAAAAAAAAAAGATATTTTTATGATAATTAAGCAACAAAGCAGAAAACAAAACTAAGGCTTAAGTAAAAGAAACTAAAATAATATTTAAGGAATGACTTTAAAGGTTCAACTTTTTACCTTTTTTCTCATTAGTTCTTTTCATTCACTATGTAAACAAAAAAAAAAAACCCATCTGATTTGATGTGGAATTACATTTGTAAATACAACACAATTCAAACAAGCAGTTTGAAAATTTAAAGAGGACATTAGAAAAAAAAAGATTCAAAAAGGAAGCTCAAATGCAGAACCAAAAGTTACTAAAAATGAGGATGGACCAGGACACGTGATGAAATACAATTAAAAGCTTTTTCAAAGAGAAGGAAATAACAACTAAGACCAAATGTGTGAACGTGCTGTCAAAGCGCACATGCACAGCTAAAAGGCTCTGAAACATTAGAAATGAGTGAGATACATGTGACTAAAAACATTTAAAACCTGACTGAAAAAAGAAGAAAAAAAATCTGTTTTAAAAAGAATCATTATCCTTTAACAACCTCTCCTTTTGAAAGATTTACTCTTATGTTGAGCCTAAAGCCAAAGAAAATCAGGACAGACCAAGTTACATGTGACTAAAAAGCATTTAAAATCAGATTTTCTAAATGTTTTTTTTTTTTAAAAAGTAAAGCGACTTGAAAAGATTTCACTGGTTCTGAGCTTTGACTCTTTGTGTGATCAAATAGCTTCACCTGAGAAACACAAGTTGCTGACTGGCTCACATGGAGACATTTTAATGGTTATAATAATAAATTATATGTGATTATGTTTAACAAAGTGCTTTCAAAGATAAAGAAATAATTAAAATCAGATTTGTTTCAAATTTTAAGTTTTGAGCAAACAAGTCAAACACATTTCAACACAAAACACTTAAAGAGCCCCGGACAGTAAAATAAAACAAAAAAAAAAGATCAATGGAATTTAAATCATTTTAAAACCTCTTTCACAAAAGATTAAAATTATTGTATAAATGTAAAATTGTGTTTTTTTTTTACATGAATTTGAGCATTTTTTCTCATTCTGTGAGCTTTAAGATTTGACTCAGGATGTTCATGATCGGCCCAACCTAAGAAAACCCACACTGGTAATTCATATTACCAGTGTGGGTAATATGCATATTTATATGTTTGTTTTCTCTGAAGGGAAGATGGACTCTCAGAGGAACGGAGGTCTGAATGTGGTGAACAGTCAAACAAAACTCAATGATGATGATCCCAAACTGAAGTGAGCTGGTGGACAGACAAAAGTTGACCAAAACTTGAGAAAGTTGAATCATTATTCTTCTTCTTTTTTTTTAACCTTGCAAAGCGTGACAAACTCTATTTTACTTTAAATAACTACAAAACTGCAACATAAGGACTTAAAGGTTAAGAAAACTTAAATCTGTCAACGGTTACGTTTTTTTCCCATTATCCTTTTCTTTTTATAAATCAAAGGACATCACTTTAAAATGATTCAGGAGCATCACTTCAGAGTAAAAAAGGAGCAAAGAAGAATTAAACAAAGGTAATTAAAATGCACTAAAATAAATTATTTCTCCATGTGTTTTTGATCAGCTGATTTTTTTTTTCTTTTTTTGTTTTGATGCTCCTTTTCTTTTTTCCCCCCACAACTGTTTCACGGATGAAGTCTTCACTGTTAAAACAGTCCATCACTCCTGACAGGTCAGGTATGTTCAGGTGCAGGTGGAGCAGGTGATAAAATGCTGTGTTTTGGTGTGTGTGTGTGTGTGTGTGTGGGTGGGTGTGTACAGCTGTTTGGAGTTCATGTCTGTAGACTTCCTTGTTAAGTCAGACAGAATGCATGGGGAAGGGTTCCTGAGGAATCAGAGCTGACAGCTTCTGTTTGATTTATTTGTTTTAAGTTTTCAAGTTTCCTTCTGGCTCAAACTCAGCAGCAAACTGAGGACTCTGTGCATGATTTTAATCCTGCATCACTCAGATTTAAAACCTGTCACTGTCGATCTATTTTATTGTTACCTTGGAGGATTCTTTGGAACCTTTATAAATTTGAATATCTTTTTTAATATCCCCACATCTTTAAACATGTTGTTTTTTTTGCGATTTTTTTTTTTTTTTTTAAGCTGAAATAAGAAGGTTTAGTCTTAAAGAAACATACTAGCTCTATACTGGTACTCGTGGCTGACCCACAGAGTTAAACCCACTGACCTCCCCCACATTAATCCCCTTTAACCCTCTCAGGCTCAAATTAAATTTTAGTAACAGGAAAAATCTGATATTTGGGGAAAATTATCCCGGGGGTAATAATATACGATTCTGACCTTTTTAAAATATAGGCAAAGTAGCAGATAAAGCATGTGGCATTCATTGATACCTGTCCGGCTCCACGATGCAAATCTGCAACATTGAAATAAAGCTACCCCTGGGGTAAAACCCAGAGGAGATAAAATCTACTAATTGGCATGTACTGTATCTATATATACTCAGGATTCATCTTATGCAGTTTTGGTTTCAAATTAATGGAGTTTAGTAGTGAAACTTACATGAAATTGATGGCTTGAAATGTGTTAGCATGTTCAAAGTGACACAGCTCTGCCAATTGGTGGGATAGTGGAAAACTTTTTGTTGCTAATGCACAACTAAGTCCTGCAGTGGTACTTCTGAGTAAAAAAAGCTAATTGAATATGGATATGGAGTATTTAGCTAACTAGCATTTAGCTGTTGCAAATCTGCAACGCCTGCCTGGAGAGGGTTAAAGGCATTCTCCGCTGTCATCATTTGGTGCGGGAAGCAAGCAAGCAGCGGATCCAAGCCATCATTTTAATCTTGTTCAGTGAGGTGGAGCAGGCAGACAGGCTGTCTTCGTAGACATTTCTGTACATTTCTATTTGAAGTTAGGTAAGAGTTAAATCAGACAGTTAAAAAAGCCTGCGGGGGATGTTTTTATCTTTAGGGTTTCTCAAGTGCTGCCTCTGCCGGGAAAAAACAATGTTCAAATACCCTCATGTATACTTTACATACTGTACATATAACACCTGTACAGGTACCTCGTTGTTACCTGTGAGTTTACATTTTCTGACTGTTACCTCATCCACATGATTACATAAACGTTTATGTCACCCCTGACTTAAACTGAGGCTTCCTGGTTGACATAAGGAACCTTTTGTTTTGTAGCCAGCAGTTTCCACCAGCAGTGTGACTTTTTTTTAGGGCTCTTCTCATCCATGTGCTCCGAGAATGATCCTTACCTTTCTCCCCGTGTGAAATTTCCTCTGCAGGACTGGATGCTTTGTGAATTTTAAATGATTATTTCTACTGGTATAAGGTCCAAATAACAAATCAGTTTTCAGGTTACGACTGACACGTGTTTTTGTTCACCTGCGTGAGTGTTCACCTGCCGTCTCCTTCAGTCTGTAGTAAGATGTCAAAGGAGGAGCCATAGGTTGTGCGGTTAGTTTTTAAAGATGTTACGGTAAACGCTGGCAAATGCAGAGCAACATGTTCACCATTTAAGAGAAGACGGGGACATTTTTATTTCAAACAGAAAAACAAGATGGGAATTGAGGTGATGTGCCATTTTCACAGAGATGCCCATGATCACTTAAAGTCTGTGTAAAACAAATTCATCCATTGTCATTCCTTAAAACATGTTAAAGCCATTCAACCATTTAGGCTTTGCAAACTTTGTTTCAAATTTATGTGTTCAGGATTTAATAAGGGGGTCAGAAATCATAGCCATGTCACATCTGTATTCAGTAACTGTGTTTATCTAGGCTCTAATGTCACTAATCAGTAATGTTGCTAAATGTGATCAATGGAGAAATAGACTTTTTTTTCTGCGTTTTTATTGGTGGTTGTGACAAACTCGATGGCTGCATGCTAACTACAGGAAGTCACAATCTTTACTCATTGTCATGCGTAAGCGCTTCTTACAAAACTTGTGAATTAAAACGCAAATATAACCCAAAAATCAAAAATAAATTTGTTTGAATGACTTTGAAACACAAAAAGGTTGGTTTATGATTGCAACAGTTGCCATCTTCACAGAGACACCTGGAGTGCCTGTAAAAGTTTTTTTTTTTTTTTTTTTTTTTTTTTTTTGTGGTGGTTGTGACATTATTTTTCCTGACTGTACACTACACGGTGGGTGCTTGTATCTCTTCTGTATGCATTATACTCACAATCTATGCAATTAAGCCAAGGTTTCTAGTAGAGACTTTTTCCAGAACTGTCTCACTGTAAAATGCAGATCAACAGACATGATGTTAATTAATGAAAGTCTTTTCTGCACATCAAAGTTGTCCAACATGGTCACCCCAGATACTTAAAGTTCCACTAAGTAGATTTCCTGTGTCCTGCTTGGGGGACTTTTCCAGGACTTGACCTGGACTCAAATTCAGGTAAAGAGGACTCGACTCGGACTCAGCTCAGATTTTATCTTTGGTGACTCAAACACTGAGGATTTGACTACAACACTGGCAGGACTACCCGTTTGGCGTTGGTTACAGTCACACCTGTGGCTGGAATCTGTGTTTTTTTTCTGGGATGAAGATGTGCACCATCACCAGCTGTCGTAAAGATGCAACTCTTGCCAAGCGTGCATTTGTTTTGGAGAGCAGATCTTCTTTTTAACTCTACTTTTCTTTGTTAATGTTTCCCAGGATACAAAGCAATGAGGTAATGTATTTGTTTGTAGTAATGTGAACACCCAGTTAACTGTAAGATTTAGCTATCTCAGGCGAATCCCAAAGCTCCAAAGTTTCATCCTTGTTTCCTCCACTCACATCTTAGTCCCTCCTACCATGGAGAGATTACGGAAATGAGAGGAAAAAGGAAACAAGGAGATTTGTTTTGAGAGAAATGATACGTCCTTTCCTCCACTATCCTCAGTGACTGTTTTCAGCTCTGTCTTCATTAAACTCTGCTGATGTGAAGTTTCAGAGAAGTCTGAGCTGCTGTAGCGTTCAAACAGCGAGCGATATCCCATACAGGGACATGTCTGTACGTAAAAAGACTTCAGTGAAACCTGCACTTGTGTCTCCTCACTCACTGCTCCTTCGATCAGTCTCCTCTCTACTCCAAGCTTTTTGATGCCATTCAATATGGTGGTTCAGAAAGTACAAACCGGATTCGGTTGAAGTTGGGAAATTGTGTAAAATGTAAATAAAAACAAAATACAACGATTTGAAAATCCTTCTCAACCCATATTCAATTGAATACACTTCAAAGACAACATATTTAATGTTCAAACTGATAAACTTGATTGTTTTTTGTCAAATAATAATTAACTTATAATTTCATAGCTGCAACACGTCCAGTAGAAGTTGGGAAAGGTGGCAAAAAATACTGAGAAAGCTGAGAAAAGCTCATCAAACACCTATTTGGAACATTCCACATGTGATCAGGCTAATTGGGAACAGGTGGGTACCATGATTGGGTATAAAAGGAGCCTCCCCAAACATGCTCAGTCATTCACAAGCAAGGATGGGGCCAGGTTCCCCACTTTGTCCACAACTGCGTGAGAAAATAGTTGAACAGTTTAAGAACAACATTTCTCAAAGCAAAATTGCAAGGAATTTAGGGATTTCAACATCTACGGTCCATAACATCATCAAAAGGTTCAGAGAATCTGGTGAAATCACTGCACGTAAGCGCCACGGCCGGAAACCAAGACTGAATGACCGTGACCTTCGATCCCTCAGACGGCACTGCCTTAAGAACTGACATGAGTGTGTAAAGGATATCACCAAATGGGCTCAGAAAAACTTCAGAAAACCACTGTCAGTAAATACAGTTCGTCACTACATCAGTAAGTGCGGGTTAAAACTCTACCATGCAAAGCAAAAGCTCTTTATGAACAACATCCAGAAACGCCGCCGGGTTCTCTGGGCCCGAGCTCATGTAAAATGGACTGATGCACAATGGAAAAGTGTTTTGTGGTCTGATGAGTCCACTTTTCAAATTGATTGACCCCGGACTGTTGAACAACTGAAGCGGTTCATCAAGCAAGACTGGGAAAGAATTCCACATGAGAAGCTAAGAGAAGTAGTCTCCTCTCTTCCAAAACGTTTATTGAGTGTTATTAAATAACATGGAAAGGTGATGTAACAAAGTGGTAAACATGCCCTTTCCCAACTTCTACTGCACGTGTTGCAGCCATGAAATTCTAAGTTAACTATTATTTGAAAAATAAAATAAAGTTTATGAGTTTGAGCATTAAATATGTTGTCTTTGAAGTGTATTCAATTGAATATAGGTTGAAAAGGATTTTCAAATCATTGTATTTTGTTTTTATTTACATTTTACACAATTTCCCAACTTCAACTGAATCCGGTTTGTACTTCCAGTGCCACAGAGGAGAAGAGGTAAGAGGAGTTCAAGTATTTTGGGATTCACCCACTGTCTTTTCCCTGGATGTTGGCTGGTGTGGGAGGAGTGAGCTTGCATCTTTGGAAATCCACTACCAGCTCCTTGGTCTTCGCTGTGTTGAGCTGGCCCCAAACTAAAAAATCCTGGGTCAGTTCTCTGTCAGGAAAAATAGGGTAAATTGAGCCATTTGTTACTTGTGCTTTCTTCAAGGCAAGGAAAGTGATACAGAGGTAACACAAAAACACGTTTATTTTACCATGTGTCTCGTCAGTAGAAATGCTCAGAATGCATCCATGACAGAAGACAATGAAGATATGACCTCTTAAAAAAGTGGTCTTGTGGGTCAATTTGCCCCATTTTAGAGTTAAGATGATCCAAGTCAGTGGGTAAATTGAGCCACATGGGGGTAATTGACCAGTTTACTTTTTCCAGTGAAAACCTGAGAATCATTTTAAATGTCCCTAAAGGAAACTTTAGGTGAGATTGAACATAATGATAACAAACATGTTGTTTTGGTTAAAACTTGAACATCTGTTGCTTCATCAGGGTCCAAAAAGGTCACTGAGTGATAAAAAAAATATACAATACAATAACCTTATTAATAAATCATGAATCATATTTTAATTGTAAGATGTCCACGTTATTATAACTGTGAAACCTGAGTTTAGATAAGATCAGTCTCACCCACACCCACCAGCCAACATTTTGGGAAAAAAGGGGGCAAACTACTAGGAAATATAAGTACTTTATACAGTCATGTCAGCGTTTGGAAATGGTGTCACTTTCTGATCTTTGGGCGCGTGTATACAACAGCGCTTCACGGTGTTTCACCCAAAAATGCAAAAAAAAAAAAAAAAAAAAAAGCAGAGAAAAAAATCTGCGGAAGTAGAAAGTTTCTACTCATCCAGGTCCTTACATCTTTGAGGCAAGCTTTAAGTTTAGATGAACGGCTAGTTTCTTTTGGCTTCAACTATAAGTACAGCTGTGTATCATCTGCGTAAAAGTGAAAGTTTATGGAGTGTTTCCTAATTATACTACCAAGAGGAAGCATATATAAGTTGAAAAGAATTGGAACAAGCACAGAGCCTTGAGGAACTCCATAACACACCCTGGTATGCAGGGAGGATTTATTGTTCACATGAAAAAACTGAGAACGACTCGACAGATATGAACTAAACTAAGCTAAAGCAGTTCCTGTGATGCCAAGAAGCTTCTCTAATCTCTGCAAGAGGATGTGATGATCAATAGTGTCAAAAGCAGCACTAAGATCAAGTAACATGAGTACAGAGAGGTGACCACTGTCTGAAGCCAAAAGTAGATCATTGGTTATTTTCAGCAGTGCAGTCTCAGTACTATGGTTGACCCTAAACCCGGACTGAAAGTCCTCAAGGAGACTGTTACTATGAAGAAACTCACAGAGCTGACTGGAGACAACCTTCTCTAAGATTTTAGAAATAAAAGAGAGGTTAGATCAGGTTTGGGCAAACTTTTTGACTCGCGGGCCACTAAGGGTTCTAAAATTTAACAGAACAGCCATATCAGGAGCAGATGGATGGAGTGTTTTGGTAATCCATCTCATAAGAGAAAAAAATAACATGGGATATTTCAGTCCCACCATATTTACTGAAATGACTCTAAAACACTGAAAATTAAATTAAGAAAATAGTTTTTTCAATGTGCGTGCACAGTGCCAAAACTCGACGACGACCACAACAAGGACGGAACAGTGACGGCGTGCCAGTATGCGGAGCACCTTATATTTGATCTGGTGCGCATTGTTTATATTAATGAACAAATTAGTTTCAAACACATTTTTACATAACACGGCAGAGAAACTTACTTTTAATTTCAGTGGGAAAAGTGTTGTTGGTGTCCCCTTTTAGCCAGCGCATCAAAGTCTGGAGTTAGTTTTGTTGTGGCGATTCTCAGGATGGATCTGAGGTGTTGGTCAGTTAACTTGGATCTGTGGCTGGCTTTGTTGATTTTCATGACACTGAGTGTTTGATCACACACATAGGTCGAGCTGAACAGCGCCAGCATCTTCTGTGTCGTCCTCTGGAGGTTTGGAAACACCGCTTCATTAAGTGAAGCATAAAAGTCATTCAATTTAAGAGAGTTGAACTTCCCTTTTAAGACAAGGTCAGACTGAAGGTCTATCAGTTCCAGCTGCAGCTCCTCTGGTGCTGTTTCAGGGTCTTGTGACAGGGGACAGGCCACCAACTGAAGTGACATCAATTTTTTTAAAATCAGAAAAGTGACGGCAAAATTCTCCTGGTGATCTGCATCAATTTCCTCCAGGAACGTGATGAATTGATGGTGCTGAAGTCCCCTTGAACGTATAAAGTTGATGACAGGATTCACAACATGATTCAGCTGTAATACCTACTTTTTAAGGAGGGGCTTAATTACTGCAACTTTAAAAAGTTGTGGCACATAGTCTGTCAGTGAGGACGCATTCATCATCTTTAGATGAGGGTTGCCGACCGAGGGAAGGACTTCCTTCAACAGCCATGCTGGGACAGGATCCAAGAGGCAAGTTGATGGTTTAGCCGAAACAACTGTTGAGACCAGCTCTGGCAAGTCTACAGATACAAAGCGGTCCAAGAGTATATTCAGTCTAAGAACCGTTTCCATGATTTTGCCATCAGCTGGAGATTCTACCCCAGCTGAAAGCACAAGGTTACTAATTTTATCTCTAATCTTTAATATCTTATCATTAAAGAAGCTCATGAAGTCCTCACTGCTAAGCGATGGAGGAATGCGTGGCTCAGTAGAGCTATGACTGTTTGTCAGCCTGGCTACAGTGCTGAAAAGGAATCTATGATTATTTTTATTCTCCTCTATAAGCAACGGATAATAAGCAGCGCGCGCAAGTCGCAGGGCCTTTCTATATTCATTTAAACTATTTCTCCAATGAGAACAGGACTCTGTTGTTTTAGTAAAACACCTAATTCTTTCTAAACTTCCCTGAATTTTGTTTGAGCTCACGAGTTTGAGCATTATACCACGGAGCTGAACTCTGTCGTCTTATTGTCCTCTGTCTAAGCAGAGGGATCGAGTTCAGAACCGCTTGAAGAAAGCCTGTAGTATCAGCAACAAGCTGATCAAGCTGAGAGGGAGCATAGGAGCTCTCTGCTACAGTAGGGTAAGATACTGACTTCAAGGTGGCTGGAATAGTTTCCTTGAAAATGCATATGGCTCTATCAGACAAGCTCCTAGTTAAGATATTTTTATTGACTGGAGTAAAGTCCAATAAGGAGAACTCAAAAGTGACTAAGAAGTGATCGAACTGAAGAGGATTCTGTGGGACAACCGCTAAATTGACAGCTTCCAGGCCATGTGCCAGAACAAGTTCTAGGGTGTGATTAAAGCAATGAGTAGGTTGGTTCACAGCCTGCGCGACACCAAAAGAATCTAATACTGACATGAAGCGGAACAAAGACTGTCATTATGAACATCTATATGAATGTTAAAATCTCCAACAATGAGGATTTTATCTGAAAGAAGGACGATGCTGGACAGAAACTCAGAGAAATCAGATAAAAACTCAGAGTAAGGGCCAGGAGGCCGGTACACAATAATAAACAATACTGGTTGCACAGTTTTAGCAGCTGGATGTGTAAAATTGAGAAAAAGACTTTCAAAAGAGCTAAAGCCTAGCTTAGGTCTAGTATAAATATTAAAAATAGAATTAAAGATTGCTGCCACACCCCCTCCTCGCCCTGTGTCTCAGGGGATGTGGGTATTAAGGTGACTGGGAGGAGTGGACTCATTTAAACTAAGATAATCACCCTCACACAGCCAAGTTTCTGTCAAAGAAAATCAATATGATAATCTGATATGAGCTCATTGATTAAAATGGCTTTAGAAGATAAAGATCTAACATTTAATAAACCACATTTAACTTTAACAGCATGTGATTCAGCTGCAGTTGTCATTCTTATAAGATTTTTATAGTTTACTCCTTTATTATTTTTAATGTTACGGGTAAAGGGTCTTGGTCAGGGAACAGACAGTCTCTTTATCACAGGAGTGGCTGGGTAACAGCTCTAAGGGAAACGCAGAGGGGCGTGTAGGACTGCAGCTCTGCTTCCTGGTCTCCACTCTGAGTTGTCAAATTGGCAGACTAATAAAATCAGCTAGATTCCTAGTTAAACGAGCTGCACCATCCAAAGTAGGATGGATGCTGTCTCAGCTAATCATACCAGGTTTGCCCCAGAAAGATTTCCAGTTATCTATGAACCCCACGCTATTATCTGGACACCATCGATTGAATGAGGAGATGTGGCTTAACATCTCATCATTAGCCCTATTTGGCAGGGGACCAACCAGAGAAAATTACGGAAATAAGAGTTGTTTACATCAACTTGACTGTAATTTAAGAGATCAGAAAAGATCATGTGTAACACTACAGCAATTTCCTATAAAACCCATGAGAAATAAACAGTTTGTCATTATTGGCAAAGCACTTAAAAAAAACAAAAAAACAAGTTGTTGTCTGTAATTTCAGTTTTGTATAGTACCTTTAAAAGCAGAAAAACTACTGTTAAAATGTAGGGTTATTAACCATAAAATCAGGATCTTTTTTTGACAGTGTAGATGCTCCCCAGTCTGGAGCTCTGCAATTTCCTGAGAAAGTGGAGCTGCTGGTGGGCCTTCTTGATCCGGCAGGTGTTGTGCCTCCAGCTGAGGCCCTCAGTCAGGTGTACACTCAGGTACCTGAAGCTGGAGACCACTTCCATAGCTGCTCCTCTGATGTGCAGTGGAAGAGAGGGGGGTGTCAGGGTTAGCTTGGGCGGGTGCTTGCAGAATTTATGGTCACGTGACAACAAACGTCTCCGTACATTTGTCCAGAATCCAGGCGTTGAGGTTATCCACTCCTGAGTGCTGATCCTATTGGCACAGCTTGACTTTATGGCCTATGTAAGTCTGGTTTGAAGCAGGTACTCTCATAATGAATGTAACACCATCTGTAACTAACTTACCAGAATAAAAAACCTCATCAAACTGCTGCTGTCTCACTGTGGCACAAACAAATCCAGCAGAGCACTGGAGTGTCATTTTGGATTTATAACTGGTGTATTAATTATTACTAGAAAAACATGAAACAAATGGTCTTCACTGTGTTTCTTCATGTCATTATGTTTTCAGCTCTCACACAGATGACTTTTTCTTCTTCATCTTGTAAACGTGATGTTGAGTCAGCAGTTTGGCTGCTGTGTTGGCAGCTTAATGCTATCATTTAGATTTATGTGAGCGCATCTGTCTCGTCTCCTTATTCTTTATCTATTAAACAACAAAGGCTAGTTCCTGTTCAGTCTCTTTGTCAGTGCTTGTTGTTGATAATAATCTGATGTCTTTGTACTCTCAATTAAACTTTACTCCTCACGTTTACAGCGCTGCACTTCTAGAGTATTTAAAACAGTGAGTTAAAATTTCCCCAGCTCAGCCACACCTTTACAGGAAATGTTAATCACCAGAAAGAAAGCAAAACTTCTCTCGAATTCAGTGCCAGATGAATTCTTCGTCCTCCCGTTCTGGTATATCCTCCCTCTTGCACTTCTAGAGTATTTAAAACAGTGAGTTAAAATTTCCCCAGCCCAGCCACACCTTTACAGGAAATGTTAATCAGCAGAAAGAAAGCAAACATTTTCCCTCATTCAGTACCAGATGAATTCTTCGTCCTCCCGTTCTGGTATATCCTCCCTCTTGTGCATGAAAGCAAACCAAATCCTCACCTGGCATGAAATGATTCTTCAGCATTCCCCTTAAACTGTGATAATTAAAAAAAACACATCAGTCTGACGCACTGCAACTTTGCAACTTGTGTAAAGACACAAGGCCTGAAGTTGCTCTCAAATAAAACAAAAAGTTCAAATGATTAAAGCCTCTCCCTGCTGACCCGCTGCTTGTTGAGTGTTGTTCTCAGTATGTCCAAAAACAAGACACATGATCTAGTGACCAGAATGTTTTAATTGACCCAGAAGCAGCTCTGAAGGCGATAAAGGTTTTAAACAGATTTTATTGTGATAGAAGAGGAGGTGGAACTGAGGCCTGTACTACGAAGCTCGATTAACTCATCCAGGATCTCTATCCGTTTTCTGGGTTGACTTAACGAGACATCCGCAGTCCTGATAAGCGGTACTACGAAGCTGGATATCAACTCGCTGAGTCAATCCAGAGTCTTCCAGCCTTGATCAGAGCGCGCTCACATTAAAGGGTGGAGTCTGCAGCGTCTGACCAATCACGAACATGAAGAGACAGGAGAAAATCTGCAGAGCAGCCTACTTTACCGTGGAGGAGCAGACGGGTATTCCTTAGAAATACAAAGAATTTAAAGACAGGCTAAAAGCAACACTGTTACCGCAGCAAAATCTAGGAGGAAATGCGGGCAGCAAACTCTCGACTCTGTTAATGCGTAATTCATGAGATTATCGAAAATTAATTCATAGGACAATATAAACACACAACACTCTGATCACTCACTTTGACTTTATTACAGCACAGACGTTTGGAGCAGAGCTCTTCATCAGTGTCCAAACTTTCCATTGAGTTTTGAGGCTCAGCCCGTCTGAGCGCGTTTGTGTTGGAATATTAATAAATAAAATTAATATTAATTCTTAACTCCCACGAAGTTGCGCGTTCGATAAATTCCTGTTTCTGCAGTTCTGTCATGTGTGACCATTATTATTAACATCATTATTTAAGATGCAAACAGTGGAGCTGAACGGACTTGGGGAACAAGTATAAAAACCTCCTTCAAAGCGGTCAGTGAGGCTTTATTTCTTCACTCTGTCTCTGATGTTTGGATGAAATCAACTGAATTTATTTATTTATGGATCCATCAGCTGACAAATGAAGTTCAGACCATTTGATGAAAATCTGAATCTCTTGTACAGAATGACCACGTGAACATTAAAAAGATCGCATCTCTCCCTGAAAACTCTCTCTCTCTCTCTCCTGAGCGCTCTGCGCACCAACATCGGCAGGATCTTCTAAAAATGGGCAGGGTCTTTTACAAGAAAGCTGATTGGTCAGGAGGTGTCGTTTTTCTACTTGTTGATCTCTTATCAAGATCTTAACCTGCTCCGGAGCAGGTTAGTCTTTCAGCATAAGTTGCCACGGCGATTCATCTCGGTAAGAAGTGAACCAGCTTTGTAGTACAGAAAATCCAGGGTTAACCCAGAAGTTATCTCGCTAAGAGAAAATCCAGCTTTGTAGTACAGGCCTCTGGAAGGCAGGGTTAACGGCTTGAGCGTGGATGTTGTTGGGAGGCTGGGTAGCGGGCTTGGGTCCAAGCGGTAAGAGGGTTAGTAAGAAGCAGGGTTGCAGACTTGAGAGAGAGTTGCTGGGAAGCAGGGTTGCAGACTTAGATCTGTGTGGTGAGAGTGTGGCTGGAAACAGAGCTGGGGCAGCTTGGCGACAGGAACGGAGATCACTTGGAGCAAGGAGGGAAACTAAGGTTAGCGACAGAGCACATTCACAAACAGAAGGATCAGAATCTTTGAGAGGAATCTGACGGCCGAGATACCACAAAGACTGAGGAATAATCCGGCGCCGATTCTCTCTCTGCAGCAGCATAAAAGCAGATGGTGATTTCAGATTGCAGGCAGGTGTAGATGGCTGATTGCATGCAGGTGTGCGCAGGAGCACAGGAGAGAGAGCCGGCACGGAGGAGACGAGGGAACCGCCCACAGCTCTGTAAGAGAAGGGAGAGGGGAAAAACACTCCAAACCACACAGATCACCATACACATGCTAGTAAGAGAAACATGCAATACATTAGAAACACAACAAATGCAGCAGCAGCAAAATAAAAACAAACAAACAAACAACCCCCCCCCCCCCCCCCGCAAGGTAAGAGCTTAAATCAATCATATATATATATATATATATATATATATATATATATATATATATATATATATATATATATATATATATATATATACACACATATATATATATATATATATATGTGGCGAGCGGGAGGGGGGAAGGACGAATCGGTTACGCACCCACTCTAAAGTGGGGCCGGGTACAATACACCTTTAAGTTAGAGTGACTACTCCAGAGCCGGACAACGCCACCCTGGGAATTTCACCCAGGGAAATAGTTTTTCAATTTTAGACAGGCACACAGGTTCGTTCCACAAAATGGAGCCAAAGACGTGGTTCGAATAGAAAAAGAAATATTCCTTTATTTTATTAAGAAAAACAGATTAAAAACATTCTCCTTAAAAATATTATCATCCACTCCAAGGAAATAAAAGGGAAGTTAGGCCTAGCAGGACTGGACTTACCAGTGGATTTGGGATTGGGACCGTGAGGGGGAAGGGAACACCCTGTGACTTGTGAACACACGCTCAAAACGGTGGAAAATCAAGAAAACCACACAACACACACGAGGAGGGGAACACCACCACCAGGACCCCAGGACCACCACCACCAGACTCCAGTCCTGCAAGGTGAGGGAACAAAATGAGTGGGATAACACAAATCAAAACTCCAACAACTCAAAGAACAACAAAGCAAAAGAAATAAAGTTAAAGCGACCAAAAATAACAAATTAGCAAAGAAACAGAAACCAATCTTTAACTAAACGCTAATGAAACAAAAACAGGAAACCAATAACCAAACTCAGGTTGTCAAAAGCCATTACGAACAAAAAGAGGAAAAAAACCTTTTACCAAAATTAAGTTGAAAAACAAGAAGAATGAAACGAAAACAACTTAATCAAACTTAGACTGTCCAAAATAACAGGTACCCTGAGAATCAGTTAGCAAAGAAACCCTCAAAAATAACTGTCATTCAACCAACCCAAAAAGATACCCACATGCTCAAAATTCTAATGCAACACAACAAAAGAATTTAAGCATATAGAAATAAACAAACAGGAAAAAGAATAACCCAAAGCAAAATCCGTTAAATCAATGTGTTAACCGATACAAAAGAAATCAACATAACGGGAGCCACTATTACACCTTAAAAATACCTGTGAGCCCCTTAGTACCCACACACACATGAACAGGGTTCTAACGGTCAGGTTGACCCCGCAGCGTGTGGCGGGCTAGGCACATGCAAACCCAGCTAACAGATCCCGAGCCGACACGCTACTTCACTGCACAGTCAAACCAAGGCGAAGTCGGGCAAAGCCGACGTGAGGCCATGGCATTCGATACTGGGCCAGAAGAGTTTGCAGCCCCGTGCACCAAGCATCCAGCAGGTCGAGGGAGGTGGTGGACATTTGAATGTTGACCGGCAGTGGACCGTGGTGTACGGCGAACTGTTGCTTCACTGGTTCCAGGGTAAACCCCCGGTGGAGGAGCCAAATCTGCTGGTTGTAATTCTGCTACCACCATGGCAGGGGCTGTTGAAGGGCCTGGTACCATTGGGATTGAGCCCACTGGTGGGAGCTGCAGCCGAGGAGTGGTCTGGGTCGCTGCTGCGGTTTGTGTAGGGGCCATAATAGGCACCCCGTTCCTCAGCACAAACAGGTCACCAATACTGGATGGTTCATCCTCTGACTGTGGGTCATCAGGAGGGGGTGAAGGGGGGGTTACAGAGCACTCTGGGACCTTACCTCTCACCACCGCCTTCAGCAACGTACGATGGACGTGCTTAACTTTGGTGTTGTCATCTGCCAGGGCAATGGTATATACACAGCCTCCATCCTTTGGAGCTCTCAGGACTGTATATACTGCTGAGCCCCACAGATCCTGGATCTTGTGACGCCCTTTGTGACCGAGGTCCCGCAAGAACACTGACTGACCCTCCTCCAAGGGAGCATGACGAACCTGTTGGTCATGACAGTTTTTGCGACGCTCAGCTGCGACCCTCAGCCGCTCACGAGCACCTTCAAAGGCGATTTGCAAACGGGTTTGGTGCTCCTGAATCCACTCGTGTACGCCACCACCGACCGGGTCGTGCACTCGACCCAGCAAGAAATCAACCGGGAGTCTCGGTTCCTGCCCAAACATTAAAAAGAATGGGGACTCTCCAGTTGCCTGGTGGGGGGTGGTATTGTAGGAATACAAGAGCTGAGGAAGACAGGAGTTCCAGTCTCGTTTCCGAGAGATGGGCAGGGTGCGCAACAGATTGTGGAGGGTTCTGTTAAACCTTTCACACTGCCCATTGCCAGCAGGGTGATATGGGGTGGTTCGGGATTTTTCAATCCCGTAAAGGCTGCAGAGCTGCTGGATCAGGCAGCTCTCAAAGTTCCGACCCTGGTCTGAATGTATACGGGCAGGTACACCAAACTTACAGAACCACTCTGTGACCAGGATTTGGGCCACAGTGGAGGTTCGCTGGTCTCTGGAGGGGACTGCAAGTGTATACTTGCTAAAAACGTCAGTCATGACAAGAACATTTTCAAGACCAGCGTAGGTGGGTTCCAACTCTGTAAAATCCATGGCCACAATTTCATTTGGCCGAGAAGCCAGCAAATGGCCCATGAAACTGCGAGCAACAGGCTGGGTGTTTTTCGCCACTTGGCACCTGTCACAAGATTGACACCAGCGTGCCACATCGGAGGACATACCTGGCCAATAGCACCGCTGTCGCAGTAGCTCCAAGGTCCTCTCGATGCCCTGGTGGCCATGCTTCTGATGGACTTCTGTGAGAACCTCTTCTTTTAACGCAGCAGGCAACAATAGCTGACAAACCGCCTCTGCTCCATCTGGACGAAAGATCTGCCGGTACAAGATGCCGTCTCTCTCTACCAAGCGATCCCATTGACGAAGCAAGGCCAAAGCAGGCTGAGAGAGCCGTTTGCGCTCATCATGATTTGGACGCCGCTTTTGAGTCCAAAACTCCAAGATCTCCTGGAGAATGGGGTCAGTCTGCTGAAGTGTGCAGATCTCAGAAGGGACATGATGAGGGAGGGCTACAATAGCAGCCTGTACTGCTCGAGACTTGTGAACCTGCAGGACTTGCTGCAGGGGTTCAGGAACTGACGTGCCAGGGAGCATAGCTTCCATGTCCTGGGTACCAGGAGGGCGCTGACGAGACAAGGCATCAGCATTCTTATTAACCCTACCTGATCTGTATTTGATGTCAAAATCAAATGCCGCAAGCTGGGCTGCCCAGCGTTGTTTGGTCGCACCAAGTTTGGCAGAAGACAGGTGACTTAGTGGATTGTTGTCTGTATAGACAACACACTTATGTCCGAGCAGATACTCCCTGAACTTCTCGGTCATGGCCCACTTGAGTGCTAAAAACTCCAGCTTCATGGAGCTATAGTTGCTCATGTTGCGCTCAGTGGGCCTCAGACCTCTGCTCGCATAAGCAATGGGGCGCACCTTGCCATCCTGCTCCTGTGACAGTACAGCTCCCAGACCACCATGACTTGCATCTACCTCCAAGATGAAAGGGAGGGAGAAGTCAGCATAAGCCAGCACAGGAGCGGTGGTGAGCTTGGTCTTGAGGGCCTCAAAGCTGCAATGACATTCGTCTGACCAGTTCTCAGCAATTGCACAGCCTGACCTCTTTGGTTTGATGCCCCCCAACTTAGCCACCAGCCGGTGTAGAGGGGCAGCCAACTTCGCAAAGCCCTCCACAAACCCCTCCACAAACCTGCGGTAGTAACTGGCGAAGCCAAGGAAGGATCGCAGCTCGGAGATGGTACTTGGGGGCTGCCAGTTAGCCACCACCTCCACCTTACTGGGATCCGTGGAGACACCCTTGTCGGAAATCACATGTCCCAAGTATTGTACTTCCCGTTGAAAAAATGCACACTTTGTGAGCTTGGCCTTAAGACCCTGCTGTTGCAGCCGCCCCAGCACTATCTCCAATCTCTCCAAGTGCTGCTCAACAGAGGAAGAGAACACCACAATATCGTCCAGGTACAGGAGCAGGGACTGGCATTGTTGGTCGCCGAAGAGCCGTTGCATTAAGCGTTGGAAGGTGCTAGGAGCGTTGCAAAGCCCAAAGGGCATGCGATTCCACTCAAAGAGGCCAAATGGGGTGCAAAATGCCGTTTTAGGTTGGTCTGCCTCAGCAACCGGAACCTGGTTATACCCACTGGCCAGATCCATAGTGGAGAACCAGCGAGCACCGGTCAGGGCATCAAGTGACTCCTCAATGCGAGGGAGAGGAAATGCGTCCTTCCGGGTCTTGTTATTCAGTGGCCTGTAGTCAACACACATGCGCAGACTGCCGTCCTTCTTCTTGACCAGCACGATGGGTGACGCATAAGGACTGCTGCTCTCTCGGATCACCTGAGCCTCGAGCAGTTTATTAATGTGCTCCTTTACCTCATCATAATCAGACGGAGGAATCCGCCTGTATCGCTGCCGGACAGGAATGTTGTCCAAGAGAGGAATCTCATGTGAGATCAAGTTGGTGCAGCCAAGGTCCCCATCGTGGGTGGCAAAGACAGAGGTATATTTGCCAAGCAGAGATCTCACCTTACTTTGCTCATCAGTAGGCAAAGAAGACAAATCCATGGCAGCGATCTGCTCTGGAATAGATGTGGAGACTGATTGAGAAGCCACTGTAGCCACAGCAGATGGCACTTCAGTTATGCCAGCAGGCAGGCTCACCACATTTACCTCATCCAAGCTGCCCACAACCGTGCGGGGGTAGAGCAGCACATCGGTGGAACCTACATTCACTATAGGAATATAGGCAGTGCCCCTTTCCACCCGAACCAAGGCAGGAGAGGCAAGCAATCCAGCAGGGAGTCCAGAGTCCAAGGGCTCGAACAATACCGTGGTGCCTGAGTAGTGCTCGGAGCATGTAGCTGCCACAACTTTCAGCATGCCCCCAGGAATTCGCCAAGCCTTCCTACCACGCACGGTGACTTTACCGGAGGTAGGTGGAGAGGCCTGCATGCTGGCTCGATGGCACTTTTGCAGTGCCTGCATCACTGACTCGGGGGCATCTGATACAGAGGGTAAGTCAAACAGGGCCAAACCATGTTGCCCAAACAGTTCTCGATAACATCTGCGGATGACATTCATCCCTAACACACCAGGGACTTGAGCAGACACACCATCAGGTGGATCCTTAACCACCAACACCCCACATTGCGGCATCAGCTTCCCACAAAGCTCAATTTCAAGCTCCATATAGCCGACATAAGGAATGGATAGCCCATTGGCTGCACGAAGCTGCAGCCAGTGGCAAGATCTGAGCTTCTCTTGACCCCAAGGCTCAAGGTGCTGGTGGAAGAAGCTTTCAGTGATGGTAGACACCATGGATCCAGTGTCTACCAAACAAGGAACAGCAATCCCACCCATGCTTACGCGCAAATGGGGACAAGAGGACATGAGTTTAGACACTTCTTCTGCATCACCTACAACTCCTGAGCCAATGGCAGCACCCCCCGAACTGTGACTCTTCAATTCGGCGGGCACTAGTTTTCCGAAGTCAAAGAAGAATGGTGCTGTGTGCCAGAGTGTTGTGCCTGCATAGACTGCTGAGGACGAGGAGCAGCACGAACCCTGTCACATTCTCTGGCAAAATGGCCAGGCCGATGACAACGCCTGCAAATTACAGGGCCACGCTGAGAGTGGCGACCACGCTGGTGAGAGCTTTGCAGACGAGAAATGCTTTGAGTGAGCTGGTTGAGTTGTTCCTGCTGGACTTTCAGCATCTCTCTCATCTCACTCAATTCAGACGCATGTGGTGCGTACTGAAAGCCAAGGACTGAAGGGACAGAGTGACTTCTGCCTCTAACTCCTCCTGGCAAACCCTCACGCTCCCACCTGATTGCCTCACCCCGTACCTCCAGTAAGGTAGCAGTAGGCTGCCTACGCACAAACTGTTTCAATTCACGACGAAGAGCGCCATCAATCACATGTTCAACAAATTGATCACGCAGCAAAACCTCTGCATTGG
This sequence comes from Labroides dimidiatus, assembly GCA_030710495.1. Taxonomy (NCBI): domain Eukaryota; kingdom Metazoa; phylum Chordata; class Actinopteri; order Labriformes; family Labridae; genus Labroides; species Labroides dimidiatus. The sequence goes on from CM061155.1 coordinate 3,454,114, forward strand.
GCATATCGCTAGGTGCACGCTGTTTTACAGATGCCATGAGACTCATTAACGCAAGGGAAAACTCTTGCAGGGTTTCTCCCTCTTGCTGCCGCCGGGAGAAGAATGCCTCCTGCAAGGCTACGCAAGAGTCAGAACAGCCATACAGTTCCTGCAACACAGCAATTATTTTAGCTGGGTCTCCCCGTTCCTCACTAGACTGAAATTTGATCTCCTCTCGTGCCTCTCCTTCCAGGTGATCAAATAAGAAAAACGCCTGATCCCGTGTAGACAAATGACGTGCTCGAATGCAGGCCTGTACCTCTTCAACCCATTCAGCTAACCCTATATCTGATTTTCCCCTAAACATGGGACACTTCCTGTCTCTGGGCAGGAACACCAGTCGGTCTGCCAAAGGGGTACTAGCAGTGGAAGGCACGGTAGGGGGCGCAGTAGAAGTAGATGGGGCGGCACCAGGGCCAGGCACGGCCGCAGCCTGTTCCTGGCGCAGCCTCTCATTATCTGCTCTCAACTGGGCAACTAAATCCCTCAACTCTTGTAACTCACCCTCCATAGCTACACCGTAACTAAAGGCAAACAGAATAATGGCGAAAACCCCAAACTAGCAAAATGGATGGCACGAGAAAGACAATTTTTACCTGCACCGAGACTTTAATAATTCACAAGAAACAACTGCTGCTTTGCCTTTACACCACACATGAAAACACCTGAAACCTGTTTTTTTTTTTTCTTTCAATAAAGGGCCACCATAAAAATACAAAGATAGAAAAACAGAAAAAAAAAACAGAAAACAAAAACAGAAAAGAACGCATGTCTCTGCTCTCAAAATGTGGATCCTGCCGACAACGCCAGATTGTGGCGAGCGGGAGGGGGGAAGGACGAATCGGTTACGCACCCACTCTAAAGTGGGGCCGGGTACAATACACCTTTAAGTTAGAGTGACTACTCCAGAGCCGGACAACGCCACCCTGGGAATTTCACCCAGGGAAATAGTTTTTCAATTTTAGACAGGCACACAGGTTCGTTCCACAAAATGGAGCCAAAGACGTGGTTCGAATAGAAAAAGAAATATTCCTTTATTTTATTAAGAAAAACAGATTAAAAACATTCTCCTTAAAAATATTATCATCCACTCCAAGGAAATAAAAGGGAAGTTAGGCCTAGCAGGACTGGACTTACCAGTGGATTTGGGATTGGGACCGTGAGGGGGAAGGGAACACCCTGTGACTTGTGAACACACGCTCAAAACGGTGGAAAATCAAGAAAACCACACAACACACACGAGGAGGGGAACACCACCACCAGGACCCCAGGACCACCACCACCAGACTCCAGTCCTGCAAGGTGAGGGAACAAAATGAGTGGGATAACACAAATCAAAACTCCAACAACTCAAAGAACAACAAAGCAAAAGAAATAAAGTTAAAGCGACCAAAAATAACAAATTAGCAAAGAAACAGAAACCAATCTTTAACTAAACGCTAATGAAACAAAAACAGGAAACCAATAACCAAACTCAGGTTGTCAAAAGCCATTACGAACCAAAAGAGGAAAAAACCCTTTTACCAAAATTAAGTTGAAAAACCAGAAGAATGAAACGAAAACAACTTAATCAAACTTAGACTGTCCAAAATAACAGGTACCCTGAGAATCAGTTAGCAAAGAAACCCTCAAAAATAACTGTCATTCAACCAACCCAAAAAGATACCCACATGCTCAAAATTCTAATGCAACACAACAAAAGAATTTAAGCATATAGAAATAAACAAACAGGAAAAAGAATAACCCAAAGCAAAATCCGTTAAATCAATGTGTTAACCGATACAAAAGAAATCAACATAACGGGAGCCACTATCACACCTTAAAAATACCTGTGAGCCCCTTAGTACCCACACACACATGAACAGGGTTCTAACGGTCAGGTTGACCCCGCAGCGTGTGGCGGGCTAGGCACATGCAAACCCAGCTAACAGATCCCGAGCCGACACGCTACTTCACTGCACAGTCAAACCAAGGCGAAGTCGGGCAAAGCCGACGTGAGGCAAAGCCGGGTAGGGCAAAGCAGCAGTGCTTCTGGGTGACACCGATTAACAGCAGATCACATAGGGAAAGGAGACAGAGGAGCTTCTTGCTCAGCTTCATCCAGCCACATAAACGAGTCTCTGGGCGGGGAGACCCCGTGAACTGCGGCAGAAAACTACACCAAACTGAAAAATGAACAATGCAATTAATGACGGCATGCAAAGTGACAAAGTTAATGCCAAATCGAGGCAGCCGCTGCCACATTACCTGAATGGATACTGCTCGGACAGACGATGAGGCAACCAGGAGGTGACAGAATCTCACACAGAGATTGTATAGGTGTAGGAGCCTCAGGAGCTGCTACAGGGGACCACACGAAGCTGTCGATGTGCCAACCAAACAATAAATTTCCTGCCACTCGAATAATTTAGCACACAAACGGCAGTGGCTATAGTTAGCTTACCTGCACCGGTGCTGCAGTGGAGCCCGGAAGTGAGGCAACCAAGGAGGGGCGGGACCTCGGGGCCAAAGAGAAAGAGGGCGACAAGAGGAATCTGCCTGCCTATATGGAGTGCCCTCATCAGCTGATTGGCTAATGAGTGCCAGGCAGCGCTGTCACCAAAAGGAGCAGAGATGAGACAGCTCATCCTGCTATATATATATATATATATATATATATATATATATATATATATATATATATATATATATATATATATATATATACACCGACCCTGTGGAGATGAGCTGGGTAACTGAATACAGAAGGAACAGCTTTTTTTTGATTTGCCTCATTCTTGTATTTATTTCAACATATTTGCTTCAAAATGGGCTGTAAGGACTATCTGGAAAAACACCTGTTTTTCCTGGATAAAGACTTTGATTTCTATGAGCACTTGTACCCACAAAATGTGACTCTTCCCAGGGCGTGCATTTGTTTTGAAGAGCAGATCTTTTTTTTTTGTTTTCAATATGTTTATTCAAAGAAAAACACAAAATCTTTACAAAGCACTGAGATATTTCTTTTTCTCCCTGTGTTACAACCGTAACTTCCAAGGGCCTGAGTTTTCGTTGTTCAAGACAACTTTTCCAAGGGTTGCTAAGTGAAGAGGTAATGTATTTATTTGTAGTTACTGTTTAAAATATGACAACAATCAAACTTCGTGAACTCAGTTTGTAGCGTGGTTCAGTTAAGGTTTAGTTCATCTACCAACTCCAACCTCACCAAACAGAGCAAACATAACCGTTTTTTTCTGAATGAGCAGGTCCGGTTAGCCTTGTCTGCAGCCGTACCTCAGATCCTCTAATACACTACAAACAGCTGCTGCAAATCCTACAGTACAGATATGTATGAAAAACAATATGCATTCTGTTGTAAACTTGGAGTTTTAGTTTTTGATAGTTTTTGAATATTATCTTTTGAACTTTCGTCAAACTGATTTATACATTTTCAGTTTGTACAGGACACTGAAGGGTGTGAGGAACTGTTGCCCTTTGATGGTTTGATCATTACAACTGTCTTAAATACATCATAACCTGAAATAAAAACCAGATTGTGTGTCATTTGTCTGCTGTTGCTGAACAAAACCTCATGCATAAGAAATGACTGAAACCCCTGTGACCCTGATCCTCACCACCACAGACACCTAATTAACACTGCAGGAGATGTAGTTGTGTGATTTATCTCCATGTATGTCTTCTGTAAAAAGTGTTTTATCTACTCTTTAGGGAAGCATGGTAGGGCAGAAACATGTCTGAAACTGTGAGTCATACAGTGATCATCATGTCCGTCCTCGCTCAAAGACTCAAATTAAAGAAATTAGATCCACCTCTTTCTTTTTAGAGACTGATGATTTAAAGACAGACAGAGAGGGAGTGGACATTGTTCAAAGCTCTGATGATCAACAATGTTTAGTTTGAAAAGATGGTATGTTCTTCAGGTCTGCCTTCATTCAGCTCAATCTCCTGAGACCTGAGCTTTAGTCTAGGGTTTTACTTTCTCTGAGCAAAAAGAAGAACTCCTGAAATGCCACATGTCAAAGGGAATTTTGATTTGACGTATTTGTATTAGAAGAGGAAAAACAAAGAAAGAAAGAAAACAAGAAGAGTGTAAGGTAGAAGGGTGGTAAGACAGGAGTTGATAAGTAGATAGTAGTAGTAGATAGATTTGTAGTAAGTAGATAGAAAGAAAGGAAAGGCTTTTAAAAGGTAGATATGTAATTAAAAGGAAGGCTGGCGTGTGAGTAGGAAAGGTTAGGAGAGGTAAGGTAGATGAATGTAGTAAAGCTGTGAGGTAGGCAGGTGGCAAGGTGTGAAATTAAGGTCGGTAAAGTAGGCAGTTAAGTAAACAAACATCTGTTAGGAAAGGTTTAAAGAAAAAAGATAAGTAGGTAGGTAAGTGTAGAAAATTGTATTTGTAAAATATAACTTCTGGGACAGTCTAAAGTCCAAAATGTGGAGCAGCTTAAACATAGCAGCCAGCTGTCTCTTTCTTCAGTCAACGAGAAAGCAGAAACATAAAGTCCTTTGCCCTTTGCATTCTGGAAGAGTCAGATGAAGCACATAGGTTTTCCAGCAGCATGCCATGGCTGTAAAAAATAATTAAAGAATGCCCCAAAACAGGTGAAGTAACTGGACACGAGCCAAGTTACTGTTCACTGGATGATAAAGAATTATAATAGTATGATAGTATAAAATACTGAAGCTTAAAAACCCAAGAAAACTCTGAGTAACATAGTCATAAAAATAATATAGAAGATTTTTTCCCAGAGAAAGATGAGTGAAGTTTGCTAGGTTTTTAAAGGTGCAACATCCTCCTTATAGATAGATATAGCTGTCTCCCAGAGTAAGGAACAAAGCCATAAATTTGTTGACCTTTGCCCTACGAGACGCCGTGGAGGCTGGCCTGACCACAATGCTGAGGCTCGCAGACATCTGATCTTCGATGACCAGCTGGACCCCGATAGAGCCATGTCTTATAACTCATAGATGCATTAACCAACATTGGAACAAAAGTCAATGGAAGAAAAAACTGCTGCAACCAGGTTCAGAACCAAAGTATATAAGCAAACTCATGATGACACCTTTGATTAATGCTCAGTTTGATTCACAGCAGAATCTTCAGTATGACCACAGCAATCAGTCTCTATTCTTAACCTCTGCATCGATCAAGAAGGATCTTCCCTCCATATAAGGAGCTAACCTAAAGGAGACTTGTCTTTCAACAGAGACGACCAATCCAGAGACAGGAGCAAGGAGAAAGTAACCGTCCTCTGGGTTATAAAAATGTGAATTGTTGGTCATGTTTTCAGTTAGGAGGGGAGAGGGCAGTTGGAGGGGAGAGGAGTAGTTAGCAGTTGTAGGCAGTTGTTGGATGTTTGTTGTCTGCAGACTGCTCAACTCACTTGCTTTGTTCCAAATGGCTCACTTTGAATAAAGTATGGACTCAAGCTGAACTGGACTCTCCTGATGGTTGACTCTGCATCTTCTTTTTCTTCAAGAGTTTGGCATAGGGAAATTAGAAAAATTAAGTTATGAAGTGTTTAGAAAGAGGAATGCTGGGACCACCAAGACAAACCCAGCAGGAAGTCATAGGCCCTAAAGTACCATGAAAAATTACACAACATAAGATTGATACATAGGTTTTCAGGCAAGTGGCTGGGTTGGATGGAAGGAAGGTAAACAAACTGTTTAGGTATAAAGTAAAGGAAGTATAAAATGAGGTTAAGTGGTAAATTAATAGGAAAGTGAGGCAGGAAGGAAGGAAGGAAGGAAGGAAGGAGGGGACAGATAGTGGCTTGGTAGGAAGGTCAAGTAGGCAGCCAGGAAGGTGGGTAGAAAGGATAATAATCATCATAATAAACTTTATCTATACAGCACACTCCATAACAATATCTTTGTATAAGCAACTACAAAAAAAGGACTCTCATTCTGGTCTCCTTAGGCAGGTTGTTTCAGAGGGAGGAAGCTTTAACAGAAAAGGTCAAAGGTCAAAGGTCACCTTAGGTCATCAGCCTTGATTTTGGGAGGGAGAGCAGAGTCTAAGGTTCTGACCAAGCACACATGGACCGAGGAGATCAGAAATGTACTTGTTAGCAGGTCTAGAACTTGCTTTGAAATTAATTCTAGTATCAACCTGGATTTTGATCTTTTCTTAAAATGAAGAGTTGTCGTCTCTTAATCAGAAGGTCGAGGGTTCGATTCCCGGCTCCTGCAGTCATGTGTCCTTCAGCAAGACACTGAACCCCAAATTGCTCCCACTGGTGTTCAGTGGTGTGTGAATGAGTATGAATGAGTTAGATGAAATCTGATGGTTTCTACCTTCTTGTGAATGTGGTGTGGATGGGTGAATGAGATTAACAGTGTAAAGCACTTTGAGTGGTCAGAAAGACTAGAGAAGCGCTATATAAGTACTGGTCCATTTACCATTGTCACTGCTTTTTGACTTTACCACTGCCCTTTTCCTTTTTTTAACTGTTTTTTTAATAAACAAAAAAACAAACAAACAACAACAGCTGATTTTGTCTCCAGGAAAACTCTGAAACAAAACGGGATGTGACATGTACACCTTACCCTGGTCTCTGAAGTCTTCTTGCACACGTGCAGCCTCAGAATTCACGGCCACTGCTACAAGCATAATCTGACGTCTAGAGAAGATAGCCTAACCCTTTGCTCTTTTCCCCTGGGGTGATGGAAGTGACAGGCTGACAGAAGCAAGAGTTGAGTACATTCAATATTTGCTGATGCTCTCCCCTCCAATTACTGAAAATGTTATTGGTATCTGCAACACTGCGTTGGCATTAGTCACCGAGGAACAATTCATCTCAGATTTCAAAATTTCTGTAGTTTATGTTGTATATAAGATAAAATACAGGATGAAAGTATTTTTCATGTACACAGAGATCTGAGTAAATCTTTGTTTCTTAGAAATTCATCATGAAGGTATGAAAAATAAATAAAGGCAGTCACATTAAAAATGAGTCATTCTCTCAGTTGTAAATATGATGTTCACTGGAAACCCCTCCTTCAACAATAATGTTCACAAACAGGTACTGCATACCAAGAAAAGTCAAAGAGAGGAACTATAAATAAAATCATTTGCTCATCTGTGTCTATATGCTATCCAGCTCTATCTTCAGAAGTCTATGGGTGTTGACTTTGGCTGGCAGTTATCAACTTCTGGTTCCTGCTACCACATGAAATTATTAACGCTAGACAGGGCTCATTGTGAACTTTTTTTTAAGACATCCACACTTTGACCCCACCTCCATTTTTTGTTCATTTTGTCACTTTCTTGCTTTTAAAAACTGGTTACACTAACATCATAAGTGGTGGATATATGTGGTCTCCATGGTGACTTAAACAGAACGTTCAACCGGAAGAGCAAAACTGGCAACTGCTATGAACTATGGGTAGTCAGGAAAAAGGTGGATAAACACAATAAGGCTTTGTCAAACAAGTCTGAACAGAAAGTCTGAGGGGTTTGGTCTCTGGTCTGGTCTCAGGATCAGCTGTAGAGGACCAGTAAGTAGCAGCCATCTTTGTTTTATCAGATTAGATTAGTGTGTTGGGCCTGTGTGACAGCACATTTAAGTGAAGCAGGAGATTCTTTGGTGTATTAAACCTCAAATAATACATAAATGAGTCACTGAAAACAAAGACACATTTCAATCAAACATTTACTGCTGTGACCTACTGCTGCAGGAGATGACCTCCTATCCTTATAAATAGAGATAATTCTACTAATGTAGGTTCACACGTTATAATCACATCATGAATTCTGCTCCTTCTAAAATGCAGGAAATAATTAAAAATAGTTTGAATTGAGCTCCATGTGCAGATACAGGCGTGTCGGTTGGCACATTTTGTATTCCTGCTGAGAGTTTCAGTGTTTGTGTTACCGAGTAGACGAGCATGCTGGTGACTAAGCATCGGTCAGACGAGAAGAAAAAAAAAAGTTGGTGAAACAAGGTTTAGGCCTGGAAAGTGGAACTGTGAGTTGTGAAGTCTAAAAACACAGACGGCGAACAAACAGCTTGTAGGTGACAGATATTTATGAATGAGTCCTTGGTGTTTTGTCTCTTCTATTGAGTGGGTCACGTGGTATGGTGGGCAGTACACCTCCAAGTTTTACAAGTAGTTCACCTGCACAGGTTAGAGAGAACTTGGTGGAAGGAGGGTGAGAGGAAGAGGTCCTACTTTTTGCTTACCGCATTTGAAGTACCCCTTTGTACTCCAAACAGGCTGCTTATTTTATCACACCTTGCGGTGCAGTGGAATCGTTCTTATGACACCGTGCAGTGTTTGGATTTCCGCGAGAGCGTAAAATAAAGACATATAAAGAACCCATGGACTAGTGGTGATTCTTTGGTCGAGCCCGTCCAGCAAGCTGGTCTCTTCATTTTAGCCTCTTGGCGACTCTTTGGATTTGGATTGTCGCCTTATACAGCTTAAAGTTCCGTGGCATCAATTTTTGGAGGCTCTCTTCTGGTTTTAATATCATTGCATTTCAAAGTGCTTCACACAAGACGTTCAAAGAACGTCACGGCAAAGGTCAGAATAAAGAAATCAAAAGATGCTTTAAAAAAAAACTATGAAAGCATTAAAAATCAAAGAGCAAATAAGTTGCAGATAACTGGAGCATAAAAACTGAACGCTGCTTCTTCCTGTTTGGTTCTGACTCTGGAGACAGAGAGTACACCTGCCCCAGATGACAACATTTCAGGGTCTTATAAACCAGCAGCAGAATTTTACAGTCTTTTCTCTGACACTCAGGGAGCTGGTGTGAAGACCTCAGAGCTGGTTTGATGTGATCCACTGTGTTGGTCCCACTGAGGACTCTTTCCATGAGATACTTCCATGTTCTTCTTACCCATGTGCGACTAATAAGGAAACACTTTAATAGGGAGGGGAGGACGTCATTCCTGACATCTGACAGTCAGTTTCTCGCTTTGCTTCTCATCTTTCATTGTAAAGCACAAACTGGAACAACCTGACCTCTCTTTGACTTGTTGTTTTTGGTTTCTGCTTGCTGCCTTTTGTGTTTTGATAAATAAAAAACAACCCATGAGCTCCTACAGATGTTGTTGGAGTTGCATGTCTCTGTACTTTCAGCCAGGGTCTATTTTCATTCGCCATAGCAAAGCACAGTATGTCATGTATGTTATCAGTTGAAAGATTTGCCCGGATTTTCAGTGTTTGAGTGATCAAAGTGTGAAGATGACAGTTGAACAGGGGAATGAAGAAGCTTTGTCTAATCCACTTTAACAACAACTGCCAAAAGAAAAAAATCCCTTAAGACATTCTTGCGTGAACTTCCACTCTGCATACTAATCATGTCTTTGTTTTGTTTCCTCCTCTTGGCATTAAATCGACACCTGTAATTTTCTTCAGACTGACGCTTGTCATTATGCAAAAAATATTGCACTGTCTCAGAAAATTTTAATGTCATCTAAATGTGAAAGCAGACATCAGAGTCCAGGATTTCCACTCTTTTATTGTCCAGTTTTGGTGAGCCTGTGAGCTGGAGGTGTTTTGGGCCCATCCAACAGATAAGAGACTCTGGGACAGACCCAGAGCTTGTTGAAGGGATTATATATCCAGATGTATCCCTTTAAACCTGGGAACACCTCAGGATCCCCCAAGAGGAGCTCGAGAACATCTCTGAAGAGAGAGTCTTCTGAGTGGATGAAAACTGATGTTTAAATGTTTGTAAATGACATCACACACAAGATTTTGACTTGCATAATTATGTGCAACTGTTGATGCACAATAACAAGAAGTGTGTGTAGTTTGATTTCGCAATGGCAGCCACCTTTGTTTTAAACACTGGGCACACTGTGTTCCAGCTACAGTAGCAAACCAGGTTCAGGATTTTAGATGTTTTTTTAATCTGCTGTTGAATTTCAGGCTCTCATAACTCATGTCACCTTTCACAAGGTTTGCATTTTTAACAAGAGAACCTTAAAGAAACAAACTCAACTGACTACTTAACACGAGGAGTGTAAAACCACAAATATGTTCCTCTGACCTGCAGGCACTGAAAGTGTCGGCTGAACAAATATGTAGGTAAACATCTGGCTCTGTTTTTTTTTTCACTCCTCTGAAGTTCAGAATTTAAAAAAATAACTTTTGTTTCCTCCTCTTGGCATTAAATCAACACCTGTAATTTTCTTCAGACTGACGCTTGTCATCATGCCAAAAATATTGCACTGTCTCAGAAACTTTTGATGTCATCTGAATGATGTAATGTCCTCCTGTTGAATAATAAAATCTGTTTCCTTTAAGATACGATCATGGAGATACTTCACTCTGAAGGTAATGGCATCAGGCCATCTGATCTAGATCTGACTCACTTTAACATAATACTCTGAGCCCCATAAACTGACGGGTATCTAACTAAAGTTCCAAAGACTTATTTGTTTTTAATCGCAATGTATTCTCACATATTTTATGATCTCATGATTAATATGTACCAATGTTTTGTTTTGTTTTCTGCTCTGGATGATTCTTAATGAAACTGATACAGCTTCCTCTGACCTAATTAAAGCAGATCCTCTTAACCCTTGATAGCCTGACTCATATAAATAAATAAATAAATAAATAAAAATATCAAATAATTCTAATTTTTTGGAACTGATATTTATTGACCCCTTTAACAAAATAAAATATAATATATATATATATATATATATATATATATATATATATATATATATATATATATATATATATATATATATATATATATATATTGCACCATTATTTTGTTTATAATATGACAATAATATAATTTAATCCTTTGTTTAGTTTTTCTGCATTCATTCGATGCAGAAAAAACTCATTTTTTAAAACAAATCACAATTTAGATTCTTATGCTTACCACAACTTCTGTGATGATTTGGTTTTTGGGTTTTGTTCTTTGTCCTTTTCAGAGTGTTTGGTTTCCTTGTGTCTTGTAGAGGTTCTTTGTAGTGTTTCTTTGTGGTTCTTGTCTTGTGTATCCCTGTCTTAGTTTAGAGGCTTTGTTTTTTGTAATTCCGTCTTGTTTAGGCTTTTTATTTTCTATTCTTAGTATTTCAGTGTTTTGGATTAATCTTGTTTCTCTGTCCTTAGTATTACTTTGTTGATCTTAATTATTCTTGTTGTGTGTTTCCCCTCCTCTTCCTTGTTAACTTTGTACTTGTTCCCTGTGTGTTAAGTTTGACCTCCTGAGGCCTTTACTACAAAGCTGGATTTTTTCTTAGTGAGGTAACTTCTGGGTTAACCCTGGATTTTCTGTCCTACAAAGCTGGTTCACATTTTACAGGGATGAATCACCGTAGCAACATATGCTGAACGGTTAACCTGCTCTGGAGCAGGTTAATATCTGGATAAGAGATCAACGAGTAGAAAAGCAACACCTCCTGACCAGTCAGCTTTCTTGGAAAATGGCCTGCCCATTTATAGAAGATAGACGTTGGTGCGCTGATCGTGAGAGAAGCGCTTAAGAGAGAAAGAGTTTTTTTTTTATGTTACACCTGGACAGAACCTGTGCACTGAGTTACACCCAATAATCAGTCAGCTGAAGAAATGCAGCAGTTAAAAAATAATAACCCGGGACAGAGATTATAACAAACGTCCTCCCCATCCCCAAAACAGCCATCTAGTTAAAAAATAAAATAAAAATAAAAGAAAATAAAAAATCAAGTCATTTGATTTTCAAACTCACCAGAGGATGATTCCTTACATCTCCAAAACAAGAACAAATGACAGAATGTCTTCAAAACAAACCATATCTGAAGGTATTCGTGCTCCTTGGGGGTTTATCCTGCATAATTTAAATGTCCCCCCAAAAAATTTCTCATCTCAGCTGCAGAGCTAAGGCTGTCACCAAAAAAGGATGTGTTACCTTAGCTTACTGAGACCTCAGCTCCTACAACTGACTGGATATTCATGATCCCCAGAGTATTAATCCCTTTTTTTGTTTTGAGCCTTAAATATTTTCATATTCTATATATTTTGGTCCTTGACATCCCATTAACCTTAGCTGAATGGCTTAAAATATCCTTCCAATTAAAACAAATGGTAAAATATTTTTAGAACTAGCAAAGACTCTGATTTAGGTATATTCATACTCCTCAGAGGCTAATTAAAACCTTTTTCTTCCCCCTCCCCCCCAAAATTTATTTTTAACTCAGCTGAAGTCTACTACATAATCCTTAAACCATGACTGCAAAATGTGTGTCCAGAACATGCCTAGACCTCCTGAAAAAAATTCCTGATTCCTTGTTTCTTTTCGTTTTTTGACATGAAACTAAATATACTTAAAAAGCCAAAGTTGAAAACATTCCCATAACAGTCATAATGCAAAATGTCTGAATACATTCGTGCTCCTTGCTGGTCGATCCCTGATTTCCCAAATGTTCTCGGCTAGTAACTTTTTTTTGGGGGGCGACTGTGGCTCAGTGGTAGAGTTGTCGGCTCTTAATCGGAAGGTCGAGGGTTCGATTCCCAGCTCCTGCAGTCACATGTCGAAGTGTCCTTGAGCAAGACACTGAATCCCAAATTGAACTGTTGTTCAGTGGTGTGTGAATGGGTATGAATGATTAGCTAAAAAACTGATGGTTTCAGCTTCCTCCCCCCATCAGTGTGTGAATGTGGTGTGAATGGGTGAACTAGCAGTGTAAAGCTTTGAGTGGTCAGAAAGACTAGAAAAGCGCTATATAAGTACTGGTCCATTTACCATTTACCATTTAGCTAAACTGAAAGGCCAAGACTTCCCCCTAAAACCAGTTTTTGAATAATGTGTCTCCCAAAACTGATTGAGACTGTGCCAAGTTTCTTTAGAAGTCATGCTCCTAAAAGGATGAACACCTGAATTTTGGGATTGTTAATATTTTAAGATTTCTAAACTTTTGGCGCCTGACATGTGCCAACCTCAGCTGAATGGCCAGAATATCCTTCGAGCAACTAAGACTTGGCATATATCTATGCTCCCATGAGGCTGTTTCGGAATTGGTCCTTCTCCAGGATTTCCTTTCAACTCCAGAAATGATGTTTCCACCTGCAAAGTCTCCCCCTGTTTTCTTACTGAAACTGAGAGTCCGATCCTACAGATATCACCAATGACTGTTGGGAAATCCTTGCCCAGACCTGAAGCTGAGTCCCTTCCTCTTCTACGATGAGGAAAACGCTTAATACTTACAGATATCTGACTTCCTCTAAAGATAACATTTTATGTTATTTTTTGATAGTTCCATCATTGATTTCTCATCCAAACCATGGAAATAAACTTTATAATGAACCCAAAATAAACTTTGTTCATGTGAAAAGTCTTTGCTCTGGTTACCTGTGAGGATGCATACCTGCACTGTGGGCGTGGCCTCACTATAGTCAAATTATCTTGGTGAGTCAAGCAGGTGTGCGAGTCTTTATAACAGATCTTCCAACAGCAGGCTTCCATTTAAAGGACCAACAATGGAGGAGGAGAGGGACATGCCAAAGTAAGTTCACAAATTGATATTTTATATATAAATGTATATTTTATATATATATATATATGTGTGTGTGTGTGTATATATATATATATATATATATATATATATATATATATATATATATATATATATATATAATTTATAAAAAAAAAAAAACAAAACATGCAAATATCCTGAGCTTGATCCAATGAAGGCGACTAGATTTGGTTGAGTTCTGCATTTATAATGGTATCATGCTTGGACTCACCATGACCTGGATGACTGAGAACCTTAACAGATTTACATTCTGTTAGGGCACCTTCATTTTAATTTATCTTGTTTTATTTGGATAAATTGGCAGAAAATGTGAACATATGCTGAAAGAGTAAGCTTTGGTTCACATCACATCACTTTCAGTACAAAGCATCTGAAAGTGTTTTTTTTTAATATATAAAATTAAGTGTTGCAAATTTGTTGTTTTTTGTTGTCGTTTTTGGATTCTATTTTCAGTCAACTTCCTATATAGCAAAAAGGGAGTTAATAAAGTGATGCTTTTTTTTTGGTCATTTTGCAAAAGCTTTGCACATACATCACTTGATGTTTTCATCAGAGACAGAATGAAATAAGACTCTTTATCCTGATGTTGAGACTTTGTTTATAATATAACACCAGCAGGTCTGGATCTGCAGATGTTTTTGGAAGGCTTCATGAGATAACACTTACTGTGGTTTTGCGCTATATAAATGAATAAAGTTTTACTGATAGATCATTATTACTTAATAAGTCACCATCAGTGCTTAATTTGTCCCCAATCAGGTGCCGGGTCCCCCTTCGAAATTGTGCGCCGAAAGAAGCCTTTTTTTCTCGGGTTTCAACGCGTTTTTATCTTCTTTTTGACCTTAATTTCCGCACTTACCTAGTAAAACATTTGCAGCAACATTTGGCACACCATGTGGCCCATCAGAACACTTGGAATCAATTTGGAATGAGCAATTTAAATAACTGACATATTGCAAATAAACATATTTTATTGCTAATGGGATTTTTTGTGTGTCACTGTCATGTAAGCACCACGCCAGAAAAAAAAAAATACAATAAATTTAACAAAAGCCTGAGAATCAAAAATCAAGAAAGAATTAGAAGAAAGGTCTGTATTTGGAAGGCTGTCTTGTCCTCACTCCATATGTTTTCCCTTCAGATGGAGGAGAAATTGAATTAGGACTGAATATATTATTTTAAAAAGAAAGCCTGAACAGAGTGTCACTCTGTCACTGTCAAGTGTCAATCACGGTTCAACTGTGTACACACACACTCACGCACACGCACATACACAACACCAAGCAGCTCGCTCAGTGACTGTCCAAGGTGCTGATTGGAAAACGCCGATATACAAATGAAGCAATGATGCGCTAATCATGCCCACACAATGATGGGACTTTACACCACGTTTTCACTCGCACTGCACAGACCACATCTTCAGCGGCTATTATGCTGTCACCACCCGTATCTGCGGAGCCGGGCTCTGCCTCCGGAACAACTTTGGCCAGTTTGGGGTCTGGCTGACCGACTGGTTTAAAGAAACTTGAGAGTTTTGATTGTTGCTTTGAAATTTTAGCAGGCCAAGTGTAACAGCGTTGTCAGTCACCTGGCTGTTAAGTGTCGTTTGCGCGCGGTGCCGGTGCGGAAACAATACCTTCCCAATGCGCATTGCGTTGTGACACGTGACGGCATGAATCACTTTTTCCCCCCGTTTTACCTAATTTCTGAGTAAAATGCATAAGAAATAAGCCAACAGGCGTCACTTCAGAGAGGATTAAAGCGCAGAGAAAACACAGCTAAAAACACAGTTTATTTATTGACAGGAAAGGTGACGGAGCAGATCAAAGAGGTGCCGGAGCGGATCAAATAGGTCCTGGATCCGATCCAAGAGGTCGCGGAGCGCGCTCCGGCTAGCTCCGGCACAAATTAAGCACTGGTCACCATCATGTTTTTAATGAAGTCTGTTCGCAGTGATTAGATACAAAACTGCTATGAAGGCGGTAAGCCAAATTTTACTACTGGTAGAAACAGAATAGAATAAACTGGTTGACCCTTGTTTGTAGATGCTATTAAAAAACGAAGTATGCAGGTACTTTAAGATGCACATTGCACAAACAACCTGAATGAAATACTGGTGGTGATGTGAAATCATATTTTTTTACCTACATGGTAAGATATCTCATCATAACTTTGAAGTTCATTGTTTAGTTATTGTATCTGTGCTCCATGACTCTCAGGATTGACACCCATCCTCCTTCTAAGACTCTTATTTGGGCCAGAGAATCAGGGTGAAGGCCTGAGGATTATTCTTTGTTTCTGCCACTTTAAATGCTTGTCTCCAAGGTGTTCAAAAACTCACCAAACTTTGCACAAAATTCAGTCCCGCGTGAGATTGTATGATTGCAGTGCTTTTGCACCCCTCTAGAGAGTTTAAACTGCAGCCCCTCAAGCTACTTTCAACTACTGGCCTGATTTTTGCTGTTTATAATCATCATACCAAGGACTACAAAAAAAGTCTTTTATGACTACGGTGAATTTCAAACATGAAGTTCAGAAATTAGAGTTAAACATCTACACAGTTTTTTTCTGATCATCTTAAAATTGTTTTTCTGTATACTGGACACATTGAAGATTTATTAAAGGAATTTTTATATCCAAAGGGGGTGGCCAGGTGAGGTCGCCAAAGTTGATGATTTTTGCTACATGTACAATGTTGGATTTGGACCAATATGCACACACATATTCAGTGTCATTCAGTGTTAGTATGCTTTATTTCCATCTTAAACTATAGCGGCTCCTCCTGTCAAGTCATATGTTTTACTCTGTGTTAAAAACTCCTTCATTTTTGAAATATTTCTGTCTATTCTGTTCATTAATGTCTTTCAGGCCTTCATAAAGCATCACTGATCAGGTCATGTCCTGTAGTTTAAAGGTGTGTCCATGGCCATGCATCAAACTCTGATATCTGGCCGTGAACCAGGAACTCATTGTAGCTCCTTCATTTAATTTGATACAAATTTCACACACATGATCAAGGTTCACCTCCCAACACATCCATATGCTCAGTTTTGTACTACCGCAATAGCGCCACCCTCTGGAAATGCATGGTAGGATCTGTCACATATATTGTCCAATCTGTTTGAGGTATAACACAAATGATCACAATCCCTCTCTTGACTCATATACACATGTGCATGTGCAGATCTTGCTGCACATGCGGCAGCTGCAACACGCCCCAACTGGCACACATGGGCGAGGGCCTGCTTATCGCCGCTCATGGCTTTAATTTTGTTGCAGGAGGCCGTGGGATACCTTTCAGGAGGTCCCGGTTATTGACGATGAACACACACCATGGAAGTTGATCAAACTACTGAAGGTCCTGACTCTGACTGTAATGGCTCTAGTTGTATTTGGATTGGCGATTTGCAGCAAGGTTTGTTATTCTTTCCCCCTTTACTGGACACGTTTGATATCAGATCAATATGTTGGTGCAGTCACACAGTAATTTTAAGAACAGGCATATCTCACTTAATTGCTTAAGTGTTTTTTCTTCTATCACTATTTCAGGCGTCTTTCCTCCTCCTCCTCACCCTATCCAACGAAGGCACAAAGTCCCTCCCAGACAACCAGAAACCAGTCGCTCTACTCTGCATTGCCTGTGCTCTCATCACATCCAGCGTCCTCTTGCTGTTGAAAAGCATCTGGAAAGCATGCTACAAGACGTCCAAACTACCGAAAAAAGCAACTCTTGCCCTGGTGAGAAGATTTCTTTTTCTTTTTAAATGATACCTCTTTATCTTTTGCTGATGCCAAACACGCCTGGCAGGTTTCTGATCTCTAGTAATCACCATCAACCTTTTTCAGGTTCTCTTCATGGACTTACTCGTGTCTGGCGGTGCAGCGATTCTCACGATTGTTGCGATGCCTCACTTGGACATTGTCACCAATGTCACGATACTTAACAGTGTGGCCATCCTCACTGCCCTCTTGCAAGTGATCACCCAGTGCACGGCCAAAGAAAGGAACCGCTTTCTGATACCATCCATCACTGCCTTCATCCTCATTCTGCTTGGTAATGTCTTGTTCCTCTACTTGTACATCATGAAGGATCCGACTGATACCAAGATGTTGATTTGGGTGGGCCTGGCTGTTGGTGCATCGCTCCTGGTGTCACTGAACTGGTGGGAGAGCTACTGTAAAGTGATCAGTGGGCACATCAAGTCCATCGCCCTCAAGAACATGTGCAGAGATGTAGCAAAGTGCCGGAACGTGCTGCAGATCCTCTCTAGCCTGGTACGGATTGCAGTGACAGCCAGTGTGCTCGGAGCCTATGTAACCCTTGCCAAAATGGACTGGACCATCATAACCTCCATCCCAAGACGTGAGACGAGAATCATAGCCATCACCATTGGTGTCCAGCTGATCTCTTCTGCACTCTGCCACTGGTTTGCTTTGCTTGCTTGCAAGATGCACGCCCTGCGGCGATGCTTCATCCTGCCGCTGTACCTGGCCTCTCTGGCTGTCATGGCTCTGTTCATCATCCCCGTCATTGTTTACTATCAGGACTACAGGATCAGTCTAAATGCAACTCAAAGCACCAACTTCTCACACTACTGCAATGTTGTGGTGGATGGGAGAAGTGGAAACCTGACAGGTGGTGTGTTTCTACACCTGGTGTTGGATGTCACACACACTCTGTGCTTCCTGGACATGTCGAGGATAATGGACATTGGCTTTCTGACAGGTAACGTAAAAAATCTGGGTTAAACTTACTTTTATAAAGATGTAAAGAGGACAGTTCATTTTATGTACAGATAAAGGTGCCTTTGTCAGATTCTCATCTTATGTGTTGGTAAATCAATCAGGGTCATCCGTGTCCTGGTGGCTCGGTCTGGTGTTGTCCACCCTTCATCTGTGGTACCTCAGCGTCTATCGTATCCAGAGGACCCAAGACCTGTTGAGCAGACGGCTGTACGAAGGGGCCTTCATCGAACAGTCTCTTCTGCTCAACACCCGATTTGACATCCAGACAGGAGGCCGGAGGAAAGAGTAAGTGTGTGTGTGTGTGTTTGTGTGTGTGTGTGTGTGTGTGTGTGTGTGTGTGTGTGTGTGTGTGTGTGTGTGATGTGTGAGGTAAAAGCCATTGTGTGTCTCACGTTTGCAAATCTTGTCTTCTCCAGTCAGTGGCGGTTTGATACGGCTATGGTGTACCTTTGTGCGACAATGTGGCACGAGACCTACGATGAGATGTTGAACATAATAATATCAATATTCAGGTCAGTCCCAGTCTTCAGTTGCAGAAATGTTGCCCAACTTTATTCCGTCTTTCCAAAAATCTTGTTGGTAACTTGTTGCCCTCACGTTTCCGTTTTCTGAGTTTGGGACAGTTTTAGCAACACTCTAAGGTGATCCATTGTGAAAGAGGAACGTTTGGAGTTGTTTGATATCTAATTGTGCATCTTCAAATGTTGCAGACTGGACAAGTACAGACCAAAAAGCGAGAAGAAGTTCAGAGATTTCACCTTCGAAGCTCATATCTACTTTGATGACGCGTTCAAACAAGTTAAGGGGAGTAAGGGCCGCCATCTCAACGATTATGCAAAGACCCTTGTAGAAATCCTTGCTGAAGTTTACAGGTAAGAGTTTTTTAATAAAGTACATGATCTGTTTCTGACTGCAGCATGTGGCAGACAACCCATGCTTCAAACTTTTCTCTTATCCTCGGCCATCAGCATCTTCACAAACATGGATGGACAGTTCTTCAGTCAAACGCAGCAAATCCCTGATCAGAAGCTCATAAGGACGCCGTACGGAGGTCGCCTTGAGCTCACCATGCCTCATGGGAACGTTATCGTTGTCCACTACAAAGACAAAGACCTCATCCGCCACAAGAAGAGATGGTCTCAGGTGGGAAAAAAACCCTTTCAAATGTCCCAGAAGATGCAGGATAAAACTGGTTTGGTCTAAATCTTTCTCTTCTTCTTCAGATCATGTACCTTTACTATCTCTTTGGTTGGAAAATGATGACGAAATATTACAAACGCTGGGAAAAAGGAGAGGACAACAATGAGCTGAAAGAAGAGGTCAAGGTAAGAGAGAAGCATGAACATCGTATTGAACCTGGACATGTGACACAAACTTCCTGTTTCCACAGAGAGAGAAACAAAACACCTACCTTCTGGCTCTGGACGGAGACACAGACTTCCAGCCAGCTTCTGTGATGCTGCTCATTGATCGTCTGAAAATGTACCCACGTGTTGGAGCCGCCTGTGGAAGGATTCACCCCACCGGATCAGGTTTGAAAGCTGCACATTTTGGTATTAATGATGTGAATGGACAGTCCAGTCACTGAAAAGCAGCTCTGACACTGACGGGAGTGTTGTTATTTGTTTTCCTCTGCAGGTCCTGCAGTGTGGTTCCAGAAGTTTGAGTACGCCATCAGTCACTGGCTGCAGAAGACAGCGGAGCACGTGATTGGCTGTGTGCTCTGCAGTCCGGGCTGCTTCAGTCTGTTCAGAGCCGAGGCGTTGATGGACGACAATGTCCTGAAAAGATACGCCAGCAAGTCTTTAGAAGCAAGCAACTACATTCAGTACGATCAAGGTAAAGGATGCTTCTAAAAGACATCCAGTATATCAGTGGTTTTCAAAGTGGGGGCCACCAGGGGGTGCTAGGGGGGCCTCAGAAATTTGGAGGAAAGGGGAAAAATATATGCTGTTATCAAGCTGCTAGCTAGCACAAAATGACAAGGTTTTGACAGGAAAAAGACCAAAGGAGCAGTCCAACAATGTGAAGGATTCTGCTGCAAAAAAATCTTAGAACTCATGGCCAACTAAAATATGAGGTAGCATATATTAAGTATGGCTTCAAAGCCATACAGAAAAATGGCCATGATTGCCTGAAATGTGTCCTATGTCTATTTCACTCTTAAAAGAGTGATTATAACTCTCGAAACTTCAGCGTCACTTGATACAAAAACACCTGGCAGAGGCTGAAAAAACAGTTGACTTCTTTAGACATAAAGAAGAGCATTAGGTCAGGCAATTTGCTGCATTCACACACCAAGCTACCTTGCCCGTGCAGGTCCTGAAAGCATCATTTTTAGCTTCATACCATTACACAAAAAAAAGAAAAAAATCTTGGTTTGCAAAAGGGGTCCCCAGTCAAGAGCTAATGCTGTTTGGGGGGCCTTGGCATGGTAAAGTTTGGGAACCCCTGCAGTATCCCACTTTTACATAACATCTCTGTCTCTGATGTAAAAATACGCGCTGCCCTCTGCAGGAGAGGACCGCTGGCTCTGTACGCTGCTGCTGAAGCAAGGATGGAGAGTGGAGTACAACTCAGCATCTGACGCTTACACCAACGCACCAGAGGACTTCAAGGAGCTCTACAACCAGGTGAGTGATGGGGCTAAACAGAAACTCGTCATCCATAATGTGACACTCATAACATGACAAAATTGACACTAAACATGCTAATATGTGTACACATACTTCAGCGTCGTCGATGGGGACCGTCCACGTTGGCTAACATCGTGGATCTGCTGGGTGCCACTCATGCCATTTCCATGAGGAACTCATCTATATCCAAACTCTTCATGTTCTACCAGCTGTTCAATATCACTTCAGCCATCCTGGCTCCTGCCACCATCTGCCTTATGATCGCAGGTCTGGGTTTTTCTCTCTGTAGCCTTTAGTTGATGTTTTTCACCAATATTTCAGTGAGAAACGTCAAACAGTTCATGTGACACTAGTGCCTGTGTGTCCTCTTTATCCAGGTAGCTTGAGCTTCTTACTGAACCTGGATGGAAAATGGGCCCTGGTCCTGGCGATTATACCTCCTATCATTTACCTGATTCTGTGCTTCAAGCTCGAAGCCAACACTCAGATCACTATTGCAGCTATCATGAGCGTCATGTATGCGTTTCTCATGTTGGTTGTAACTATGTCCACTATTGGTGAGTCATAAAGCTTTTTGCAGACATTTGAAGTCAGTGTGTTTGGCTGGGATAAACCTGAAACTCTCCCCTCCTTTTTGTTTTGTAGGCTCAATGGTGAAGGATCAAACCATCCTGACACCAAGCAGCATTTTTGTGGTGTCTATGGCCTTTATTTACATCGTTACGGCCGTAATGCACCCTCAAGAAGTCCAGCTGGTGTTTCATGGCTTTCTCTACATCCTCTGCATCCCAAGCGCCTACCTTCTGCTCACCATCTACTCCATGGTTAACATGAACAACGTGTCGTGGGGAACCCGGGAAACAAAACCTCCAGCTGGAGCCGCTCTGCCTGCAGCCGCTACACCACAAACAAAAACCCAAAAAGGTGGACACAAGTTCAGAATAAAAGCTGATCTCATCATCATGTCAGTCATCATGTAAAACTTAACCATCATTTCTCTCATGTTCACACTTGCAGCCAAGAGCACCTTTCAGCAGCTCTTCTCATGGGCAAAATGTTGCAAAAAATCCCACCAGTACTCTAAAGGCAGTCCACTCAGCAACCAGGAGACTCTGACGCCAGAACCTGAACCATCTGAGCCACAGCCTTTAAACACTATTGTGGATGACACTGTAATCCCAGAAGAACAAGAGACGTAGGTTTTCAAAGTAAAGCTTTTATTTAAGTGTCAGCCTACAGTCGCCTTACAGCTGCGAACGTGTTTCATGTACAAAAACAGGCTGCATATAAGAACAGAATTGCTAGTGGAAAAATCGCTGCAAATACAGAGGAATGCTACATAAACAGAAACAACTGCAAGAAGAAAACGCTGCATATTCACTCACATGAGCCTTAAGCCAATAAGCCGAGAATTTAGTGGAATAAATCTACATTTTGCAAACTGAGAGCTGCTAAAACAATTACATATAGTTTCCCTGACGGTTGTTTATTACGTTCAGTACACACATCCTTCACTGACTGCCTTAGAGGAAGAGCTGCTGTTCAGTTTGTTCAATGAATGCCTGACTGAGCCTAAATGTGTTACTGCGAGTCCCCAGCCTCAGTTACACACGAACTGTACTGACCAAAACACAATCGAGCAATAAAACAGAGAGCTGAGTAAAATTAAGTTGTTTATATAATCTGTTTACAAACTTTCAGCACATAAATAGCCATAAAAAGCACAAACATTTTCACAACACTTAATTTGAAATAAAATATTTGCTGCTCCCTTGATTTTGGAGGCCATTGTCTGTCTCTCAGGTGAAAACTCGCCGCTGCCCCTAGAGGCCCGGGGCACTTCTGTTGTGTGAGTGAATATGAAGCGTTTTCTTCTTGCACGTTTCTGTATTTGCTGCATTTTCCAGTAGCATTTGTGTTCTTACATGCAGCATGTTTTTTTATAGGAAGTGTGTTTTCATTGTAGGCCATTTCATAATGAACATTCATTCCCACTATCATATAGCTTCTAATGTAGATATTAGCCTGATCTCTTTATCTATGATCAATACATCTATAGTATCTATTTTTAATCAGCACATAGGCATGAGGTTCCTCTGAAAATGGGATGTCACATCTCAAGAGGCCTTTAACACACCTTTACTTAACGGAGACAAATATGGTAGGGATGCACTTGTGGTCTGGGCATCCATGAGTTCATCACTATCATAAATTCTTATTTTCAGTATGAACATCATTGATTATACTTCTATAAAATGATCACCACACCCATTCAAACATGAGGTCCCTCCCGAAAACGAGATGTAGCATCTCAAGAGGCTAACCTCTAATAAATCAGACGACAGGTCTATGGTTCATGGATCTGTCACTAACTTTAGTTCACACTTTAGTCCACTTGTCTCCTCTTACCTCCCTTCCTTCGCCCACACACCCAACACAGCATGGTGTGGATTTGCTGTTCATCATGAGACTGGGCTCCACATTCAAGATTTCCTGCTGCTTAACAGAAGGTTTTTTCTTGCCGCCATGATGGAGGGATTCATGATTGGCTATTTGGATTCATGTTGGGTGTTGGATGTATATATTTGTATATATATGTATATGTGTATCTTTATATGTATATATGTATCTATGCATATATGTATATCCTTAAAATGAGGAGCTTTGTGCTCTATTGTAAAGTGTCTTGAGATAACACTTGTTATGAATTGGCGCTATACAAATAAAGATTGATTGATTGATTGATAGGCCACCATAGACCACTGTAGGCCATCGTAGACCACTGTGGGACATTGTAGACCACTGTAGGCCACCATAGACCACTGTAGGCCACTGTAGATCACTATAGGCCACCTTAGACCACTGTAGGCCACCATAGATCACTGTAGGCCACCGTAGACCACTGTAGGCCACCATAGACCACTGTAGGCCATCGTAGACCACTGTGGGACATCATAGACCACTGTAGGCCACCATAGACCACTGTAGGCCACTGTAGATCACTATAGGCCACCTTAGACCACTGTAGGCCACCATAGACCACTGTAGGCCATCGTAGACCACTGTGGGACATCATGGACCACTGTAGGCCACCATAGACCACTGTAGGCCACTGTAGATCACTATAGGCCACCTTAGACCACTGTAGGCCACCATAGACCACTGTAGGCCACTGTAGATCACTATAGGCCACCTTAGACCACTGTAGGCCACCTTAGACCACTGTAGGCCACCATAGATCACTGTATGCCACCATAGATCACTGTAGGCCACCATAGATCACTGTAGGCCACCATAGATCACTGTAGGCCACCGTAGACCACTGTAGGCCACCATAGATCACTGTAGGCCACTGTAGACCACTGTAGGCCACCGTAGACCACTGTAGGCCACCGTAGACCACTGTAGGCCACCGTAGATTACTGAGTGAATTGAAATGATACTGATCACTTTCTCGACTTGTGTTTCAGACAAGTGGAACCAACTTTCATTCCTGCTCAGTGTAAGTTCCACACACTTTCCAAAAACCCTTGTTATCGTCAGTCCATCAGTCTTTCAGTCTTTCATGTCGTCTGATAACCTTTTCTTTCCTCATCAGGCTGGGTCGCACAACTACAGGAAGCATCCACAGACATGAAGCTGCAGGAGGACTTTCTGGATAAGGTGTTTGTTTCTCTTTTTTATGTGATCTGCTTTCTCTGATCAGATTAATCAAGTATCTTCAGTTTTTTTTTTTTTTTTTTATGTTTTTGTCTGTTTTTGTTTTGGCCTTTTATTGTATACCTACTGCTACGGGTCTCTGGCGCCGTTATTTCTGGGGGTTTGGAAACTTTGGAGCCACTGCCCTAAAGGGAGTCTTGAAGAAAAGATGCCTTATAGATGCTGCTTTGTGTGTTACACAGTTACACACACTTTGTGTGGAAAAAAGGGGAAAAAAAGAAAGAAAAAACCCACTTCAAAACAGCCATTTAAGGACATGCCAGAGTCCAAAGAGAACTTTGGCTGATCCAGACTGAGAGAGAGACCAAAACGTACCTCTGGAGAAAAATGACCTGAACATTTGTTTGTTTCTCTGCAGGAAGAAGAGGAGTTTTGGATCGAGCTTCAGAAGAAATACCTGGAGCCTCTACCTGACGATAAAGAGAAACAGAAAAAGATGGCCAATGATCTCCGAGAGCTGAGAAACAAAGTAGGTGTTTGGTGCCAACATTGTGTGTTAAACAGAAGATTCAGACAGAGAGTGTCTTTCATGACCAGCGTCCCTCTTTGCACACAGATAAACTTTGCCTTCTTCATGCTGAATGCGCTCTGGCTGGTGACGACATTTACCCTTCAGGTCTTTGGTGGCTCCTTCTTCATCCAGTTCCCGAAGGTGGACTTCAATCTGGAGAGCTCGGGAGAAAACATAGAAGTTGATCCCATCGGCTTCATGTTCATTCTGGGATTCGCAACGTCAATTCTGGTCCAGTTCATTGCCATGCTGTACCACAGGTGATCACTGAAGTTCAGACAGATTTCACTGCAGCAGAAATCTGGATCTTGACCAGTTTTCTGTATCTGTGTCTTTAAGGAGTAATTTCATGTTTTGTGTTCATCCAGAATCTGCACTCTGGTTCATTATGTGGCTTTTATGGACACGGAGCCCAGACAGCCTAAACTTGATAATGAGGAGACGTACCTGCAGGCCAAAAAGGTATTTACCACTGAGTTTTCATTCCTCTTGTAGCTGTTGTTATTTCTAGTGAGTGTTCCCCTCAATCTTTTGAAGTAGGGGTTAAAAACAGTGATTTTTCATCCTAAGAAAAAGAGATGAAAAGCACATTTCAGTATTTTTAAGGGGGGTTGCATGAAGAAGAAGAAGATTCTAGCATTCACCAAAGTTTTCACCAAATCTAAGAACACTAAAGAACGCTCTTAGACACATTTGAGAGCTGATACATCAGTGCAGAATTATTGAATTGACTGTTTATTTCAGTTGGTGCCTTTTTATTATGTAAAATATTTAAAAATGTGATTTAACTGTTATCAGCCTTTTTTCAACCGTACAACAATTGGTTTAAATGGCCAACTGCTGACTGTTAACTGATGAATTATGGGTATAAAACAAGTACTGAAGTAAGAACTTTTAAAAATATAACAATCATCTTCATGCATCAAGTCTAAATTATATTATAAATATTTAAAGGATTACATAAACAGTAATGTTGTCTGGAGCACAGATAGCCTAGTGGTTCAGGTTGTGCTCCATTTGGTGAGAGCCCTTGAGTGAGCAGCCTGGGTTTAAATCTGGCCTGTGGCTCTTTCCTGCATGTCACCCCCCCC